>JXTB01000240.1:170982-258889 GCA_002914805.1 Parasponia andersonii | reverse complement strand
TAAACTCAACCAATCCCACACAATTATAACATCATCATATCACCACAATATACAATTTCCTATATGATATCATATCTCATCTAGTTTAAATTTTCCAAAATAATAAGATAAAACCAATATGAAAGTAACATGCATAAGTCAATAAAAGAAAAAAATTTGAGAAAACATACCTGAGTTTGCTCAGTTTGCTAATTCACAAGTAATCTCAGTACTCTAACTTCTACTAGAACCTATACGCAAATTAAAATGATAAATTAAATTAAACATCTATAATCCATAATACTTTAAATTAAACATTGAATATGTAAATTTCTAAAAAACTATACAATATTCAATTAAAATTGCATAAATTTAGTTTAATTAACACTAAGGATGGAAATTAAAAAGTATAACCTAATATATGATTTCTAGTAAATAAACATGAAATTGGTATAAATTCATATAACACACTTTTAATTTGAAACTTTTTACAACTAAATGAACTCACATTTCACCTAAAATAAATAAAAAAAATAGCAACAAAATAATAACAAATTCGGATTAATTTGCTCTTAAATAGCAAAACTTACTCAAAAATAAGATTTCTACTAAATAAATAGTCTAACTCGGCATTACAAAAGTAAAGATTATCAATGCATGCTCAAGATATTCACATTTGATAAATTAGGGTTTCTAAATATAAACTCTTTGAAATAAAACCTAAAACATGAAATTTCTACAAAATAATTGGTCAAAATCATAGTTAAGACAATGGGTAATCTAATTTTAGTGACAAAAACGAGTTTAAAAGCTTAAACATACCTTATTTACCAAAAAAATGTGAAAATGGTAGAAGGGGGAGACTGGCCGCGGCTGGAAGTGAAGAGGGAAAAGGGTGAGAAAAGTAAGAGAAGTGACATGGCCTCGTTTTTTTGGGTCTTTTATATAGGATCCCTACCTCGGCGCCATATGAGCGCCGAAAAAAGTATATCTAATTAAATGCTACGGCGCTTTTTAGGCGCCGTGGTACATGTGTATCACGGCCCCTTATAGATGCCGTAAAAGTTATATTCAACGACGCCCATTAGGCACCGTTAAAGATTCTATACCACGGTACTTTTTAAGCGTCGTGGTATTTCTCAATTTATCACGGTGCTTAACAAGCGTCATGATAGTTAATTAATTATCACGGCACTTCCATACATACACCGTGATAGTACACATTTTTAGTAGTGCATGACCATCTATTGCGACAATATTTGAGCCACTCACTTGTGCTCTAACCTGGTATTCCATTCTCGCATGAAATATATTTTGCTATTGATTTTCACTTCATTCATGATCAAGTCTAAAGTGATCAAGTCTAAAATGGTGCGCCTCGATTTGCTCATGTTTTATCTAAGGATCAAATAGTAGATGCCCTCACAAAGCCTCTTCGCGAACTCAAGGGGGCAAATAAAGATTCTAAGAACATTTGACAATTGTATTGTTTCCTATTTTGTAAATTATGAGATGATCATTAGTTTTAAATTATTAACTGGTCATTAAACGTAAATTGATAGTTAGTCATTAGCTGTAAATCCAGATTTAATGACCAATATTCTATGAAAATATTTTCCTTCTTAGTTTTATCAAAATAAAACCTATTAAATTAACAAATAAACTAGGCCGTATTTCCACGATGGCTGACCTAATGAGAAAAAAAAAGGAAAAATCAAACGTTCTTAAAGATAAATTCAAAAGAAGAAAAAAAAAACTTTAACCAAAGCCAATAAAAGCTATAGTACTAAAAATCCAATCGGGTTATACAAGTACTTTTCCTTTCTTTCGATATTGAGACCCGTACCAGTACAGCTCATAAACATAACACCTGAAACAATATTGAAGGTGGGTCCCACCTTTTCCTCTTGTGGTGCCCAGTAGGTTCCACCTCTTTCATTCCCATTGAATTTCCAACCAGCATTAATGTTCACAAATCCTACGTTATTTGATATTTTCTGATTCACTACATTTAACTTAATATAGACAAGTTATTTTGTAATCATCCCTAAAACAAAAAGAAGAAATAGGATAAGAAATAGTCATAAGAGTACCCTCAATTCCATGCATTCGAAAACACACGTGTTCCTTTGAAACTCATGCATATACAATAATGTTACACATATCATGTCCTGAAACTTGCGAAGCTAGAATCCAAATCCCCATGCAAATTAAAACTGGTGCATGGTTATAGGACCCGTTCCCAAATCATACACCACGTGTACGATTAAGTGGCAGAACAGGTTAGAAACGGGTCTCACCGTCCGACAGGTGTCGAGAGTGACTAACTAAAGGTCACGCAGGTCACACATAATACCAAATCGGCCATTGGGCTATCCCAGGTTAGGGCCGAGCCCATCACAAACTCTGGATAGACTCGGCCCAGTCTGATTCTTACCTCGACAGATGGGAGGTTGAAGCCCCAAGAGTCTTCCTCCAGAATATAATGGAAAGCAACTCACAACTCTAGACCTAGACAGAGTATTTAATGCGATCTTGAGTAGGTATGCGCAAGGGGCAGACTCACCCCTGACAGACTCAAGTCATAGGGGGTGGCGGAAACTAGGCTACAGCGATACAGGGGAGATCACGGTAATCTCGGCCCATGACCTCTGGAAAAGATCTTGATGAAACAAGTACTCGATCCTGAGGTTGAAAACCAGGAGGTTCACAATTTCAAGACTATATATATATGAGCTATGCGTCCCTTTGAAGGGGGCATGTACGCTTACAAAAAGAAATATTTAAAAGTTTACGAGCAAGAAACAAAGATATACTCATATAGAGCTAAATCCTTGCTACCCTGAATCAAAGAAAGGCCACTGACTTAAGTATCGAAGAGTCTTTGTAGGTGGCCATTCCCGCCTCTCCGACCCTGCCTGAAGTTCAGAGCACTTTGGAATAGCAAGGACATGTGGACAGTTGGAGGACACAGCATCAGTGGTTCAGAGACACGTGGACGGCTAGTGAGAAATCGATCCAACAGTTTGGCACTGTCTGTGCGAAACGGTTGAGCGTGAGAAAAAGAGTAGGAGACTCAGGATCGCGTTCTTCCCAAACAAAAGGCCATACAACGTCGGATGGCACCCTCAAGGATGACAACCAGGGGCGCATGTCCCGACCTTGAAGAGAGCTCCTGAGAAGCATGACCAGATCTAGAGCAAAAGCTGGATCAGATGCTCACTGACCTGATGGAAGCAAACCGGAAAGTAGAGATGGCCCATGAAGCCATCTTGGATTTAAGAAACGAAGTCGCAGAGGTGCACAGAGACAACGCCCGCCTCGAAGGGCTGCTGGCAAGCAAAGCCAGGAGCCAGCGGAGAGGAGATTTTGACGAAGAGGTACAACAAGAATTCGGAAGCTAACCGCAAGGGGAAGTTCCCGCCCCATCCAGATCGCGAATGCAGGGGGCGCGGCAAAGTCAGACGAGACCCCTCCAAACCGGGGCGACGATGGGCAGAAGATGCCATGCAAGCCCAGGAGATACGCCTCCCAACTGGAAATAAGAAATGATGGCGGAGTTGAGTAAGAGACTCGGGGCCCATCACAGATGGACCCCCGATGATCTGGCAGAGCAAACTGTGTGAGGGATCAACCGGACAGCCTTCGTCGACTAGATCCAGATGGAGCCCAGGCCGAGAGACTTCACAACCCCGACCTTCAAGCCGTTCGAGGGGAAAACCGACCGCCTCGATCACATATACCACTTTCAACTGAAGATGGCCTTGGAAACCAGGGACGAGGCTGTGACCTGTAAAGTCTTCTCTACGACCCTGGCGGGACCAGCCCTTCTATGGTTCAGATAGCTCCCGGAGAAATCCATAAACGGGTTCGAAGATTTCTACAAACTTTTCCTAAAGTAGTACGCGGGTGCCTAGAGACAGCAGAAAACTATGCGAGACCTTGACTGGTTAGAGCAAGCCACAGATGAGTCCCCGAGAGAGTACCTGTCGCATTTCCTAGAGGTGATGTCCCTAGTTCGTAACGTCGACTCGGTCCAATCCATAGGCTCGTTCGTCAGAAGCCTACAGCCAGGATCAATGCTATCGGACCATCTCCTTTTGAATCTTCCGGACGATATGGCGGACGTCCAGGCGAAGTCGGAAGGGGTGTTCAGGGTGCTGGAAAGCCACCAGAAGGCGCCCAAGACCTCTGTCGTGATAACAATGACACCAGTACAAACCCTGGCCCCTCAGGGGGTGAAGAAGCCCACACCAGACCAAGGACTGACTCCGAAACAGGAAGCCCCCATTCGAGGTAGCCAAGAAGGTGGCAAGAGGAGGAAGACGTCCCGCGACCCTCTACCGAATTATGAGCTCAATACGCCGATCGACATGATCTATCTCCAAAACAGGGACAGGGGCATTTTCAAAGACCCACCTAAATCTGGCATCCCTAAGCACATGAAGAACAGAAAAGGTACTGCCAGTTTCACAAAGACTATAGGTACGACACCGTCTACTACTGCAACCTTTACGCATAGGTCATGATGGCGATCCATGCTGGCAGGTTGAAATAATATGTGAAAACCGGTGGAAGTCAGCCGCAAGAAGACGTCTCCAGGCCTGAAAAGGGGAAGCAGACCAAGGCCTTTGAGTCAGGAGAGCAGACCCTGAGGATAGTGCCAACCATCGTGGGCTGGCCAGAGCTAACCCAGAATCAAGAAGAGAGGGAAAAATGCCTCAAAAATGCTAAAGGAAGGGTGAAGCACCTGAGGGGGATGGGCCATTCCGTCAACCATTTGATGATAGGAGAAAGTCGTGCCTCTGCTGCCCCCATCGTTTTCACCCAGCAAGATTTGACCATGGTACGCCTGCCTCACGACGACCCCTTGGTGATTAAACTGCAGATCGGCTCCGCGTTGGTCGGAAGGGTCCTGGTCGACGGTGGAAGTAGCGTCGATATCCTATTCCTTAGCACATTCGAGAATATGTGTGACATCCAACTCCTCACATAATTAAGAGAGCTAATAATAAACATGTTCTAATTGCATATTAGGCATCTAGAAGCCATTAATACTAGTTTCATAAAAATATGCTCATTCCTTATGTTATGTGCATTTACATACATGCTATTACACTAATGATTGTCAAAATGTCCCGATGCAGTGTAAAGGTTCAATACCCTCAGAGAGAGAGCTCGGTGTACTAAAAGAACAAAGAATATAATTATGAAACTAATACTATGTGCACATGTATTAAGATCGTACTTGTTGATAATTTGGTCAAATAATAGTTTTTCGGTAAAATGCAATTTTCACGTACTTCAGAGCCAAATTCACTGTGTGTTTAACATGTCAAATAGGCTTAATTCAATGTCTAGGACATATTATAGCATTTTATTTGTCGGCTCCAGGTAAGCACGAGGTGGCATTCAGGACACTAATTGGTATTTTGTTGCACTAAACTAGCTTAGATTAAGCTTAATCGCGTAATGTCATTTTTGTGCATTCTAATAATTGAGTGCTAATACTATGTTTGCATTGTTAATTAGAGTCTAATTGACTTTCTTTTTATGCTTAATGATTGGTTAAGGGGCTAGGTTGCACCAAATTATAATAACATTGGCCATATANCACCAAAACTAGTCAAGGTAGCTCTACTAAGTTCTTCTTTCTAGGTCTTGTCCTTTAATTTCAATTCTTTACTTGTTTCCACTTAAACAAAGGTTTCTTCAGGTTTTCTTAAGTCCAAAAATCTATTTCCAAGTTTTGGGAATCAGTTTGATGGAGATAGAAGGCAAGAAATCTAGCAAAGACTCAAACTAGTTAAGGTGAGGTTTATGTGTGATTTTGAATTTGTAGTGAATTTTCTTTATTTTAGCTCTTAAACCTAAGCTATTATTTGATGAATAATGGTCCTAGGAACCCTTATATATTGCTGAAAATATAAAATTTAAGTGGAGGATTAAAGTTAAACCTAAAGCCCCAAAGTTTACAATTTATGGAGTTAAGTGTTTTTATGTGTAATAGATTAAGTTTTCTATGTTTGTAATCTAATTTCTTAAATTTAGATTGTATATCTTATTGATCCTATTGTCTATTACACTCATTTGGTGGCTGCTTGTGATGACACATAAGTGTAAAAGTGGTTTGAAACTTGTTGAAACCAAAAAAGAGTTCAAGTGCACTTAGATTGTTCTAAGTGATCCTCTTGATGTGCATATGTGGGAATTTGGATTTCTAATTGCTATTGTAGATTTAAAACCATGATTTTAATTATGTGGGGACATCCTAAAAATAGGGGAGGTGCTGTCCAAATATTTTTAAAATGAAATGGCACCATTTAGGAGCAAATGGACTAGTTTTACAAAATTATATGCCATTTTGGATCATTTTGTGCTAACAAACTAGCATTCATATTTTAATACCTTTGAATAGTTTTTCAATGCTACTTATTGATTTCCAAGTACCTTAAGTGAATTATATGCTTCTGAGTCATTTTAAGATCAAGTTTCCTAATTTTGTGAAAATTCTGATTTCGGTATTGTTCGAGTATGTTGATGCATTCTTTTGGCAAAATGTGCATTTTGAATACCTATAAACAATGACAAGTGAATAGCACACCAATCTCTAGAGGATATTGACCCTTTCCACAATTCATTTCTATTTAGGACATGAGGTAAGTAAAGTACTCAACTGCAACACAAGAATTATGTGCTATACAAGTATCTATTATGTTTCCATGTTTTACATTTATTCTGGTTATGAATATGACAATTGGCATTTCGATTTCAGCATATATATATGGTTGGTAATTTTGGTGTGGTATTATTATGTACACCATATAACCATGCATGTTTTATGAAAAAGTTTAAGAAGGGTAATATGATTTATGAAATGCCGTAGTATTATTGTGTAAAACTATTTTATCATAGAGAAGTTAAGATCAGGTAACTTTCAGAAGGTTTTGTGTTACTGTTACGGGAAGCGCGATAAATATTTACAGTTTCAGAGTGGTAGCCCCAGGGGAGGGGCAAGTGTGACTGGATTAGTCACAAGGTTTGCCACAATATTCCTCCTCCAAGTTATATAATAGAATAAACTACAGTCTCGGGCCGCCTTATCTCTTGAGCTCGATGGGGTAACGATGGAATAAGGTTAGTAACGAGCCCCACTGTGGTAAGAGCCGGCGGGAGGAGAACCCATGGGATATCTTTAATTCAGGAAGCTCTACAAGCACAGTGCTGAACCGGACAGTGGGCACAAGACAGGGAAGAGTCGAAAGGAAATTATTTATACCGAAACATTTAAGCAAGCATGATCATACATTTAATTAATGTCATTGAGCAACATGTCATCCATTACTTTACTTACTGAGCTGTAGCTCATTATAGTCTTGTATTGCAGGTAATGATTGAGATGACCGCATGAGCTTGTGAGTCAAAGTAGAGGGGTGTTTTACATATGGATATTTAGCCAGTTGTGGGGGGGGCCTAGTTTGTGTATTTTGGGATGTTTTGCAGTCTCTCAATGAAGTTATTTTTAATTCATTTTTTTTTACTACCTATTTAATATGTTTCATTGTGTAATATATGTATATACTGATTATGTATGGAAGTAAAGTCACCTATCCATAGAGTTTTAAAGAAAATAAAAAGTTCGAATTGGCCCATATTTTGGAAAAATAATTATAGGATTTTCTTCCAAAAGTAACGCCTTGTAAATAAAAAGTTAATAAATTTCCACTAGTAGTAGGAGGATAAAGAGGGCGTTACAATATGGGCCTAGATCGAAGTGTACTCAGGCCAACCTGTCAGCCGCTGTTCGCCTTCGACAGCACTAAGGTCAGCCCCTTGGGCATCATGACCCTGAAGGTCTGCGCTGCTGAGAGATGCTTGGACGTGGACTTCGTCGTCATTGACTGCCAGTTCTCCTTCAACGCCATCATGGGAAGGGGATGGATCCATGCCATGCATGGGGTCACTTCCACCCTCCACCAGGTCTTAAGATGCCTATCAAAGAATGGTACCTATAAAATAGACATCAAGGGAGACTAGGCCTCTGCAAGGAAATGCTTTTCAACCGCCCTGCGAGGAGCTGACGTGGGTGCAAGTGCCTTAACCGGGGATGGATAGCAATCAAAGGACCGCCTGCCAGCGTACATGAAGCGAATCGAAGAACAGTCTGACGGTCCAGAATCCACGATCGAGGAGCTGGTAGCGGTCCTTTTGAAAGAGGCAGAATCGGCGAAGGTGGTTCTAATCGGGGCCTTATTGCCTGAGGAGCAAAAGAACGAGATGTTAGGATTCCTAAAGTAGAACGAGGACGTCTTCGCGTGGTCCCACGATGACATGCCCGAGATAGACCCCGCGCACACCTGCCACCGGCTGAACATAGACTCCAATTTCCCTTCAGTCAGGCAGAATCCCCGAAGGTTCGCACCAGAAAACAATAGGGCGATCAACAAGGAGGTGGAGAAGCTGCTGGAGAACGGTCTGATCAGAAAATGCGTGTACCCATGTTGGATCTCTAACCCGGTGATGGTGAAAAAGAAAAATGACGACGACCATATTTGCATTGACTTCACCGACCTGAATAAGGCCTGCCCGAAGGATAGCTTCCCCCTGCCAAGAATCGACCAAATGGTAGAATGAGCTTTTTGGATGCCTACTCTGGGTACAACCAGATCCCCCTGTACGTGGAAGACCAGATCCACATGGCTTTTATCATGGAGAGTGGTCTATACTGCTACAGGCGTATGCCATTTGGCTTGAAGAATGCAGGGGCAACCTACCAAAGGTTCATGAACAAGATGTTTGCCGGGCTACTAGGGAAGACTATGGAGGTCTATATCGACGACATGGTCGTGAAGAGCAGAGAAGATTCAGACCATCTGAGACACTTAGGCGAGTATTTTCAGATTCTGAGGCAATATCGGATGCGTCTGAATCCTAAGAAATGTGCATTTAGGGTGTCCTCTGGTCAATTCCTGGGGCATATCGTGAGTAGGAGGGGTACTGAGGCACACCCAACCCAGCTGACCTCGATCGCAAATGTGCAGAGGCCCTCGATCATTTGGGAGGTCCAACGCCTGGCCGAGAAGATAGCCGCTCTCAGCTGATTTGTCTCCAAGATGTCTGATCGATGCAAGCCTTTCTTCCAATGCTTGAAGAAAAGCTCTACTATCGTCTGGGGGGAGGAACACGATAGGGCACTGACAGATCTCAAGCTGTATTTGAGTCACCCACTAATCCTGGCTTCCCCAGCAGAGGGGGAGCACCTGTACACCTATTTAGCAGTGTCTGAAGTAGCGATCAGTGTCGTACTATTTATCGAGGAAGATGGCAAACAGAAACCAGTGTTTTATATAAGCCACATGCTCCTGGATGCCGAGACGCGATATAGTGTGGTAGAAAAGCTGGTCCTCGCTCTGGTCAATGCTAAAAAGAAACTCTAGCAATACTTCGAGGCACACTCAGTCACCATGTACACGGATTTCCCTATCTGGCAAATTTTGGCCAAGCCAGACCTATCAGGACGACTGACCAAGTGGGCCATCGAGCTGGGAATATACGACATCGAGTATCGGCCTCGAGCGGCGAAGCAAGGACAAGTCATGGCAGATTTCTTGGTGGAAATTGAATCCTTCGGCGAGCCGAACAACTCGTTTCAGATGTCACAATTTTGCCCCCCTTCAGCTTGGATGCTCTACACCGATGGATCCACGAATGCCTCAGAGTTAGTTATCAGAATAATCCTGCAGACCCCAACGGGTCTCAGAGTTGAGAAGGCATTGAGGCTCGGCTTCCAGGCAACTAACAATGAGGCGGAGTACGAGGCACTGCTGCAAGGCCTTGAGCTGGCTCTGCACTTCAGAGTGGAGAACATCGCAGTAAAGACCAACTCGCAGTTGATCGCGGGTCAGGTCAGGGGAAACTTCGAAGTAAAAGAACCGAGGTTGCACAGGTACTTCTCCAAGGTAATGGGGGCAAAAGCTCGCTTTAGCAATTTCGATATTGAACCGATCCCCAGGGAGATGAACTAGAGGGCCAACGAGCTTGCTAAGAGTACATCAGTCGGGGGTACGGCCGGGAGCATAGAAGTTCTCCTAGAAGGTGAGAACATGGAGGACCCCCCGCAGACCCCTACACGCCATGTGTTTGCAACCGAAACTGCTGACGAAGGGTGGATGAAACCCATCACCTAGTATTTGACATTGGGGAACCTGCCCGCGGACCCCCGAGAAGAAGGTCAGTAAGATTGAAGGCCGCCAGGTACTCGATGGTGGGGGAACAACTATACAGGAGATCGAAAATAGGTCTGATGCTGCGGTGTATAGGTCCCGTCGAAGTGCAAAAACGGATGGAGGAAATCCACAAGGGAGTATGCGTCAACCACTCTGGTGGGTGCAGCCTCGCCCACAAGGCCCTAACGGCTAGATACTTCTGGCCATACATGATGATAGAGGTGGCTCGATTCGTCAAGAAATATGATAAATGCTAGAGGTTCGCCCCAATGAAATGCCAGCCGTGGAGGTACTTCATTCAAACGTAACTCCTTGGCCGTTTGCCAAATGGGGTCTGGACATCGTCGGAGAGCTCCCCAGAACTCCAGGGGGAAGGAGATACGTCCTGCTGGCCACAGATTACTTCACCAAATGGGTAGAGGCTGAAGCCTACACGACCATTAGTAAGGCAGACACGATTAACTTCATTTGGAAGAACATTCCAAAATGCTAAGCTCAAGGAGTTGTGTGAGCTATATGATATAAGGCTCAGTTTCTCTTCCGTGAACTACCCTCAAGGGAACGGCCAAGTAGAGGCAACGAATAAAGCCATGTTCAGCAACATCAAAAAGAACTTGCAGGAGGCTAAAGGCAAGTGGTTAGAAGAGCTGTTGGCCGTTGTGTGGGCCCATCGAACCACGAAGCGGAGGTCGACTGGAAGAACGCCATTTGCCATGGTCTACGGATCAGAGGCTGTGATCCCGACCAAAGTCGGCCTCCCGACCCTCCACTCCGAAGTGGTGAGAGATGCCCCCTTAAATGAACGCCAGCTAAGCCGCAACACAGATCTCCTGGATGAAATGAGAAACATGGTCCTGGTCCACCTGGCTTCATAACACCAACAGACTAGGTCCTACTTCGCAAAAAAGGTTAGTGCTCGACAATTTAATGCCAGGGATTGGGTCTTGAAAGTCAGAACAGGGAATTCCTCGAAACTGGACTCCAATTGGATCGGACCCTATGAGGTGATCAAAGTACTCGACAATGGTGCGTATGTCCTGAGAGAACTCAAGATTGGGAAAAACTTGCCGAATACGTGGAATGCTCAGCACTTGAAAAAATATCACGTGTAAGACATATGCATATGATGTAGGACCATGTGAATGTTTATATTATTGAAAAGCTTAAATCCAAAACAGGTCAAGTTCCCTTTTTGCCGCATGGATTTATCTTTTGGATTGCTATGGAAAAGGGGTCTGCCCACAGTGGCAGACCTATGTGAACGCTTATATTATCAAAAAGCTTAATTCCGAAACAGGTCAGGTCTTCTGCCACACGGAAAAATCACACCGGGTTGCTGCGGAAAAAGGTCTGCCCACAGTTGCAGACCCCACGTTTTATTTGCGCAAGCAAAAAATCATACCGGGCTGCTACAGAAAAGGGGTCTGCCCACAATGGCAGACCCTACACCTCAGTTGCACAGGCAAAAAATCATACCGAGTTGCCACGGAGAAGGGTCTGCCATAGTTGCGAACCATACGCACTATTCGCGCAGTCAACGATCGTACTATGGGAATCACATCGTACAATAAAATGCTTGCTGCAGGTCCGAGAAAATGTATGAAGAGGAAAGAGCTGCACAACCAAAAACTTTCCAGCAGACCTCAAAAACGATCGTACTATCAGAATCACATCGTGCAATAAAATGCTTGCCGATGGCCCGAGAAAACGTACGAAGAGGAAAGAGCTACGCAACCAAAAACTTGCCAGCAGACCTAAAACACGATCATGCTATGGGAATCACATCGTGCAATAAAATGCTTGTCGATGGCCCGAGAAAACGTACGAAGAGGAAAGAGCTGTGCAACCAAAAACTTGCCAGCAGACCTCAAAAATGATCGTACTGTAGGGATCACGTCGCTTGTCGACGATCCGAGAAAACATACAAAGAAGTAGGAGCTACACAACCAAAACTTGCCAGCGGACCTCGAAAATGATCATACTATGGGAATCACATCGTGCAATAAAATGCTTACCCATGGCCCGAGAAAACGTATGAAGAAGGAAGAACTGTGCAACCAAAAACTTGCCAGTAGTCCTAAAAAATGATCGTACTATGGGAATCACATCGCGCAATAAAATACTTACCGATGACCCGAGAAAACGTACGAGGAGAAAAGGGGTGCGCAACCCAAAAGCTTACCAGCAAACCCCGTAAGGAACATTTTAGCTATACTAAGAGCTAAAGGAAAGCAGGGTCGGGATCCACCCGTTGGGAGTGGACCCTTCCTAAGGAACATTTTAGCTAGACGAATGGCTAAGGGAAAGCAGGGTTGGGATCCATCGTTTGGAGTGGACCCTTCCTAAGGAACATTTTAGCTAGACGAATGGCTAAGGGAAAGCAGGGTCGGGATCCACCCATTGGAAGTGGACCCTCCCTAAGGAACATTTTAGCTATACTAAGGGCTAAAGGAAAGCAGGGTTGGGATCCACCCGTTGAAAGTGGACCCTCCCTAAAGAACATTTTAGCTATACGAAGAGCTAAAGGAAAGCAGACTCTACTCGGGGGATGGTTTAATTGTGCATGGGCAGGATGTGAACGGATTTGGAGTCTACCCGTTGGAAGTAGTCAAGTACCAGACCAACAGTGGCGTGCGTTCATAAGCCCTATTTACGGGAGGCAGGTCTTGAACGGACTCACAGAGAGACATCAGAATGGTAGTGCCCTGTTTGTTCCCGGTAAGAGCTGAGCTCAGGCCTTCTCCTTTGCAGCGACGGGTCCAAACAATGGTCGACCAATCCCTGGAGCTGGTTCTGAGCACGGTCCCATTTGGGGTTGGAGAAGTCCAGCCACACGTGTAGATTGAACTCTGCCAAAACAAGTCATAACAGAAGTTATACCTCCGTGAAACTGGATGAGCCAAAGCTCACATCCCTATATCCGGAACTAATCTTGCCAGTCATAGCTCGAGGAGGACTCGCTAATAGTCTGAAATCGTGTCCATCTTATTTATGCAGACGGCGATAACAAGGTTTGACTTTACCACAGATGCGGTCAACAAAGAAAAAGAAAATAGGCTAAAGAGAATTGCACTGTTTTTATTTATACGGAGGGTTACAATGAAGGTCAGCTTTGCAAATATACAAAATTAGGGACCCTAATTACCTCCGGCTAGGGGAGCGCAGCCAATGCCAGCACTTGGACTAGCCCTGGTGGAGGGTGGCGTACCAGGGTCGGATTCATCACTGGATACAATGACCGCACCAGACCCCTCACCAGTTGAGACCCCAAGACCAAGCTGACCGCCAGGGGCTTCCGGAGTTTGATCTGCCAGACTGGAAATGGGGATAAGCTCTTTGGCAATAGATTCGGATATAGAGGGCCCGTCCTTTTCCGCAACAAGCATCTTCAGCACGTCAGCAGGGTACGTGATGCTGATCCTATCCCCAAGCTGCTGCATGTAGTACTTGACGGAATAGTGGTCTCTCTCGACGCCTTTCTGCTCGTCAAACTGGTCTAGCATTACCACCTCAGCGTGGCCTTTGAATTCTCTATTCTCCCAGCCAGACCTGTAACTTTCCGTAGAAAGGACATCCACCTACCTCTGGTACCTCATTTTCAGTTTTTCCACGTCTGCCAGCCTATCCCTCAGCGCTGCCAGCCTTAGCTCTACTTGCCACTGCGATAAGTTGACCAAAAAAGTGTTAATGCTGGTAAGGTCCTCGCCGTGTTTGTGAGACATCTCTACATGAGCACCCATAAGATTTTTGTGATCCAAGTAGAGATATCGATTTACCTCTTGGACCGGTCAAAGTCTGCGTTGCATGGAGTAGGCCTTTAGCTTGGCTTTCGCCTCAGCTTTCCTCGCTTCTTTGGCATCATTCGTAGCCCTGTCATGAGCGACGAAAGCCAGTCCTATCTCTGCCCCTGCGCTCTGTCGTTCTTTCTCCTTGACCCTTAGCTCATTTTGAGCAAGTCTGGTGGCCTCAGATTGAGCAAGTTTGTCGGCCTCCGCCTCAACCAGTCTCGCAGCTAGCTCCTCGCGCCTGGTCCTCTCGACACTCACAGCGTGAGCCACCATGCTGCTGACCCTCGCCTCATTGAGGCTCTGATATAAATCGAAGTCAGTCCTCAACTCGGTAAGGGCAGCCTCGCTACGCCTGACCAGTGCAGAGCAGGAGTTCAACTCCTCGGTCAAATCCCTGACGTGAGAGGAATAAAAAGATCGGATGGCGGCCAGCTGCAAGTTAAATGAAAAAAGGGGGGTCAGCGTCTAGCAAGGATGCTGAGAAATGTAGAGGTAACCGAATGGACCAAGCCTGCATGAAGGTACGACTGGCGACAAGCTCGATGTTCTCCAAAGAGAGCACCTCTAGCTCCGGCTCTGTAGCTGGACCCTCTCTTTGGGTGTTGCCCACGCCTGAGGAATGCGGCTCCGCCCCGCCGACCATGAGGGCACCCTCTCCCCCAGTCGGGCACGCCCCCGAAGCAGTGGCGGTGGGGATGGAAGAAAGCTGGGCACCGCCGAGAGCGTCGTCAGCCACGGCGGGAGGTGGTGCATCTCCTTTTGGCAGGCGACGGACCTTCTTCTCCTCAGAAGGGTCAGCATGGCCTCGTCATCATCACTGTCAGACGAGGGGGCAACCCTGCCCCTCTTCTCCGCCCGGCCCTCTTCTTCTTTGGATGAGCCAACCTCGTGACGCCGCTTTATCGGGACCGGGGGAGGGGAAGATAGCCGAGACTTCAACCTCGGAGCCTTCCCACTGAGCTCGGCAATCTCCCTACTGAGGCAAGTAGCACCCGATTTTAAACCAGAGTCAGGAGTGGACGAGGTTGGTGCAGCAGACCCCCCAGGCAAACTCAGGGGCATCCCCTCGCCGTATACGGCCCTTATGGCTGACGTTCCCCTAGATGGAGGTCCGCCTGTGTCAAAGCGGGGGACCACGGGTACTTCATCTTCTGAAGGCACTACGAGATGCTGGCCAGTAGGTGCCTTGGGGCGAGCCTTATGTCCCGCGGCTCCCCTTTTGACGGGGGAGGGGTCAGCCGATGGGCCCATCTTAGAACCTACAAAGAACAAGCAACAAGTTTAGATCATGGCCATAATCCGATCCACGAAACTCAAGGATGTAGAAATGAACCTACCCCTAGCCCTCTTGGGGGCGGCGGCTTCCTTCCTACAGAGCCTGACGCACTCCTCGGCCACGAACCTCCCGACTTCCTTGAGCTCATGGCTAGTCGGCACTACCAGGTCGTTGGAGCCCGTCAATTGGCTTGAAGCTGTAACCTGATGACCCACCATGGCGATTCAATCGTGCTTATCCCGGCGGAATCGATTCAGGGCAGAGGTGTCAAGTCGGCTCCGCAGGTTCTTTGTGATGACCCAGGTTTCTAGAGGGAAGGGAAGGTATGAAATCATCCTGGGCATCATATTCATCACCAGGGGGTTGAGGGGGCCTGGATGTGCCAGCAGTCCCCAGGAGATCTGAAGATGACGATCCCTTCCAGGCCTTTGAGCCGCCCCACCGACAAATGTGGCTCGAACCTGTTCTCTTCTACAGAGGTTGCACAACACAAAATAATGTGAGCAATAATAGATGAGGATAACGCAGACCTGAAAATCACTACGTAGCACTTACTCTGCAGGAAAACTGAGGAAATTTGGAAGTGCTCGCCATTCACCCAAGGGGAGTACCACGCCCCTCCAATGGCGTATAACCTAGCGTGGGAGTCCCATTGCCTGTCTGACCTCGGCAAGCCCCAGAAGATGTGACGTTCCAGGAGCGGTTGGAGGTAAAAAGTGGGGTAGGAACTCTTTTTGGGGATGAGGGTGAGTTTGTAAGCATAAAAGACCACCTCCAGGTCAATATACAGGTTATAGAGAACTGACAGGGCGGAAAGCCCCATCAGAATCATGACTCTGTTTGCATTTAACTACATCGGATGGATTCCCATCAAAGTAAAGAATTGGTGGATCAGAAGAGGAAGAGGGAATCGCAGCCATGATACCAATCCACGGGGCCCTCGACCCTTTACAGCATCACTCCACCGGGGAGGCAGAGCTGCCTCCTCAGTGAATCCAACTCCGAATCCACAATGGGGTGCAATTCCTGATCTTGACCTGAAGCTATTGTTCTGGATACGATCGAAAGAGCAAAAGTCTCTAGAAAGGGGGAAGTCCAAAACCCTAGGATTTTACGAGGCTATAATAATCGAAGATTTTAGTAAAGTAGCAAATGAGCGTAAATGCAGCTTTTATAGAGGGGGAGCCGAAGAGTTTTTCTGGAAAATGGGAGAGCAAAGGAGACCGAGCAGTCAGAACTTCAAAATTTAAAACATTTCGTGACATAGGATGGCATGCCTCAGCGTCGGCAAGGGGGAGCCATGTGCATCTCCCAAATTGGAAGAATGGATAAACGATTTCCCCACTTGACGAATATGAATCCATCAAGTAGGGAAATAGGGGCAGTTGTGGGACCCGTTCCCAAATCATACACCACGTAGACGATTAAGCGGCAGAATAGGCCACAAACGGGGCCCACTGTCCCATAGGTGTCGAGAGCGACTAGCTAAAGGCCACGTGGGTCACACATGATTCCACATCGGCCATTGGGCTATCCGAAGTTAGGGCCGAGCCCATCACAGACCCTGGATAGACTCGGCCCAGTCCGATTCTTACCTCGACAGCTGGGGGGTCAGAAGCTCCAAGGGTCTTCCACTAGAATACAATGGAAAGCAACTCACAACTCCAGACCCAGACAGAGCATTTAATGCGATCTTAAGTAGGTGTGCGCAAGGGGTAAGCCATCCTGACAGAACGGCGATTTGTCCAAATTTCACCCCTGACAGACTCAAGCCATAGGGGACGGCGGAAACCAGGCTACAACGATATAGGAGAGATCACGGTGATCTCGGCCCGTGACCTCTGGAAAAGATCTTGATGAAACAGGTACTCGGTCCTAAGGTTGAAATCCAGGAGGTTCACAATTTCAGGATCATATATATATGAGCCATGCGTCCCTTTGAAGGGGGCATGTACGCTTACAAAAAGAAATATTTAAAAGTTTATGAGCAAGAAACAAAGATATACTCATATAGAACTAAATCCTTGCTACCCTGAATGAAAGAAAGACCACTGACTTAAGCATCGGAGAGTCTTTGCAGGTGGTCACTCCCGCCTCTCCGACTCTGTTTGAAGTTCAGAGCACTTTGGAATAGCAAGGACACGTGGACAGTTAGAGGACACAGTATTAGCGGTTCAGAGACACGTGAACGGCTGGTGAGAAACCGATCCAACACATGGATATGCCAGATGACTATATATAGTAAAATATAATGAAATAGATGATGACTACAAGGTATATAATATAAACTTATTTCTCTCACATGCATGTTTGGAAATATATTATAAACTTATTACAGTGCACCCAATTTTCTCACATTATCCCTCACTTTCTTTCGCAAGAAAACTGAGCAGTAAAGCGAAGAAGATGAAGCTGATGCGGATCGGAGTTCTCTCGGCTATCTTTCTAGCGATCCCTTTGTATTGTGGAATCGACCCTTTTCAGCAAAGTGCGATCACAGGCTTCCCTAACTTTAAAGCCGGCAAGGTCGATTTCTCAGCGTGGTCCCTTCATCCGAGAGAGACCCTGAGAATTTGTTGCAAAAGGCGGAGATTCGGTTCCAGAACAAAATCCAGGACCCCGAGAGCATCGCCTTCGATGTCCTCGGCCGCAGACCCTACACTGGGGTTGCTGATGGAAGGATTTTGTTCTGGAACGGCCAATCTTGGACTACTTTCGCATATGCTTCACCAAATAGATAAGTTTGTGGATGATATAGAGAAAGTGAATTAAACTTTTTATGCAACATTTTCTTTTATATTTTTTTTTACTCTCTTAATTTCACTATTTGATATGTAGATTCTATTATAAGTTTTTATATTATTAAAATATTAAACTAAATAATAATAGAATCCACATATTAGTGAGATTGGAAAGCATAAAAAAAAGTACATTTCATATTTCTCAATTTACTTTTCAATTAATTAAAAACTTGAAAATGGCTTCTGATCGTCAGTTTTCAACACCTGGTTTATAATATGACCATTTTGGGTTAGGGTAACTTTTTCAATGTCGTAGAAAAGTAGAAGTTAAAAGTCATAGCTTTTTCATATTCAGTATATATTGTTGTATATTTGAAATTTTAATTTAGTGTTTAAATGATACTCTTTTTGTTATGTATAAAACGTCAAAAAAAAAGAAAAAATTTGATTTTTGATGGTAATTTTTCAAAAGAATAAATGAAAAATTCCAGATTTTGAAATGTTTTAAGAAGTTCAAAATTTTAATTAGATAAATATCACTTTTAAAAGTATTTGAACAAATACCACTTTTATTAATTGATAAGAAAGTTGAAGTAACATATCAGTTTTAAAAATATTTATAAAAATATTGGTTTTTCCTTTGAAGGTGGTATTTTTCGAAAGTCCGTACTTAAATAACCAGTTGAGTTACTTAAAGTAACTAATAATTACCTCAACTAACTCAACTTGATACCTTAAGTATGCCATTAATTGTTGAAAAGTACTCTTTTGTAAATATATTCAAATGGTGATTTTTTCTAAATAATTTTGGAATTTTTCAAAATATATTAAGAATCTTTGATTTTTCAATTTTTTGTGAAATTTTACCACATATAAAATCAAGGATCTTATAGCAGAATGACCAAATTTTGAGCCTAATTTAAGTAAATGTCCATTTTTAAATGTTATAGCAAAAATAATATCCAGTATATATGTTTATATACTAAGTGTAAAATATTATTGGGGAATTCTAGAATAGGGAACTCGAAAAATTCCCTAATATTAGGGAACAATATGTAACATTTCTACTGGTTGTACAATGAATTTTATAATAGATTTAATGGACTTTAACTCATTAAATCTCTACATAATTTTTTTTCCCCAGTTAGATTTTAAATGAAAATAACTCTACCAAAGGATCATGGACAATATATATTTTTGGATATTCCTACTAGGCATTGTGTGCTCACCGCCCCTACCTTCCTCCTTAGGTGGTGTGCAGTGTGATCTTGGTGATCAAGAGGAGTAAGAGGTCACCTTGATTGTCTGGGTAATGCTTGAAGCGTATTGTTGTAGTGTTTGGACTATATGAGTTTTGTTTCAGCATTAAACCAAGATTACTACATTCTATTTTTGGTCTGTGAACTCATGTATGCTATTCTAGTATTTGATTTCGATGTGAACGATGATGATGCTTGGACTTGTATTTAACTTACGTTTCTCAGCATTTATTTAATCTATTTTTAATGGTATATACGAACTGTGGGAGAGGTTCATAAGGTGAATTCTAATTATTTTATTTAAATGGACCATTTTATAAAACTAGAACTTTTTGACACTTTTCAAATAAATCAAGAAATTTCCCGTCTTCGTGAAATTCTCTTTCTGCCACTAGCTTGGGTTTTGGGTTGTGACAGAAATTTTGGTATCAAAGCTTGAGTTTAACAGCTCAGACGTATAACCAGTAAACTAGATTGGAGTTGTTTTTATAATAAGCATTCATCATTATCTTACTAACATCTTGGCATATTGTTTCATACTTGTAAGGGATGCCTTCGAGAAGGGTTTTGAGGCACCAACTAGGTGCCGAACCTCCTCATCCGAATTTCACTCTTCTGATCAAGGTAATGTAGTAAACATTTTCTCAGATGAGTAATCCAGACTATCAGCCTCCAACTCTAAGGGAATATTAGTTGAATCAGTTCGATCATCTCTAATAGTTCATGCGTCTCCAGCCAATATGGTTTGATTGTAGACTGGAAGCTCTTACGACAATTACTTGGTTATGCGAGGTGGAGAGGTACTTTCGAGCCCTTGGTACTCTGGTTGAGTTTTTGGCTATGTTTGTTGTTACCTGTTTGACGTGGAGTGCCATTCACTGGTGGGAGGAATTGGAACTGATTCAAGAAGTGGTAGGTATGCCAATGAAGATCAACAAGATAAAGTGGTGAACCGGTTTGAGGCTTTGATTAAAGGTAACAAACCAGTGAATGAGTACCTGATATAGTTCACTAAGTTGGTAGGTGTTGCTATTGGATTGGGTACGAGTGAGAAGTACCGATTTGCCAAGTTTAGGAGTCGTTTGAATCGGAACATTTTCAACAAAATTGATGCTCAGACTTTCTATACTCTTCCTAAGATTACAGTGGCTGCCCAGCGGACAGAGGCTATCGAAGAGGGATTGGATTCCCAGAGGAACTAGCGAAGAGGAAATAACAGAAAATTCACCAGAAGGACCAAGGTTAGTGGTCAGCCAAGGGTACTCCAAACAGTGGAAGCTCGAACAACAGTGGTTCTTCAGGGGGTGGTAGAGGCAGTCTATATAGAGGATGTTTTGTTTGTGGCTAGTAGAGTCATTGAAAGAAGGATTGTCCCAACCGTCGGCAGAAATCTCCTCTTTATTAGGGAGGACCATAAAGGAGCCAGTCAGGTTCTATTTCTTATCAGAATACTCAAGCAAGGCCGCAATAATCATAGGATGTTTCGTAGACTTTTACTTCCCCTTAGCCTTATCAGTGCCAATACTACCCTTAGGGTTTTACTCAGAGTTTTCTGACTCCTCAGGTTTCGGGGAGTCAAGAAGGGTGTGGATATGGTAATAGCTGTCCAGGATCCAGCAGCGGTCTTCCTGGCCTAGGGAAAAGCAACAAGGGGAAAGGAAAGGTGACTGGCCAAGCCTATGCTTTTGTTGGGGCGAACGACACTCAGGATCACACCAACTGATCCTTCTTTCACACTTATGGGCACATATTTTGTTTGATATTGGTGCATCTCATTCATTCATATCCTTATTGTTTGCTCAACTATTGGGATTAGAATTTTATGATTTGGATTATGTGTTGACATTGGGTACATTTATGGGAGAAGTAGTCGATCTGTCTAGTGTGTGTAAGCCTTTTTGAGTCATGGTTGGTGATAGAAAGCTTCTTGTTGATTTAATTATGTTGCCAATGGGACAGTACGACGTGATACTCAGTATGGATTAGTTGTCAAAGTATCGAGCCGTTGTAGACTGTCATACGAAGCGGGTGACTATTTTTTCTAGTGATGGGCATCTTATTGTCTATCAAGCAAGAATGAGTCCATTAAAGCCTAGTCATATTCTGAAAGTGCATCGTAGTACAGGATGTCAACAGCATTTCTATTATCGACCAATACTCGCCATAACTGTGTGCTTCCACAGTCGATCTTTATGACCAACGCATCATTATGTGGATAATGGACCTCCCTCACGTCTTGTTCTGTAAAGGTAATATCCATATCCGGTACTCGCTAAAGCTTTCGTGGTCGCTGTTCAAGGTGCATGACGTTGGAAAATGGCTGCTATCGAGCTTCTCGTGCATACCTATCCTGTGCTCTCTTGGATTCTCCACCAACATGCGGTCCTCCAAAAATAGTTTGCACCTCGCGCTGAATTTCTAGAGGTCACTGTCAGTTTTCTTCTCGTCTTTCATTATTCTATTTAGAGTACTGTCGCAGCCGCCCTTCTTTAATCAATCTTTCGATCTCATCTTTCAGGGCAAAGTAGTTATTGGTATCGTGTCCAATGTCATTGTGATACCGACAAAACTTGTTAGGGTCACGCCTTGCTCTATCTCTTTTCATAGGTTCTGGTTGACGATATCGCTCCTATTAGTTTGTGACTGCATAGATATGATCTATGGGTGCGTTCAATTCAGTATAATTATTGAACCTCATGGGAGCTCTTGGAATCTTCTGCTTTTTCTATTTGGGCTGCTTCTCAGTCGATTGTTCATTACTCCTTTTGTTCGACTTCTTATCATTATTGTTGTTGTTTGTTGTCGCATCTTTGGCAGCGTCCTTTCCTCCTCCCTTTGTCGTCTTATAAAGGTTTTCGTGTGAAGATTCCACTCTTAGATGTTGACCAACTCTTCGATAGAATTCTTCAAAGGTTCTACATTTTCGCTCTAATAACTCTTCCCAGAGTTTAGCTTTTGGTCGTACCCCAGCCGTCATTAGAGTTAAAACTCCTCCCTCAGGCGGGTTATTGACCTTTACCAACTCTGAATAAAACAATTTAGGTAAGATCTTAGAGTTTCTTCTGAGCCTTGCCGAATAGCAGATAGACTTACCAGTGGAATAGTAAAATTCTTTGCGGCCTAGAATTGTCTCAAGAATGCAGTCTGAAGCTATTGCTAGGATGAGATTGAACCAGACTTGAGTCCTCAAAACCACTTCTTCGCCGCTCTTGTGAGAGTTACAGCAAAGCATCTACAACGTGCGAGATCATCAACACGATAAAGTTCCATCAGGTCGCTGAAGTGATTCATATAATCCTGTGGATCAGTTTTCCAATCAAAAGTATTTATGGTGGGAAGTTTAAATCTAGCAGGTAAGGCGGCAGCTCGAACCTCCTCGCTGAATGGCGATTGACGATACCCATCAGTGAGCTCATCGTCCCAACCAGCAAGTGCATCTAAAGTAATCCTCAGATTATGAACCTCGACATTCAGAGGGAGAACATTCTCTCTTACTGGTGGTAGAGTGGTCTCTGATCATTGTCACGATATAAGGCGGGTTGGTTAGGTAGGGTCTGCTGTGACCTTAGGAATTCCAATAAAATAGTGCGATGAGATCGACTTTGGTCATTGGGATGCGATGTGGATCGCTCCTGACTACATCGCTGATCCAGATGTTGTCTCAAGTTTGTAGGATTCGGTCGAGATTCCCCACTGATCCTTTCAAAGACGCTCCTTGATTGAGGTTTTTGCTCGTGTTCAAGATAATCACAATTGATGGTTGCTCTCCGGAAAGGTTGTCCACGATCAATGCTCAAACTTTCAGTACTAGATACTAGAGGCAAGTCTACGAACTTGCCTTTTCCCTTGGAGATGCAATCTCCTCGATGCTCCTGCCGGGCTTCAGGTTGGTCGCAGTTCCCTGTCTCTAGGATCTGAATTCCTCTCTCAGGTTATTAAGCAGGATGTTCCCTGGGACGTTCGTGCTATGGTGGAGTTAGCATCTATCTCTCAGCAAGTCGTCGTAGAGAGTCATTAATCTGACTTGTACTTTGCTGAAGGTTCACCAGTGCTTCCTCCATGCAATCCTGTCTCTGGACAATATTTTCCAGTGCAGTCATGGCAGGCTAATCCTGAGCAGGATCTACTTGTGCAGCAGCGGTACTTTGGAGATGATTTTGGCTAGTTCCGGTGTTTCTGGTGTTTGCCATTGTTGAAAGAAGCAGAATGGACAAACTTTTTTGCCAGAATAGCCCTCCTTCTAGCGCCAATTGTCGACAGAGGTTTTGTCAACAATAAAGTTGGAAAAATTGCAAAATGTGGCTTATGTGTGAAAAGGGTTAATTAATTAAAGCAAACAAAGAGACAAGGATTTTATAGTGGTTCAGCCCCAAAAAAGATGAGCCTGCGTCCACTATTTTTTACTATTTTCTAGAGAATTATAAGAGCTCAAAATTACAATGTGTTATCTGGAAAGAAGAAGTCAGAGTCTAAAAAGTTCCCAAAAGATCTCCAAGATAAAAGATCAAAGATTAAAAAGAAGAATCTCTAAAGGAATCCCTTACTAAAACATTGAACTCCCTTTATACAGGTGAGGATAGCTCAATGTTTCCCAATTGTGAGAATGGGTAACTGTATAATCAGAGAATACAATTCGAGTAACAATATAACTGGGTAATAACTTAAATGAGATGACTGGTCAATCTTGAATGAGAAAATTTTGTTTCTCTTTCTTTGTAGGTTACCCGTTTGATGAAGCTTAGTCTAGTTTCCTTTTCATTCTGGTCGTACTTAACTCTTTCAGAGGAGGTCGTACTAACTCATGCAATAGATGTCTGGTTGATGCAAGCCTTTCTTCCAGTGCCTAAAGAGAAGCTCCACTGCTGTCTGGGGGGAGGAGCAGGATAAGGCACTGACAGCTCTCAAGCTATACTTAAGTCATCCGCCTATCCTGGCTTCCCCAGCAGAGGGGGAGTGCCTGTATACTTATTTAGCAGTGTTTGAAGTAGCGATTAGCGCGGTACTATTCGTCGAGGAAGACAGCAAGCAGAAGCTGGTGTTTTATATAAGCCGCATGCTCCTGGATGCTGAGATGCGATATAGTATGGCAGAGAAACTAGTCCTCGCTCTGGTCAATCCTATGAAGAGACTCAGGCAATACTTTGAGGCACACTTGGTCACTGTATATACGGATTTCCCGATCCGGCAAATCTTGCCCAAGCTGGACCTATCGGGACAACTAACCAAGTGGGCCATCGAACTGGAGATATATGACATCGAGTATCGGCCTCGAGTGGCGAAGAAAATGCAAGTCATGGCGGATTTCCTGGTGGAAATCAAATCCTTCGGTGAGCTGCACGACCCACTCCAGCCGTCTCAACCTCAACCCCCTTCAGCCTGGACCCTCTACACCGACGAATTCACGAATGCCTCGCGGTCAGGTATCCGGATAGTCTTGCAGACCCTAATAGGACTCAGAGTAGAGAAAGCTTTGAGGCTCGGCTTCCAGGCAACGAACAACGAGGCAGAGTATGAGGCACTGCTACAAGGCCTTGAACTAGCTCTACACTTCGGAGTAGAGAGCATCATAGTAAAGACCGACTCGCAGTTGATCACGGGTCAGGTCAGGGGAGACTTCGAAGTAAAAGAGCTGAGATTACACAGGTACTTCTCCAAGGTAATGGGGGCAAAAGCCCGCTTTAGTAGTTTCAATATCGAACAGATTCCTAAAGAGATGAATCAGAAGGTCTCGAGCTAGCTAAGAGTGCGTGGATTGGTGGAACGACCGGACACACAGAGATTCTCCTAGAGAGCGAGAACATGAAGGACCATTCGGAGACCCCCGCACACCATGTATTTGCAACCGGCTCCGCAGGCGAGGGGTGGATGAAACCCATCACCCTGTATTTGGCGTTGGGAAACCTGCTCGTGGACCTCCAAGAAGCAAGGTCGATCAGACTGAAGGCTGTTAGATACTCGATGGTGGGGAAGCGACTGTATAGGAGATCGACAATAGGACCGATGCTACGGTGTGTAGGTCCCATCGAAGCGCAGAAACTGATGGAGGAAATCCACGAGGGAGTATGTAGCAACCACTCTAGCGGACGTAGCCTCACCCACAAGGCTCTGACGACTGGATACTTCTAGCTATACATGATGACCGAGGCAGCCCGATTTGTTAAGAAATGTGATAAGTGCCAGAGGTTTGCCCCCATGAAATGCTAACCCGCGGAGGAACTCATTCAAACATAACTCCTTGGTCGTTTACCAAATGTGGCCTAGACATCGTCGGAGAGCTCCCCAGAAGGCCAAGGGGAAGAAGGTACATCTTACTGGCCACAAATTATTTCACCAAATGGGTAGAAGCTGAAGCCTATGCGACCGTTAGTAAGACAGAAACAATTAACTTCACTTGGAAAAACATAATCTGTCGATACAAGATTTCGAAAGAGATACACACTGATCATGGGACACAGTTCTAGAATGCTAAGCTTAAGGAACTGTGTAAGCTGTATGATATAAGGCTCAGTTTCTCATCCATGAACTACCCTCAGGGAAACGGCCAAGCAGAGGCAACGAACAAGGCCATATTTAGCAATATCAAAAAGACCTTGCAGGAGGCTAAAGCTAGGCGGTTAGAAGAGCTACCGGCCGTTGTGTGGGCCCATCGAACCGGAGCGGAGGTCGACAGGAAGAATGCCATTCACCGTGGTCTATGGGTCAGAGGCTGTGATCCCGACCGAGATTGGCCTCCCGACCCTTCGCTCCAAAGTGGTAAGAGATGCCCCACTAAACAAGCAGCAGCTAAGCCATGACACAGACCTCCTGGAAGAAATGAGAAACATAGCCCTAGTCCACCTGGCCTCATACCACCAGCAGGCTAGGTCCTACTATGCAAAGAAGGTTAGCGCTCGTCGATTTAATGCTAGGGATTGGGTCTTGAAGGTTAGAACAAGGAATTCCTCGAAGCTAGACTCCAACTGGGTTGGACCCTATGAGGTGATCAAAGCACTTGACAATCGTTCATATGTCCTGAAAGAACTCAAGACTGGGAAGAGCCTACCGAACACGTGGAACACTCAACACTTGAAAAAGTTTCACGTGTGAGACACATGTAAATATCGTAAGACCCATGTAAATGCTTATATTATTAAAAAGCTTAAATTCCAAAACAGGTCAAGTTTTCTACCACACGGATTTATCCTTTAGATTGCTATGGAAAAGGGGTCTGCCCATAGTGGCAAACCCCATGCACTATTTGCGCAATCAAGAATCATATTCTGGGGATCGCGTCGCTTGCCGACGACCCGAGAAAACGTACGAAGAGGAAAGTACTGCACAACCAAAAACTTGCCAGCAGACCTTATAAAGATCGTACTGCGGGGATCACGTCGCTTGCCAATGACCCCAGAAAACGTACGAAGAGGAAGGAGCTACGCAACCAAGAACTTGCCAGCAAACCTCAAAAATGATCGTACTATGGGAATCATATCGTGTAATACAATGTTAGTTGATGGCCCGAGAAAACGTACGAAGAGGAAAGAGCTGCGCAACCAAAAACTTGCCAGCGGACCTCGAAAACGATCGTACTATGGGAATTACATCGTGCAATAAAATGTTAGCCGATGGCCCAAGAAAACGTATGAAGAGGAAAGAGTTGCGCAACCAAAAACTTGCCAGTAGACCTCAAAAACGATCGTACTATGGGAATCATATCGCGTAGTAAAATGCTAGTCGATGGCCCAAAAAAATGTACGAAGAGGAAAGAGTTGTGCAACCAAAAACTTGCCAGCAGACCTCAAAAATGATCGTACTATGGGAATCACATCGTGCAATAAAAGACTTACCGACAGCCCGAGAAAACGTATAAAGAAGAAAGAGTTGTGCGACGAAAACTTGCTGCCTACTCTCAAAGGAAAGCAGGGACAGGGTCTACTCGTTGGAAGTAGACCCTCCCTAAAGAGCACCTTAGCCATATGAAAAACTAAATGAAAGCAGGGACAGGGTCTACCCATTGGAAGTAGATCCTTCCGAAGGAGCATCTTAGCTATACGAAAAGCTAAAGGAAAGCACGGTCAGGGTCCACCCGTTGGAAGTAGACCCTCCCTAAAGAGCACCTTAGCCATACGAAAAGCTAAATGAAAGCAGGGACAGAGTCTACCCGTTGGAAGTAGACCCTCCCTAAGGAGCATCTTAGCTATACGAAAAGCTAAAGGAAAGAAGGGTCAGGGTCCACCCGTTGGAAGCAGACCCTCCCTAGAGAGCGTTTTAGCCGCATACGAGAAAAAGGTAAGAGGGGTCAGGGTCTACCCGTTGGAATTAGACCCTCCCTAAGGAGCATCTTAGCTATACGAAAAGCTAAAGGAAAGCAGGGTCAGGGTCCACCCGTTGGAAGCAGACCCTCCCTAGAGAGTGTTTTAGCCGCATGTGAGACAAAGGTAAGAGGGGTCAGGGTCTACCCGTTGGAAGCAGACCCTACCCAGAGAACGGTTTAATTACGCGTGGACTGGGAATGAACAGAGTTAGAGCCTACCTGTTAGAAGTAGTCCAATACAAGACTAGGCATGAAGACAGAAGTTAAAACCAAACTCTATTTATTATTTCCTAAAATATAAAATGCATGGTCGACAGGGACACGCACCCAGAAGCTCTACTTATAAGAAGTAGGTCTTGGACGGACTCGCAGGGACATATCAGAGTGGTAGTGCCCTATTTGCTCCCGACGAGAGCCGAGCCCGGGCCTTTTCCTCTGCAGTGATGAGCCCAAATAGTGGTCAACCAACTCCTGGAGTTGGTTCCTGGCATGTTCCCATTTGGGGTCAGAGAAGTCCAGCCATATGTGAGGGTCGAATTCTGCCAAGACAAGTCATAACAGAGGTTATACATCCTCAAAACCGGATAAGCCGAAACTCACATCCCGATCTCCAGAGCTAATCTTGTCGATCATAGTACGAGGAGAATTCACTAAGAACTCAAAATCATATACAACCGAGTCAAACCCAAATGCCGGCCGTGCTGCCGACAAGGGAATGACGTGGTATACGATATCTGACCCTAACACTAAATGAGGTCAACAAAAAGAGTGAGAGAAGGGAATAAACTTAGGAAAAAAGCATGGTTTCTATTATTTAAACGGATGGTTACAACAAGGGTCAACTTTACAAATGCACAGAGCAAGAGGCCCTAATTACCTCCAGCCAAGAGAGCGCAGCCAGTTTCGGCACTTGGACCAGCTTCGGCAGAGGGTGGCGTACCAGGGTCGGAATCATCACTGGACAAAATGACCGTGCCAGGCCCATTGCCATTTAAGGCCCCAAGATCAAGCTGATCACCAGAAACCTCCGAGGCTTGCTCTAGTGGACCGGAAGCGAGGACAATCTCCTTAGCAACAGAGGCGGATGTAGAGGGCCTATCTTTTTCTTCGTTGAGCATCTTCAGCACATCAGCAGGGTACACGATATTGATCTTATCCCCTAGCTGCTACATGTAGTGCTTGACGGAAAGTTTGGTCTGGCGTTACCACCTCTGCGTGGCCTTCGAATTCCCTATTCTCCCAGTCAGATCTGTAGCTCTCCACAGAAAGGACATCCACCTGCCTCTGGCACCTCGTCTTCAGTTTCTCTGCATCCGCTAGTCTATCCCTCAGCACCGCCAGCCTCAGCTCTGCTTGCCACTGTGACAAGTCTACCAGAAGAGTGTTAATGTCGGTGAGGTCTTCACCGTGCTTGCGAGACAACTCTGCATGAGACCCCATCAATTTTTTGTGATCCACGTAAAGATGTCGGTTTACCTCATTGTACCGGTCGAGTCTGCGTAGCAGAGAATAAGCCTCCAATTTGGCTTTCGCCTCAGCTTTCCTCGCCTCTTTAGCATCATCGACGACCCTGTTGTGAGTGATGAAAGCCAGCCCATCTCTGTCCCTACGTTCTGCAGCTTCGGATTGAGCGAGCTTGTCAGCCTCCACCTCGGCCAACTTTGCAACCAGCTCCTCACGCCTGACCCTCTCGACACTCAAAGCGTGAGCCACCGTGTTGCCGATCCTAGCCTCATCCAGGCTCCGATACAAGTCAAAGTTAGCCCTCAACTTGGCAAGGGTGGCCTTGCTCTGCTCGGCCAGCGCAGAACGGGAATTTAACTCCCCGGTCAACTCCCTGATATGAGAAGAATAGAAGGACTGGATGGTGACTAGCTACAAGATACAAGAAAAGGAGGTCAGTGTTCAGAAAGGATGCCGAAAAACATGGAGGTGGCGGCCAGATGAGCCAAACTTGCGCAATATTACGGCCATCGATGAGCTCAACGTTCTCCAAGGAGAGCGCCTCCAGCTCGGGCTCTGCAGCTGGACCCTCTCCTTAGGCATTGTCTGCATCTGAGGAACGCGACTCCACCCCTCCAACCACGAGGACTCCCAAAACAGCGGTGGTGGGGACGGTAGAAAGTTAGTCATTGCTGAGCACACCTTCAGTGACAACTAGGGGTGGCGCATCGGCAGTTTCAGTTGCCCACCCCTTTGGAGACCCGCCAGAATGTGATTTTTCGGTCTTGTCTTGACCAATTCACCCTGAAGGGCCACCGCGTACAGACCGTCTCCTCCTCATGAGGGTCAGCGTGGCCCCATCATCATCGCTGTCAGAGGAGGGGGCAACCATGCCCCTCTTCCCTGCCGGGCCTTCCTTCTCTTTGAACGAGTCGATCTCGTGATGCCGCTTTATTGGGACCGAGGGAGGGGAAGACAGCCGAGATTTCAACCTCGGAGCCCCCACGCTGAGCTCAGCAATCTCACCACGGGGGCAAGCAGCACCAAACCCTGCTCTCATCTTCGAACCGGAGTTGGGGGTGGAAGAGGTCAGAGCAGCGGATTCCCTGGGCAGGCTCGAAGGTGCCCCTTCGCCATATACTACTTTTATGGCCGTCGTCTCCCGAGTCAGAGGTCCGCTCGCATCGAAAGAGGGGACTGCAGGTGCTTCGTCCTCTGAGGACACCACAAGACACCGACCAGCGGATACCTTGAAGTGAGCCTTATGCACAGCGGCACTCCCCTTGACTGCGGAAGGGTCTCTCGATGGGCCTGCATCAGAACCTATAAAGAGCAAGTGATACATAGGCCCATATTACTCAAGGATTGCTTTCACACATCAGTGTAGGTAGCTCTTTGTGATTATGAGGCCTGTATAAATATTGAAGCTGAGATCAAGATAATACACATGTCAGTAAACAATCAATCAAAATTTCTCAAATGTCTTTAATGAATATTCTAAAATAATTTTCAAGATAAACATAGCAATAACTGTTTATTAGAAAATAATTTTATAACAAGGAATTATTTCATCTTTTTTCTTTATGTCTTGAGATAACCTTAAATAATATTTTGATTCTGATTTGGCTAATGTTATAACATGATTTCATACGGAACAAATTCCTAGGGCTTTTCTTAAGGAATTAAAACGTGGAAAATCAAGAGCTTTTGTAAAGATATCTGCCAGCTGATTGTCTGCCTCTACATGTTCTAATATTACAGTTTTGCTCTTAACAAGTTCTCTGATAAAATGATGACGGATATTAATATGCTTAGTCCTAGAGTGTTGTACTGGATTCTTGGATATATTTATAGCACTAGTGTTATCACAATAAACAACCAATGTATCTAATACTATGCCATAGTCCTTGAGCATTGTTTCATCCAAAGTAACTGAGTGCAACAACTTCCTGCAGCAATATACTTGGTCTCTATAGTGGACAGAGAGATTGAGTTTTGCTTTTTACTATGCCAGGAAATCAGATTATTTCCAAGAAAAAGGCAACCCCATATTCAACTTTTTCTATCCTCAGCATTACCTGCCCAATCTGCGTCACTGTAACTTGCAAGATTAATGTTAGTGTCTTTGGAATACCAAAAACCATAATCAACTGTACCACTAACATACTTTATTGTTCTTTTTACAACAGCAACATGTGATTCTTTTAGACAGGATTGATATCTCGCACACACACCAATACTATAAGCAATATCAGGTTGGCTAGCTGTAAGATACAACAAGCTACCTATCATACTTCTATAAAGAGTTGGAACCACATTGACTCCATTTTCATCTTTAATCAGCTTTAGATTTGTACTCATAGGAGTATTCATATGTTTTGCTAACTCTAAACCAAATTTTTTAACTAGGTTTTTGGCATACTTACTTTGGGAAAAAAAAAATCCCATATTTCAGCTACTTCACCTGTCAACCTAGAAAGTAGGTTAATTCACCTACCATGCTCATCTCAAATTCTTCTTGCATTTGTTTTACAAACTCCTGCACTTTATCGTTAGAGGTAGAACCAAAAACTATATCATCAACATAAATTTGTACAACAATAATATCATAATTAAAGTGTTTGATGAATAAAGTTTTGTCTATTCTCCCTCTCGTGTAGCCGTTCTGCACCAAGGACATTGTTAAACATTCATACCAAGCCCAAGGAGCTTGTTTTAAACCATACAATGCATTTTTAAGTTTGAAGACATGGTTGGGTTTGAAAGGATCTTCAAAACCCTTGGGTTATTCAACATATGCCTCCTCATTTAAAAAACTATTTAAAAAAGCACTCTTTACATCTATTTGATGTAAAGTAAAACTAATGTGACAAGTAATAGCAAGCAATAAATGAATAGATTCAAGTCTTGCCACAGGAACAAAAGTTTCATCAAAGTCTATGCCCTCCACCTGAGTGTATCCTTGGGCAACTAACCTAGCCTTGTTTCTAATAATGTTACCAAATTCATCTGATTTATTTTTAAAAGTCCATTTGGTTCCAATAACATTAGAATCATTCAGTCTAGATAATAATGTCCAAACATCATTCCTACAAAATTGTTCCAGTTATTCTTGCTTGGCTTTAATCCAACAATTATCCTGAAATGCTTCTTTAACATTTTTAGGTTCAATTAAAGAAGTAAAGCAAAGAAATTGTACCAGATTAATATTTCTTCTCTGGTCACCATTCCATCTTCAAGATTACCTATGATTAGGTCAGTGGGATGATTCTTTCTGACCCTTGAAGAGGGTTCTTTCTGAACTGGATCTCGAATATCCATTGTTAGTTCATTAGAAGATGTTGTAACATCTGGCTGTATTGCAACATTTTTATCTGAATCAGTATTCTCCATAAGACTCTGAATTTCATCTTCTTTTGAATATTCTGCGAAGTCTGAAAAATCATCTATAACAACATTAGCAGATTCCATAATAGATTGAGTTCTCATGTTATAAACACGATAAGCACGACTACTTTTAGAATACCCAAGGAAAACCCCTACATCACTTTTTGCATCAAACTTACCTAATTATTCTCTATCATTGAGAATGTAACAAGTACTTCTAAAAATATGAAAGTAACCCAAGCTAGGTCATTGAGAATGTAACAAGTACTTCTAAAAATATGAAAGTAACCCAAGTTAGGTTATTTTACCTCTCCGAATTTCGTAAAGAGTTTTGCTTGTACTTGGTCGAAAATATAGACGATATATATTGTAACATGCTGTGTTTATAACTTCAGCCCACAATCGTTTTGTAAGCTTTTTGCTATTTAACATCACTTGAGCCATCACTTGTAATGTTCTATTCTTCCTTTCCATAACACTATTTTGTTGTGGTGTCTTAAGAGCTGAAAATTCATGAGTAATACCATTTGAATCACAAAAATCAACGTACGAAGAATTTTCAAGTTCTTTACCATGATCGCCTCATATTTTGATTATTTTTCCAATGTTACAACCTTTATCCATTTAAAGTTTAACAACTAGTTTCTTAAAAGTATTAAATGTATCTGACTTTTCTCTTAGAAAATCTACCCAAGTATATCTAGAAAAGTCATCTATACAAACAAAAATATACCTTTTACCTGCAATACTTTCTACTTGCATGGGACCTATAAGATCCATATGAAATAGTTCTAACACTCTTGATGTTGTAACATGTTGTATTACTTTATGTGTTGATCTCACCTGTTTACCCATCTGACTAGGACCACAAACACCTTGTGATTTCTTACTCAACTTTGGTAAATCACGGACTGCATCTGAATTGACAAGTTTTTGTAACATTTTAAAATTCAAATATCCTAACTTTTCATGCCAAAGATTAGATTTATTTATCGATGTCTTATTACATGAATGTGATTTTGTCAAAGTATAGCAATTATCCTGTGATATATAACCTTCTAAAACTGATTTATCACATTCATCAAGAACAACACATTTATCATGAGTGAAATCAACATTAAAGTTTAAATCACAAATTTGACTTATACTTATCAAATTAGTCATAAGTCCCTCTATGTGTAAAACATTCCTAAATTTAGGAATTCAATATCAAGAGTTCTTTTGCCAAGAACTCTTCCTTTTGCACCATCTTCGAATGTTACAATACCACCAGTATCAACCTTGTAGTCATCAAGAATAGATTTATCACCTATCATGTGCCTGGAACAACCACTATCAAAATACCAATCATTTGTAGCACATGATCTAAAACAAGTAAATGATCTAAAACAATTTAATTCAGATTTTTTACCCAAATTTTTCTTGTTTTTCTTGATAAATCAATATTTTTTTTTTTGGTGTTTTTCTTTGAAATGGAATTTCATGAGAATAGTAACTATTTTTCAAAAAGTTTCTCATAGTAAAACACCTAGGTCTAACGTGACCTTTTACTCCATAGAAATGACAAGTTAGAACAAACTTACTATGGTTTCTCATGGAATTAAATCCTGCAAGTTTGCTTAGAAGATGATCTACCATGTGAAAAGGGTTACCTCAGTGATAGTGTGAAAGCTACTGTTCGTGGAAAAATCATTGCCTAAAATGTTGTCAATGTTACAACATTAATTCTTACGAAATTTAAAAAGTAAAAAATAAATAAATAAATAAAAATAAATGAGATCAATCAATCAGTTAATTTTCAATCTTAAATGATCAATTAATCTGATGAATATTTCCAAGTATTTTTCGTGATTAAAGATGGTAAGGATTGTATATTTTTAAAATATTTTTATAATAGGAATGATTTCATCAATCTCTTTTGTCTAAAAGTTACCATTTATAATATATTAACTTTGTATGCTGCACTGATGTTATAACATGAAATAAACTGGGCTCATTTAATTGGAATCAATTAATTGCCACTGAAGACAATTTTTCCTTGTTCCTGAGATTTGCTCTCATTACAGTTTCTTTTTTTGGCTCCAAAATTGATTTTGTTTCCTTTTTCAAATTTGGAAAACTGAATGGACTCTAGGTTATTTAAATTTATATTGTTCTTTGTTATCTCACTCTTTCACAAAATCTTCTTTGCCGATTACACCTTTGTTCTTTGAAAATTTTCTGAGTGTTGAAACAGGTTCGAAAATGGTGAATACGAGAAGAGGTAAGAAGAGTGATTCTCCTATTGCCGCCAAAGGGAAACTTTCTTCTTCATCAACTCCGATGAAGAAGAAATCTACTTCTTCCTTATTTGTGGCGAAAGTGCAGAAGACTGGTCCAATGGGTGAACCTTCAACTCAGCCTCCACCAGCAAGTGAACAGAATGTTTCTCTTCAAGCCCAATCAGTTGTGGGTATGTCGATTGCTCCACCATCAGCACCGGTAGTTCCTATTCATTCTGCTGAAATCCCCAATCCACCACCGGTAACATCAGAAGAAGAAAGCTTGATTCCGATTTCTGGTTCTCTCAAAGAATCGATGCAGACTGATGTTCTAACATCTGCACCACCAAATCTAGCAATCTTAAAAGAGGGTCTGGACGAGAAAGTACCACTTGTGACTTCCGATGTTTCAATATCATCAGTTAATGATGCTGCCAAAGACGCAATGGACACTAGCTCTCTTCCTAAAGATGTTTTTTCTCCTGGGTATACTCCAGAAACTACCCCCGAGAAAAATGATGAGACAACCCAAATAGCATCTAAAATTCCTTCGGATGTTCCAATATCTGTTGCCGATCTAGAGATATCAACACCGCCATCGATTGAAATAGATGATGTGCCAACATCTCCTAATCCTTCAATTCCAGTGGTGAATATTGAGCCAACCCTTCAGAAGCCTGCTGATGTTTCTAATGTTTCAACACAGATAGATCCTTCTGCAGCCTCTGTACCAGTCTCAAAACAGCAACCTGAGGCTGATGTCCCAACATCTCCTTAAGATCAGACACCACTAGTTGTACAAGACCTAGTTACAACATCAAAGACAAAGAAGAACTTTGTCACCCAAAAAATTTATGGTCAATCTTCGAAATCAACAAAACTGAAGAAGAAAGCAACTGCTGCTGAGAAAGGAAAAGAGGTATCTTTTTTAGAAACACCAGGTTTTATTCCTAAAAACTCTTTCTCTCCATGGTATTATACAAAAGATGTTTCTCGATCTAGGAAGATCTATGAATAATGTCAATTTATACCTAAGAGAAACATAAACTTAAATTCATTTCAGAAAATAGGGGCTTTAAATTGTATTGAAGATCAAAAGTGGTTGAATACTGTGTCTAAAATCAAAGAATTGTCCCTAGGATAGTCCAGGAATTTTATTCCAATTTGACTGAAGACATAGACAAGCCAAGTTCACCAGGGTATAGGAAAGTGTTTGTTAGGGGTCATGTTTATGAGTTTTCCCCTACTGTCATAGCCGATTTCCTAAACATACCTATTTGGCCGTTTGGTGAGTTTGAGAAAGAATTTTCTCTCAACAAGGTAGCTTATGAAATCCTTGGTACACAAACCAAATGGCCGAAGAATAGCATCTTTAAGACCACTGATCTGACACTCAAATGCAAAAGGTTGCATCGCATTACCATTGATAATTGGACGCCGACAATGCATTCTAATACACTACATGGAGATTGTGCTTGTTTTCTATTTGATGTTGGAATAGGTGGCCAAGTGAATTTGGCACAGTTGATTTTCAACCACATCTATGACCTGCGATACGACACCACTCCAACCAAGAGATTAATCTTTCCAGCTCTTATCTATGGAGTTCTGACTAAGCAAAGACATCCTTGCTATAGTTCTGAATATCTCACTCCTCTTGTGTCTAAACTGGTGTTCAGAATGAAGGAGAGAGATTCTTTTAAGAGGGAGGATGAGCCTGCTGTAGATCCTAATATTACAACATCTGGTACTGCAGATACAAGTGCTGCAAATTCAGTTGTGCTTGCTCATTTGGACAAGATAAAGCGAATGTTATCTACAATTTGCATAATGATGGACATTGATGTGGGAGATGCTTGTCCAGCTCCTCCTCTTACTTAAAGATTTTCTTGTAGTTTTTATTTTACTGTTTATCATTAATAAGTTATGTATATCATTGACAAATTTTGATTTCTGGTTAAGTATTTTATTCTGTTTTCTGCATGAATTGAGCTCATGTTACAACATTGAGCAACTTATGATTTATTTTATGTGAATTATGGTTTCCATTTAAGTTATGAATTCTGCAATTATTTATAACTACCTTTGGCTATTTTTGCCAAAAAGGGGGAGTAGTTGCAAAAATTACAAAAATTCTGGCTAAACATTAATTGTTTTTGTAGGTACAAATATTTTGCCTAAAAATGCCAAAGGGGGAGATTGAAAGGGAAAAGTCTGTTATCATTTGAGATATTGCAACATCACTATCTGTGTTGACTGATAGTGATTCTAGGTTGATGTTACAACATCACTAGAATATTTGACCTGACATTTTTGAATGTGTTTGTCCAAATTTTACAGTTGTCTTATGATTGAATATCTGTTCAATTAGTTGGGTTTAATTAGAAATATCAATGGTTATTATTTGCCTTATAAGAAATTTATATTCACATATTTCTTTCTTATTTAGGTGTGTTTTAATAAAGATTGATTATTGGGCGATTAATAATATAAATTGGTTAATATTTCTAGAAATAATTAATCTTTATTTTAATCGATTAGATTATTATTTTTTGGGCTAATTTAATCTGATTACTTTGATAACTTGCATTTTATGGAAACTACCTTATTTTATGAGTAGTAAATTTAATCTCTTGAGGTGTCGTTTCCTTATTAAATTTTAGTTGATTCTTTTTGTGTGTTAACATCTTTTATTTGATTGATTTGTACAAAAAATAGAATTTTTTTTTTCAAGTAACAAATCAACACTTCTTTTAGAAAGGTTACAAATTTGGCTATTTAAACAGGGCTGATGTTGTAACATCACTGTGCAAAATCAGCAATAATTTTAAATCAGCCTTGATTGTAAAAATCTTATCTTTGACTAATCTAATTAGCTTCTATTCAGCATTTATGATGAAGAAACGTGTCTTACAAATTACCAAAGATTGGAAGAGCTCAAGCACTATAAATAGGTGTGTAGGCTAGAGTCCTATATGTGCCATGTATGTTTGAGATTGCCATTAGAGTAATACTTTGATAAATCTGTCTATACTTTGTATTGTGAGACTAAGAGGGATTCTTAGTCATGAGATTGCTTCGGGAGAAGAATGAGTGCTTCGGGAGAAGTGCAACAAGTCTTCAGGAGAAGACAGGTTCTGTGAAATCTGAAGGGAGTTCAGACGAAAGGAATCATATCAAGTCAAGGGGAGCTCGTTAGATAGATTAATAAAGGAGTACTGGTATGTTGCAACATTTAAAAGAGGAAGTCTTTTAAATTTGATTGGTGTTTATACTCACATTATTCTTTACTAATAAGTTTATTTCTCTAAGCGTAGCCCCTTGGATGTAGACTATTGGGATATAGTTGAACCAAGTAAAAATATTGTGCTTCAAATTTTTTTTTTTACTTTTCAGTGTTACAACATCCATATCATAATTTTCCGTATATTCACTTTACATAATTAATTGGACAATTAATTATATTCGGTAAGAATATAAGAAACGGTAGTAACAGTTAATTTTGTTAAAAATTATTGTTAAACATCTCATGATGGGAACATATTATATTTGGCAGGGGTATAGGTTGGGAGAAAAATCAACATGAAGTCATCAACCTCACCCTACCAACCACTTTTCCCAGTGAATCTCATTATAGGACTGGCCAATTATTTCTTCTTTTTTTTTTTGAATTTGCATTTTCATTATGTATTTGGTCAAGTGTTTTAGATCTCTTTCAGGTTCAAACATCTAAATCAAATCCTCATTTATCATGTGAATGTTTAGCTTTGGGTCCGAAGCAGACAAAATTTTCTTTAGATATGCTGTAAAATTATGTAAATTTCGTCTTTATAATCTAGTTTCCTTGCAAAAATAGAGGAATCAAACTTCTGAAGTAGCACGTCACATGTAAATGTATAACAAAACTGCAAGTATTCGGGTCATGAATAAATAATATAGAGAGAGAGAGAGAGAGAGAGAAAGAGTAAGAGTGGTCGATCACATAAAGATCAAGTATTAAATTATCATTAAATATCAGAATTTTCATAATCTAGCTTTTTTAGCCATCAAACTAAATGAAATTAAGAAGTAAAGAAAAAAAAACAAATATAAAAGTGTAAATACATAAATAAAATATGGACACTATTATGCATGAATGTACTATCGACTTGAATTCACCTAATTACTCCTAAGTTCATCAAATTAAGTAATTATTAACCTAATTCCAGTCAATCTACAAATCAAGAGACCTAATCTAACTTTATTATCTCTCATGAGCATCAAATGAGATAATATGCCTAAGTAACCAAGTTAAAATTCGTATCTAACTCGATTATTTAAGTATTTATTAAGTCTAACCCCTTAAGCAGAAGTCAAGGTATTGATCACCACTCAATCTGACAATACTCTAAACTCTCAAAGGGATCATCTAAGTATTGATATCCTCTCTATCTGGTAACAACTTAAAGTATGTTTTTCAATTCTGGACTATGAAATCAATCTCTCCCGAGTATTAAATTCATAATCTAAGTTTAACTAATTCATTAGCCAAATAAATTAGAAGTTATAAGCAAAAAGAAACATAAATGAATTAAAGATAAAAAATAGACTAACAATAAACAAAATAATCCAAATAAGTGTAACAAGGGGAAATCAAGTCCTAGCATAAAAAATCTAGCTAACCACAATAGATTCCATGGTTAATCTTAATGAGAAATCTATAAATGAAAATGTTTCATAAATATCCCAAACAAAAAGTTCTATAGAGATTAGGATAGAGAAGAAGGAAAAGAAAAATCTTATAGAAATAGGCTTTAAGTCTTCAAATTTTCAAAAATCTTTTTAAGTTTTTTTCAAAAAATCTTTAACTATAAGTTTTATCTCGCTAAGAATTTTGTACCTTCATCTTATGTTTTTCTCTCTAATTCTCTAATTCTCCATCCTATGATTTGTGGCTTAAATGAATATATATAGAACTTCAAAAATAGGTAAATCGTGGCCATTAGATCAAGAAAAATGAGCAAATATTAATCATCCAATGATTAATGGCGCAACTATGCACGTCTTGTTGTGTAGTTGTGCAATGTCTGACTATAGAGGTGGTGCAACTGCAACATTGGTTATGCCCGACGGTGACATTTACCTCTTTTTGCACTGTTTTGCACCCCATTCACATTGGCTCACCATGTTGAGTCCCAACTTGATCAAAAATTATTCAAAACTCCGATTTATGTCACAAAATCACCTAATTTTCAATTATTCATCAATATATTGCTCGAGGACATGCTGCATCTAGACTTGGATCAACCTCGTGACCTAATATTTCTATTTTCCTATTTTGAGAACAAATAAAGCAATCTGACAGCACCTCTTTGCCATAGGATACTTTCTTTCTAAAGTGAACACAAATAAATGCGTATGTAGCTTAATCGAGTAACACATTTTTCAAGCCAAGCCATAGTTTGGTATTCTTAGTAATCTTTGTAGGAGAAATCAGAGTTCCATCTTCACCACTACATTAATAAACAATCTTTAGTTCAAAATCTCCAATTCGCTCGTACATACTATCCATAATACTTACATAATTTACATCCTTCCACATGCCCATAGTCTTACTTCTTTAGCAATAAAAGACCATTGAGAGAAAGTGAAAATTTCTATTCTCTATCAAACAAAATTACGAGATTGAAACGTGATATTTTTCTAATTAAAATAATAATTAAAGGAAAATATAAAGTATTAAAAATACAAAAAATATGTATTTATAAAATTTTACAATGTCATCAAAATGTCATTGAATTAACATCAAAAGTCATCGAAAATAAATTGAAATCCATTGTGAAATAAATTAGTTTCACTAAACATTTATTTTATGTGTACCATGTAAAAATTCCATCAAAATAGATCAAAACGTATGATAACCATCAAGTAATCGTTGAAAAATTTGATGATGTTCAGGCCGCATGCATAAATTAAGTTCAGAACACCTTAAAACTCGAAGAGAAATTTGATTACACTATACCATAACATTTTTTAAGAAGAAAAGAGATTCTTATTTATCTGAAGGAAGCAATGTCAGAAATTGCATCCTGAAAAACACACGGGGTGTTTAAATAACCAATAAGAACATAAATTGCACTAAAAAACAAAATAAGCTAGGATGTGAGCAACTTTGTTCCTCTTCTGAGAAACATAGTTGCTAGTGGCATTACCTAGCTTGTTCCTAATGAATTAGTATCAAAAATGATTGGACCTTCAACTGAAAGAGGCTCCGAATACTTGATTGTAGAAATAACTTGTACAGAGTCACTTTAAACTTCAAACATAGAAAAACCTTGTTGTAATGCAAACCAGAGGCCTTCTTGGATAGCTATAAATTTAGTGAGAAAATCATTATACCGACCCTTGAGCTTGGTAGAAAAAGTTCCGCAGACTGAACCATTAGAGTCTCAAATTATAACTGCACTACCGATCCAGCCAGAAGACAACTCCATAGTTGCATCTATATTTATCTTCAACTGGTCTATCACTAGAGCTTCCCAAGTGGAACACTGTATTGGTTCTCTAATGGATCCGTCTTGCACTTTGACACTATTTTTGCACTCCATGATCCATCGTTCCACAGCTTTGAGGATACAAGATGTATTCCTAGCTAGGTGACTGACTATGCACAATACCATTCCTTTCCCCCCAAAGCATCAAAGCTAGTACATTCCAAGTTTCCATTATCAGTTTTTGATATTATCTGTGACATATCAAAAGCTAGGCCTGCAAAAGATCTCCAAGGTTTGGTGTTCGAGTATGCTATGAAAATACTGTCTCCATACATCTTCAGCGGCCGAGCATGAAAATAAAGCATGTAAAGTGTACTCTTAAGGATGATGACAATGAGAACATGAGCTTGAACAGGGCACACTTCTACAAAACCGATTATAGCAATAATGTCATGGAAACCCCTCCATATGAAGATCTTGATTTTACTGGCAATGTTTAGATGCCAAAGTGTCTTTCGCTATTTTAAAAGAAAAATATTATCCAATGCATTCGGGTAGTTCCTATGGGACCCGTTCCCGAGCCATATGCCACGTGGAAGGCCACACGGATCGCACGTGATCTCACAATCGGCCATTGGGCCGTCCGAGGTTAGAGCCGAGTCCATCACTGACCCCAGACGGTTTGGCCCAGTCTGACCCCAACCTCGACAGTTGGGGGTCGGAAGCCCCAAGGGTCTACCATCTGGGTACAGCGGCCCTTACCTCAATAGTCGGGAGGGTCAGAAGCCTCAAGGGTCTTCCGACCGAATACAGTGGAAAGCAACTCACGGCTCCAGACCGAGACAGAGCATTTAATGCGATCCTGGGTAGGTGTGTGCTAGGGATAAGCCGTCCTAACAGAACGGCGATTTACCCAAATCTTATTCCTGACAGATTGAAGCCGTAGGAGGCGGCGAAAATCAGGCCACGGCAGCACAGAGGAGATCGCTGAAATCTCAGCCCGTGACTGCTGAAAAAGATTTTGAGGTGTAAGATACTCAGTCTTGAGATTGAGAACCACGCGGTTCACAATCTCGGGACTACATATATAAGAGCCATGCATTCCCGAGAGGGGCATGTACGCTTAAAAACAGATATATATAGAAAAGTCTGTGAACAAGAAACATATAGAAATTCATATTGAAATATTTTCCTTGCTACCCTATATCAAAGATAAACCACTGACTTAAGCATCGGAGAGTCTTTGAAGGTAGCCACTCTCGTCTCTCCGATCTTGCTTGGAGTTCAGAGGACTTTGGGACAGCAAAGACACATGGATAGTTGGAGAATACAGCATCAGTATTTCGAGACACGTGGACGGCTGGTGAGAAACCGCTCCAACAATTCATCAGATGCGGCTGAATCCCAAGAAGTATGCATTTGGGGTATCCTCTGGGTAATTCTTGGGGCATATCGTGAGCCGGAGGGGCATTGAAGCAAATCCAACCCAGCTAACCTCGATCGCAAATGTGCAGAGACCCTCATCTGTTCGAGAGGTCCAACACCTGGCCGGGAAGGTAGTAGCTCTCAGCCGATTCGTATCCAAGATGTCCGACCGATGCAAGCCTTTCTTCCAATGCCTGAAGAAAAACTCTACGACCATCTGGGGGGAAGAACAGGACAGAGAACTGGTAGACCTCAAGCTGTATCTGAGTTACCCACCTATCCTGGCTTCCCCGTCGGAAGGGGAGCGTCTGTACACTTATTTAGCGGTGTCCGAAGTAGTGGTCAGCACCGTACTATTCATCGAGCAAGACGGTAAACAGAAGCCGGTGTTTTATATAAGCCGCATGCTCCTAGATGCCGAAACCCGATACAGTATGGCAGAAAAGCTGGTCCTCGCTCTGGTCAACGCTAAAAAGAAGCTTCGCCAGTATTTTGAGGCGCACTCAGTCACTTTGTATACGAATTTCCCCATCTGCTAAGTCTTGGCCAAACCAGACCTGTCGGGGCGACTGACCAAGTGGGCCATCGAGCTGGGGGTGTATGATATCGAGTATCAGCCTCGAACGGCAAAGAAAGGGCAGGTCATGGCAGACTTTCTGGTGAAAATCGAATCCTTCGGCGAACGGCACGACCTGAATCAGATATCTCAGCTTCACCCCCTTCAGCCTAGATGCTCTACACAGACGGATCCATGAATGCCTCTGGATCGGGAATCGGAATAGTCTTGCAGACCCCAACGGGCCTCAGGGTTGAGAAAGCATTGAGGCTCGGTTTCCAGGAGACGAACAACGAGGCAGAGTATGAGGCATTGTTGCAAGGCCTCGAGTTGGCACTACATTTCGCAGTAGAGGACATCGCCGTGAAGACCGACTCGCAGTTGATCACGGGTTAGGTCAGGGGGGACTTTGAAGTAAAAGAACCGAGGTTGCGCAGGTACTTCTCCAAGGTGATGGGGGCAAAAGCTCGCTTTGGCAATTTCAGTATCGAACTGATCCCCATGGAGATGAACTAGAGGGCTGATGGGCTAGCTAAGAATGCATCAATCGGGGGCACCGCTGAATGCATAGAGGTTCTTTTAGACGGCGGGAGTATGACAGACCACCCACAGACCCCTGCATACCACGTGTTCGCAACTAGCGCTGCTGACGAAGGGTGGATGAGGCCCATCACGCAATATTTGATGTTGGGGAACCTGCCCACAGACCCCCGAGAAGCGAGGTCAGTCAGATTAAAAGCTGCTAGGTACTCAATGGTAGGTGAACAATTGTACAGGAGATCGACAATGGGTCCGATGCTACGCTGCATAGGCCCCATCGAGGCGCAAAAGTTAATGGAAGAAATCCACGAGGGAGTATGTGGCAACTACTCTGGCGGGCGCAGCCTCGCCCACAAGGCTCTAATAGCCGGATACTTTTGGCCATACATGATGACGGAGGCAACCAAATTTGTAAAAAAATGTGATAAATGCCAGAGGTTTGCCCCGATGAAACGTCAGCCCGTGGAGGTTCTTCATTCGAACATAACTCCCTGGCCGTTCGCCAAGTGGGGACTGGATATCGTCAGAGAGCTCCCCAGGAGTCTAGGAGGAAAGAGATACGTCCTGCTAGCCACAGACTATTTTACCAAGTGGGTAGAGGCAGAAGCCTACACGATAGTTAATAAGGCAGACACGATTAATTTCATCTAGAAGAACATAATCTGCCGATTCGGGATCCCAAAAGAGATACATGCCGACCATGGCACGCAGCTCCAAAATGCTAAGCTTAAGGAGTTGTGCGAGCTATACAACATAAGGCTCAGTTTCTCTTCCGTGAACTACCCCCAGGGGAACGGCCAAGTAGAGGCGACGAACAAAGCCTTATTCAGCAACATCAAACAGAACTTGCAGGAGGCTAAAGGCAAGTGATTAAAAGAATTGTTGCCCATTATGTGGGCCCATCGAACCACAGAGCGGAGGTCTACTGGGAGAACGCCGTTCGCCATGGTCTACAGATCAGAGGCTATGATCCCAACCGAGGTCGGCCTCCCGACCCTCCGCTCCGAAGTTGTAAAAGATTTCCCCCTAAACGAGCACCAGTTAAGCCGCAACATAGACCTGCTGGAAGAAATGAGAAGCATGGCTTTGGTCCACCTGGCTTCATACCACCAGAAAGCTGGGCCCTACTTTGCGAAAAAGGTTAGCGCCCGACGATTTAACGCCGGGGATTGGGTCTTGAAAGCTAGAACAAGGAATTCTTTGAAACTGGACTCCAATTGGATCGGACCCTATGAAGTATTCAAAGTGCTCGACAATGGAGCATATATCCTAAAAGAACTGAAAACGGGGAAAAACGTGTTGAACACGTGGAATGCTCAGCACTTGAAGAAGTATCACGTGTAAGGCACATACTTATGATGTAAGACCATGTGAATGCCTATATTATTGAAAAGTTTAAATCCAAAACAGGTCAAGTTCCTTTTTCGCCGCATGAATTCATCTTTTGGATTACTACGGAAAAGGGGTCTGTCCACAAAGGCAGACCCGACGTTTTGTGCAGCTACGGAAAAGGCGGTCTGCCCGCAAAGGCAGACCAAATGTTTTATGCTGCTACGGAAAGGGTCTGCCCACGGAGGCAGACCCAATGTTTTAGGCTAACTACGGAAAAGGTTCCGCCCATAGTAGCAGACCCCACGCCTCAGTTGCACAGGCAAAAAATCATACCAGGCTGCCACGGGAAAGGGTCCGCCAAAGTTACAGACCATACACACTACTCGTACAATAAAAGCTCGCACTCTGGGACTCATGACGCACGTCGATGACTCGAGAAAATATGCGAAGAGTAAACTGCTGTGCAAAGCAAAAACTTGCCAGCAGACCTCCAAAAAGCTCGCACTCTGGGACTCACGTCACTCGTCGACGACCCGAGAAAATGTACGAAGAGTAAACTACTGTGCAAAGCAAAAACTTGCTAGCAGACCTCCAAAAAGCTCGCACTCTGGGACTCACGTCGCTCATCGACGACCCGAGAAAATGTCCGAAGAGTAAACTGCTGTGCAAAGTAAAAACTTGCCAGCAGACCATTAAAAAGCTCGCACTCTGGGACTCACATCGCTCGTCGATGACCCGAGAAAAACGTGCGAAGAGTAAACTGTTGTGCAAAGCAAAAACTTGCCAGCAGACCTCGAAAAAGCTCGCACTCTAGGACTCACGTCACTCGTCGACGACCCGCGAAAACATGCGAAGAGTAAACTGCTGTGCAAAGCAAAAACTTGCCAGCAGATCTCGAAAAAGCTCGCACTCTAGGACTCACATCGCTCGTCGATGACCCGAGAAAACATGCGAAGAGTAAACCACTGTGCCAAGTAAAAACTTTCCAGCAGACCTCAAAAAAGCCCGCACTCTGGGACTCACGTCGCTCGTCGACAATCCGCGAAAACGTGCAAAGATTAAACTGTTGTGCAAAGCAAAAACTTGCCAGTAGACCTCGAAAAAGCTCGCACTCTGGGACTCACGTTGCTCGTCGACGACCCGAGAAAATGTGCGAAGAGTAAACTGCTATGCAAAAGAAAACTTGCCAGCAGACCTTGAAAATGCTCGCACTCCGGAACTCATATCGCTCATTGATGACTCGAGAAAATGTGCGAAGAGGAGATAGCTGCGCACCAAAAACTTGCCAGCAAACCTCGAAAACAATCGTACCCTAGGAGTCGAATCATGCAAAAAGACACGTATCGATGACCCAAGAAAACGTACAAATGAAAAAGGGGCGTGCAACCAAAAAGCTAGCCAGCGGACCCCCAAAGGAACACTTTTAGCTACACGAAGAGCTAAAGAAAGGCAGGGTCAGAATCCACCCGTTGGAAGTGGACGCTCCCTAAGGAATGTTTTGACTACATGAAAAGTTAAAGGGAAACAGACTCTAGCCAAGTAAAGATATATCTTTACATAGTTAGGATGTGAACAGATTTGGAATCTACCCGTTAGAAGTAGTCCAGAGACAAACCAAACGTGAAAGCAAGAATCAAGATTAAAGCCTATTTATTATGTCCTAAAAATACAAAGTGCGCGGATAATGGTGGTGAGCACTCAGGAGCCCTACTTGCGAGGTGCAGGTTTAGAGTGGACTCTTAAGGAGACGTCGGAATGATAATGCCCTGTTTGTTCCCAATAAGAGCCAAGCCCAGGCCTTCTCCTCTGCAACGATGGTCTAAGCAATGGTCGACCAATCCCTGGAGCTGGTTTCGAGCACGGTCCCATTTGGGGTCGGAAAAATCCAGCCACACGCGTGGGTCGAACTCTGCCAAAACAAGTTATAACGATAGTTATACTTCTACAAATCCGGATGAGCCAAAGCTTGCACCCCTATTTCTGAAGCTAGTCCAAATAATCATGACCCTAGGAAGGCTCACTAATAATCCGAAATCGAGTCCTATTTATACAAACGGTCGGATGCAAAAAAAAACAGTCTAAAAGTAATGGCGTGTTCCTTATTATTATTTATTCGAAGGGTTACAATGAATGATTAGCTTTACAAATATACAGAATTGGGGGTCCTAGTTACCTCTGTCCAAGGAGGCGCGGCCAACCCCAGCGCTTGGACCAGCCTCGGAGAAGGGTGGCGTGGCCGGATCAGATTCGTCACTAGATACGACGACCACACCAGACCCTTCACCAGTTGAGACCCCGAGGCTAGGTTGAATGTCCAGGGCTTTCGGAGTTCGATCTGGTAGACCAGAGGCAGGGACAGGCTCTGCAGCACCAGGGGCAGATGTAGAGGGCCCATCCTTCTCTGCAGCAAGCATCTCCAGCACGTCAGCTGTGTATGTGATTCTGATCTCGTCCCCGAGCTGCTGCATGTAATGCTTGATAGAGTAGTGGTCCCTCTCGACGCCTTTCTAATCGTCAAATTAGTCTGGCATCACCATCTCAGCGTGGTTTTCAAACTCTCTATTCTCCCAGCCAGACTTGTAACTTTCCGCAGAAAGAACGTCCACCTGCTTCTGGTACCTTGTTTTTAACTTCTCCGCATCCTCCAGTCTATCCTTTAGCGCCGCCAATCTAAGTTCGGCCTACCGCTGTGATAAGTCGACCAATAAAGAGTTAATACCAGCGAGGTCCTCGCAATGTTTACGAGATATCTCCACCTAAGCACCCATCAGAATTTTATGGTCCAGAAAGAGATATCGGTTTACCTCATGGGACCGATCATGTCTGCGTTGCAGAGCATGGGCTTCTAGCTTGGCTGCCGCCTCAGCTTTTCTTGCTTCCTTGGCATCCTCAACAGCCTGGTCACGAGCGATAAAGGCCAGTCCCATCTCTGTCCCCGCACTCTGTAGCTCTTGCTCCTTGATCTTCATCTCGCCCTGAGCCAGCCTGGCGGCTTCGGATTGGGCAAGCCGATCGGCCTCCGCCTGAGCCAATCTCCCAGCTAGCTCCTCGCTTCTGGCTCTCTCGACACTCAGAGCGTGCGCCACCGCACTGCTAACCCTCGCTTCCTCGAGGCCCTGATATACATCGAAATCAGACCTCAATTCAGCGAGGGCGGCCTCGCTGCGCTCGGCTAGTGCAGAACGGGAGCTCAGCTCCTCGGTCAGATCCTTGACGCGAGCAGAGTAGAAGGACTGGATGGCGGACAGCTGTAAGTTAAACAACAAAAGAGGGGGTCAGCATTTACCAACGATGTTGAAAAACATAAAAGTACCCGAATGTAACAAACATGCGCAAGAGTGCGGGTGGTGACGAGCTCAACATTCTCTGACGTAAGGGCCTCCAGCTCTGGCTCCATTGCTGGACCATCCCTTTGAGTGTCGCCCACACCCGGGGAACTCGGCCCCGCCTCGCTGGCCATGAGGGCATCCTCTCCGCCTGCCGAACATGCCTCCAGAGCAGGGGCAACAGGGACCGAGGGAGGTCTAGAGTCATCAGGAACACCATGACCACAGTGGGAGGTAGTGCACCTCCTCTGGGCTGGCCGCCATGTGCTGACCATTTTCTCCAAAGAAGGGTCAGCGTCGCCCCATCATTGTCACTGTCAGACGAAAGGACGACCCTGTCCCTCTTCTCCACCCAGCCCTCTTCGTCGTTGGATTAGCCGACCTCGCGTTGCCACTTTGTAGGGACCGGGGGAGGGGAGGAGAGTCTGGACTTCAATCTTGGAGCTCCCCCACTGAGCTCGGCGATCTCTCCACCGAGGCTAACAGCACTCGATTTCGAACCGGAGTCAGGAGTGGGCGAGATCACTGCTGCAGACCCCCAAGTCGAACTTGGCGTCGTCTCTTCCTCGCGCACGATCGGGGTGGCAGACGGTCCCCTGGATGGAGATCCGCCTGCGTCGGAGCGGGGAACCACTGGTTTTGCTCCTCCCGAATGCACCACGAGGCGCCGGCCAGCAGATGCCTTAGCTTGAGCTTTAGATGCCGTGGCACCCCCTTTGATGGGAGAGGGGCTGGCTGACGGGCCCATCTCAGAACTAGTGAAGAACAAACAACGAGATTAGTTTGCGGCTGCGGTCTGACCCACAAGAACTCAAAGATTTAAAAATAAACTCACCCCTAGCCCTCTTGAGGGCGGCGTTTTCTTCCTTGCGGAGCCTGACGCACTCCGCGGCCACAAGCCTCATGGCCTCCTCAAGCTCATGATTGGACGGCGCTACCAGATCGTTGGTGCCCACCAACTGGCTTGAAGCCACAACCTGCCGACCCACCATAGTGATCCGGTCGCTTTCATCCCGGCGAAATCGGTTCAGGGCGGAGGCATCAAGTCGACTCCTCAGGTGCTTGGTGATGACCCAGGTATCCAAAGGGAAAGGAAGGTATGAGACCATCCTGGATATCAGGTTCATCGTTAGGGGGTTGAGGACGGCTTGAATGTGCCTGCATTCCCCCGGAGAGCTGAATATTATGATCCTCTCCAGGCTTTTGAGCCGCCCAGCTGATAGGTGCGGCTCAAACCTGCTTTCTTCTGCTGAGGCTGCACAAGACAAAATAGCATGAGCAATAATATTAGGAGAGGACCAAGACCCAAAGATCATGGCCTAATACTTACTCTGCAGGAAGACTGAGGGGACTTGGAAATGCTCTCCGTTCATCCAAGGGGAGCACCACGCCCCTCCAATGGCATAAAGCCTGGCATGAGAGTCCCATTGCTTGTCTGACCACGGCAACCCCTAAAAGATGTGGTGCCCAGGCAGCAGCTGGAGATAGAAGGTGGGGTAGGAGCCCTTCTTGGGGATGAGAATAAGCTTATAAGCATAAAAGACCATCTCCAGGTCGATATGCACGTTATAGATAACTGACAGGGCAGAAAATCCCATCAGAATCATAATCCCGTTTGCATTCAGCTACATCGGATGGATTTCCATCAAGGCAAAAAATTGGTGGATTAGGGGAGGAAGAGGGAATCGCAGACAGTCCAGATGCTTCCTACCCAGGACGATGGAACCCTTGGGGGCGCAAGGGCGAAGGTACCAGTCTGCATGCCCCTCAACCCGTTGAAGCATCACTCCTCCGGGGAGGCAGAGCTGCCTCCTCAGTGAATCTAGTTCTGAGTTCATAACGGGTTGTAATTCCTGGTTTTGATTTGAAGCCATTGTTCCAAAACACGACTGAAAGAGTGAGAGTCTTTAGAAGAGAAGGAAGCAAAAACCCTAGGATTTTATGAGGTTGAAATTGGTTGCAAATGAACACAGTTATAGTTTTTACAGGGGAGAAACCGAAGAATTTTTCTGGAAAAGGAGAGAATAAAGGAAACCGAGCAGTCAGAACTTCAAAATTCAAACAGATCTCGTGGTGAGGGATGGCGCACCTCCGCATCGGGAAGAGGGAACCACGTGCGTCCCCTAGATTGGAGGAACGGAGAGATAATTTCCCCACTTGATGGACACGAGTCCATCAAGTAGGGAAATGGGGGCAGTTGTGGGACCCGTCCCTGAGCCATATGCCACGTGAAAGGCCACGCGGATCGCATGTGATCTCACAATCGGCCATTGGGTTGTCCGAGGTTAGGGCCGAGTCCATCACTGACCCTGGACAGTTTGGCCCAATCTGACCCCAATCTCGACAGCTGGGGGTCGAAAGCCCCAAGAGTCTGCCATCTGGGTATAGCGGCCCTTACCTCAACAGTCAGGAGGGTCAAAAGCCCCAAGGGTCTTCCGATCGAATACAGTGGAAAGTAACTCACGGCTCTAGACCCAGACAGAGCATTTAATGCGATCCTGGGTAGGTGTGTGCCAGGGACAAGCCGTCCTGACAGAACGATGATTTACCCAAATCTTACTCCTGACAGATTGAAGCCGTAGGAGGCGGTGAAAATCAGGCCACGGCAGCACAGAGGAAATCGCCGAAATCTCGGCCCGTGACTGCTGAAAAAGATTTTGAGGTGTAAGATACTCAGTCCTGAGATTGAGAACCACGCAGTTCACAATCTCGGGACTACATATATAAGAGTCATGCATTTCCAAGAGGGGCATGTATGCTTAAAAACAGATATATATATAGAAAAGTCTGTGAACAAGAAACATATAGAAATTCATATTGAAATATTTTCCTTGCTACCCTATATCAAAGATAAACCACTGACTTAAGCATCGGAGAGTCTTTGCAGGTAGCCACCCCCACCTCTCCGATCTTACTTGGAGTTCAGAGGACTTTGGGACATCAAGGACACGTGGACAGTTGGAGAATACGGCATCAGCATTTCGAGACACGTGGACGGCTGGTGAGAAACCGCTCCAACAGTTCCTACGCTCCATATTCACTTTGTACCCAGACTTTACGAGGTAAATACCTTTCTCATCGTAGTGCCACACTTGTTTGTCGTCACAATCCTCATAGCTTAAAGGGATTTCTAGCACCAAATCAACATTGATAGGCCAAAATATGTTCTCTACTTTTTCCTCATTCCACTCTGTCGAACAAACAAAGAGATCCAAAACCTTTAAATCTAGGTCCACTCTCCTAAGTTTCGTGAAGAGGCTTGGCCTAGGTATCCATAGATCACTAAATATCTTCACAAAATTACCATTACTAATTCGTGTTGCAAAGCTTTACGCACCCACAAGATACCCAGCTAGAATGAGCTACCATTCCCAGCCTATTTAGCTTCAAGAAAATGGCCTTCCTTGAAATATTTTCCATAGAGCCTATGGATTATAAAGGATCTGCCACTCTTGTTTGCTAGCAAGGCTTGATTGAAAGCGGTAAGATCTTTAAAACCTATAAATTATTTAACACATAAATTATTTACCCATTTTTCAAGTTTTTTCTCTTTTTATTTTGGAGCTCCAATGTATATTTTTTTCTCTCTTTGATGTATTGTTTCGACAATCTTCTTTAATACTAATTTGAGTTTTTATAATGTTTTTCACCTTCAACTAATTTGACATTATTTATTTGACAGAGAAATTGAGAGCGGCAGAAAGGAGAAGTGAGAAAAAAGTTAGATCTTAAGAGAGCATATTTAATCAAATTTCTCTACCATTAAAATATGAAATTGGATCCGAATATTAGATGATAAGACTAGAGAATAGAAATAATAATAATAATAATAAACAAAATGCAAAAGTTACACTCTTTGTGTGGATCTTATAACACAATGTCTGATTTTTAGGTACATTTAATAAATGTCCGATTTTCAAGTGATATTAAAGTGTAAAATATGAGAGATATATGTATTGTTGCCAATTTAATAGGTATTTTTTTTAACCATTAGATCTAATAATTATAATAATACATATAAAAAGACGTGTATTATTAATGTTATTTGGTTATTTATTTTTTATTATAAAAATATGCATGATAAAATTTTATTAATCAAAATGATATCTATATATAAGTAAAAAAAAATACCTATTAAATTAGTGTCCTATATAAATATACCAAATATAAAAATACAGATCACGAATGTAATCCATTATAATAGCTAGTTCTATTCATGTTTGGGTCAATATAAATTATATTTTAAATAATTTATAATAATTTATATGGGTTAAAACATAATTTGGGTTCAAACACACAAGTAAGACCGGTCTCGTCTCGTTTGAAGGTACTACGTCCACCCCAAAAAATATGGGATATTTAGTTATAAAAAAAAAAAAAGAAACATAAAAATTTATTGAAACAAACGAAAGGCAACCACTCTAATATTCCCCTCGTGATTCGATAACATACTCGCCCAGTTTGTACCGGCTAACCAAAATGTGCCGACCTACCTCTACCGACCCACCCACATTGATAATCTCGAAATTCAATAAGCATTTCCCACTTGTCTTCCATCCAAACATAACTCCTCCTCGAAATTTAAACGTTGCAGTTTGCAATTGCCCCCATCTCCTCACCCCTCAAAAACCTCTCCCTCTCTCTCTCTCTCTCTCTCTCTCTCTCTCCGCTGGCTATGGCGTTTACCCGATATCTCGCTGGATCGTTTCTCCTCCTAGCTCTCTACTGTGCAACAGACCCTTTTAACCACAGCGCCATCTCCGACTACCCCGACTTCGAAGCTCACAAGGTCGACCTCTCACCTTGGTCCGAGCTTCCCGCCGAGAGGGACCACCAGAATTTGCTCCAGAAGGCGGAGATCAAGTTCCTGAACGAGGTACAGGGCCCTGAGAGTGTCGCCTTTGATTCTCTTGGTCGTGGGCCCTACACTGGGGTCGCCGATGGAAGAATTTTGTTCTGGAATGGCCAATCCTGGACCGATTTCGCCTATACTTCGCCCAATAGGTGAGTTTTTCGAGATGGGTTTTTGGTTTTTTTTTTTGGCTAGTTTGCGTTTTTCAATGGTTGAATTTCTTAATGTGTTTTGGTATTGTTGATTGGTTTACTTGGTTCATTGGGTTTGCAAGTTGAGTCATTTGTTTAGGAATGAAAGGTTGGTTTAGTATGAAGTTGTGTATACGCGAATATATCCAATTGTTATTGTATATAGTTTTCCTGTATGGATGATCATTAATTACGGGGTTTATGATGTTCTCAAGTGAAGTATTTGCAACCAGTTATGCATAGAGCTGAGAATTCATTATAGTAATTGTGGTACTTTGCACTACAGCATATTATATTTATAGGCTGTCTCAGCTTTAGAGTTATGATTTCTCCGTAAACATGCAGAGCTTTTGTAAAGATAAGAAATATTGCATTGGGCCAATTTCAGTACCAGTTCACTGTGAGGATTTTCAAGGTCTTTTGAGAAATTTTATGTGGCTTTGGTACTGTGAGTGTCAACTATTTTACTTGTGAACAGGCTATCAATATATATGTTGAATTGCATGGACAAAGCGTAGACAGTTTGTTGATATTCAGTCCGGGATTCTTTACTTCTCATTTGAGTACAGAATAATTATTGTCATGTAGATATCCCAAATAAGGTTTGTAATATAGTTACCTGCTGCAAATCCATTATAGCAATATCCTGTGGGTATCCTCGATTTTTTTTTTCTTTTCTTATATGATTTCAATTTCTAGAGTTATATCTATTGGATAATATTTCAACAAGTTCACCGGAGTGAACTATTAAAAATTAACATGGACATTAGAATATGGCCTATATGTCATTCTATGAAAGTAGTTTTCTAGTTGAATCTGAATCATGTTCTTGTTTTTCCTCTGAAATGATCGTCTCTCTATTATGAGTTTGCATTAACAATTTCCTTATGTTCTGATACCTTTTTTTTCTTTGATTTCTGTGTGGATTAAGGTCAGAAATTTGTGATCCCAAACCATCAGCTTTAAGTTACCTTAAGAATGAGCACATCTGTGGCCGGCCTTTGGGGCTTCGGTTTGACAAGAAAACGGGAGATTTATACATTGCAGATGCATATCTTGGACTATTCAAGGTAGGGCCTGAAGGTGGTCTGGCAACATCACTTACAACTGAGGCAGAAGGAGTGCCATTGTGGTTTACTAATGATCTAGACATGGATGAAGAGGGGAATGTCTATTTTACAGACAGCAGCAACAAGTACCAGAGGAGGTAGGATGCATGTGCTATTCTTTTTAAGATGCTAACAGAGTCTGGTTTGAAATTGTTTCTGTTCGAGAGGTTTAAGATGTGAAGCCTGAGGGCATTGCTGAAAATACTGTTATCAATGTGTCACATACTCAACTGCATAGAATAGAACAATGAGCATTCACTTATCTGTTGCATTGTGCTCTCAACACGGAGCACACGTTCGTAGCGAAGTGCATAAAACACAAATCACTTTCCTGTTATTTCATTATAAATGAACTTCTATATAATTGTGTCTAGGATGCCTTATTCTTTTTATTTTGGAGAGAGAGAGAGAGGAATTCATTGAAGGGTGGTATTCCTACTTTCACATTGATGCTTCATTCTTTGAAAAATGAAGGTTGTTTGTTATTTTTATTACGCCTCAGTTATCTTTACACCCATAGTTTTTTTGTAGGTATTTTTTCACTCTGAATATTATTCAGTTTCTCATAACTCAATGTTAAAAAGTGACATTTGGAGAATGTTGCAGTCACCATGCCCAGCATCTGAGCCTTCACACACTCAATTAGCTGGATGCAGCGATTTTTAATTATTTCATACTATCAATCTCGCATCTGCTTGTAGTGCATTGACATCTCAGTCGTTATTTTTTGAGTCATGTAGTAATAGATGACACCTTACTGTTTTAAATTTTATGAGTTCCTGAATATCAAGAAATCTCTCCCCTTAGTGTTATCATATTTTCTTTCAGTCAACCAACTTACAAATCCTATGACTATTTTCTGTCCCCTTGTTTGAAACTCTGGTCAGTTTTGCACATCTTTTACATTCTCGCAGATTTTCCATTTTTATGAATCAGTTGCTACACGTTTTTGGACTTGAAATCAATCTAGTTAGGTGAGATTCTTCTAACAATATTGAGTCTCTAGTATAAAACTGTTGATGTCGGTCAACAACCTCAATATCTGATGAATTTCCAGAGTTCTTCAGTACTTGTATTATCAAATTATTTAAAAAATCTAATTTTTTTCTCTTTATTTATCTATTTATTTTTGCTATTTGGGAAAGAATCGACCACTCACTCCAACAGGTTAACCAACTATTTGAGTTGTCACTTTCTGCTTTAACAATTTTTGCCCTAAATTCTTTCTAAGATTTCTGCCCCTTACTAATATTTCTCTGTGAATTCTCTGAGATTTCTGCTAGGTCTCCTCTTTCCTCCGGCTTCTGAACTTCATTCTATACTGTCTGCCAGATACCATACAAATCGTAAATTACCATAAGCCTGTGGATTGAGTCCACTATATTTAGTCATTAAAGCAGAAGACATTCAATAATAAAGCAAGTATTTAATATAGCCCTTTGTCATGCTGGCCTTCATTTTTTTAATTTGCCTCTCCTTGTGTGTGTATAAACAGAAGAGAATACCGTACATTACTTCTAACATTATAGTTTTTTCCAGGAACTTCTTACAGTTGGTTTTCTCCGGAGATAATAGTGGCAGGGTTCTGAAGTATGATCCGAAAACAAAGGAAACTACAGTTCTTGTTAGGAATATCCAATTTCCCAATGGTTTGTCCCTAAGCAAGGATGGTTCCTTCTTTGTCTACTGTGAAGGGTCGTTGGGCAGGTAAAAATATGTTTTCTCATATGTAGTTCCATTCAATTTTCTATACAAGTATGTAGCTCTGCACTTCACGAATATATTAGGACTACTTGGACAACAAATTGAGGAATCAATGAATATTGAATTTAGTGGATTTTAGAAAGGAGCAAAACAAGTTTTGTGCAGCCATATGCTTTGTAATTGTCAATCTTAGGAGCGCAACCTTGAAGGATGATGTTAAATTTCATGCCCAAGAATCACAGCATCAATCTGGAGGATATGTTGGCATTAGAAACTGCTTGCAACTGCAGCTGCGGTCGTATTAACTCCAATATTGAGGTCCTTAGTTTGATAACCCTTATAAAATAAAATAAAATGAAATAACACATAATATTCTCTTAACATAATGAGCAAAGATTCGGTAAATTTTAAATTATGTGATAGGTTGTCTTATAAAACTAGAATAGGTATAATTCCAGTAGCAGACAGGCTTGTTTTGAACATATTCTACTGGTTATCTGTCAGAACTCAAGCTATTTAGTAGTCTGGTAATGTTTTCTTGCAACAATCTTGTTCTGATTGAAAGTGATTCCATTATTGGTTATGCAGGTTAAGCAAGTATTGGTTGAAAGGGGAAAAGGCAGGAACCTCAGAGGTACTTGCCATCCTCCCCGGATTTCCTGATAATGTCAGGACCAATGAAAAGGGTGAATTTTGGGTGGGAATACACTGTCGCCAGACCATATATGCTTACCTATGTGCATTGTACCCAAAGGCGAGGAAATTCATTCTGAAGTTCCCAATTTCTGCAAAAATCCAGTTCTTGCTTCAAATTGGAGGCTGGCCTAGTGGAGTAGTTGCTAAGTATAGCCCAGAGGGTAAGCTTTTGCAGATATTGGAGGACAGTCAGGGGAAGGTTGTCAAAGCTGTTAGTGAAGTGGAGGAGAAGGATGGGAAATTGTGGATGGGCAGTGTTCTGATGCCTTTCATTGCAGTTTACGACTTAAATTGAATCAAGGACTTCCTGATTTTTATAGAAGATGAAAGAATCTTCCCCTTATAGGACAGCTTTTTTTTTTCCCCCCATTTATGCTAGACTAAATAAGTAACTTCGTCTATATCCTCCATCTCCCATACCACCGGTCAGTTTCCACCCCGACCCCCTAGGACACCCTGCACCATTTTTGAGAACGTCGAGGACTGGAATTATGCTCAAATTTTGGCCGCCTCTGGGTACCAAATATCACCTTTAAGTTACGGTTCTGTCTAATAGTCTTTTTAAGTTACGGATTTGAAAGCTATTTTTAGACATGCATATTTATTAGATGTACCGGATTGATTTAAGGCATGTAGTTTTACTTTTCTTATTTCTGGAGCGCTGAACTGGAACAAGTGTGTGTTGTTTCTCCTACTTTATAATCAAAGCTGTGAGGACCTTGAATTGTCTGAGTCCATGATTTCTGAATATGTTAGGTAGACCTGTTAGAGTGTAATTCAAGTCTGTCGATTTCTCTCTTATGATAGATTACGGGCATGTTTATTAATATGTAATGGAGAGGAAATTAAATGAGGAAAGGGAAAGGCTTGCATGTCAGTTAAGTTACATCTAACAGGAAGGATTCTGTGTCCATTCATTCCCTTTAAGGAGTAGTCGATTAGTAATCGTGGCTTACGTCCCATGTCTACCACGGGCACTCTTTTTATGGCTGAATGTTGTCGATTAGGAATTGAGACTGCAAAAGTGAGTCCTCTCGACATGTTAGTCTTTTAATAACATCTGAATTCTGATTCTGTTTTGCTCATAAAAATACAGCAATTGATTGAATAGTCTGATTGACATAGTGAATTTGGAGTTCAAAACTCGGTCCTAATTCTTGAACCGGACCTTCATTCATTATCTAAGCCAAGGAGAGTTGAGTTATTATTTCCTTTTGCTTATTAGCATTATTAGTTCCCACCTTATACTTTAGCAAATTAGTTCTCAGTCTTTTTTATTTTGGCATTTACATCCCTACCTACCGTCCAATTCCTAGTCAATTTTTTCGAAGGATATTAGGTGAAAAGTTATTTGCATGATTGGTCACCGACCTTTATTCCTGTTGGCAAATTCGTCCTCAATCTTTTGGTTTTTTCCTTTTTGCATTAAAGTCCTCATAAAAAATTAATTTAATCACCCAAAAAGAGATTTCACAACGTTAGTTAGCAAAAGAACACATATATTAATTTGAGCTCTTCCATTAATAAATATCTTATTTTATCGATTTTTTAACTACACAAATAATTGTACATTAACCATACATCTAACTTTTTATTTATACTTTTTCTCTGAGAATTTTTTTTTTCACTAGAAGAAATGTTGGGGATGACTAACGATAGAATTGGACGACGGGAGCCAAAATGCCCAAGTGCTGTAACATTACAGGAAAAGGACTAATCTGCTAAACATGTATAACTAGGGACAAATTTTGCAAATAAGATCTATTGTGATATTATACACTTGCTTGATTATAAACATAAGGAGTTTAAGTAGGATTAAGATTCTATACATGCTTTATTATAAATATGTGTCTTAGAAATTGCAATGATAATAGTACGTTCAGTAGTTTTGTAATTGTCTCACAAAACTTGAAAGAGAATTTTCGTGATAAAATTAAGAGTATTGGATTCAGAATATTTGATATGGTAAATTGAAAGGAGTTGATTCTTTGATGTTTTAGGCATGTTTTAGAAAGGAGGGTACATTGTCAAAGCATCTCCAACTTATTATACCAAAATAATATGACTTTTACTTTTGGTGTAACTATCACATTAAATAGTAACTTTGTCTCTAAGCAACTACACAGTTTCTAACAAAGAAAAAGTATTTCTTGTTTTTATCCATTTGTTATATGACTTTTTTCTAATTCCCAACTATTCATCTATTTCATCAATAATGCCTACATACAAATTTTTTTTCACGTATTAATCTAATAATATGTTTTATTATTTAATAAAGATGTACAAACTAATAGATTAATAAATTATATTCTATTAACTTGTATTACCAATTTACTATTAATATATTATTTAATAATAAATTTACATAAAAAAATTTACAATGAACCCAAAACATTGCATTAAATATTTAAACATAAACACAAATGTGAAAAATAAACATTGATGTTCATTTAACCTTATGAATTAGTGCACTTCTCCCACATATGATCAATTAATGCATTACAAAACATAATGTGAGCATCTTTATCCTTGATTTATCTCTAACAAGTAATAAATTGACGAAATCTTATATTTTTGTCTACTACTATTTCTACTTCTAGAACTGGCACATCAAGGTCATGTCCATCAATGATTATCATGTTGTGTGTAATAATTGACGCAGTCATTATTATGTTATGTAATACATTTTTTTCCCCAAAAACATGTTGTTCCTACCATAACTGCGAACTGTGACTAGAAAACTCTGAAAGCATGTTTTACGTATTTTCTACATGCTTCTTGTTTCATAAAAAAATATTTTTTTCCTTCAACCTTGCGACTGATGAATAGTTTGTGTAATACTTGACCATTTTGGGCATATACTATCAGGTAAATAATAACCCATGGTATACTTTTTGCTTGAATAACATAGTAAGTAAGAGGAGCAATATCTGGAGCTAGATTAGAAAAAAAACAATGAGATGACTCAAAGACATTGTATCATTGTTTGTACCCAGCATTACCAAAATATGCATGCTATATCTAAAGATCATAATATATTATAGCTTTGAGAATAATAGTTGATGACCCATTACGACTTGCCTATTGTCCAACCCATACTGTTGTACAATTTTTCCACTTCCACTACATATAATCTAGATTGTCTAGCATTCTTAGAAAATCACGTTATTGACTAACATAGAGTAGTCTGGGAATGTCGTTAGCAATAAGTGTTCTTAGATATTGTTTTGTAAATATCTTAATAATAACATGACAAAATCTCTCTTTACTTTCAATTATAATTGACTCACTTATTTTAATGTATTCCTCCATAGCATCTACCAATAGACCACATGTCAACATCTAGAACAAATCTATTACTTTTAGTAAAGTTGATAATCTGAGTCTACTAAGTCCATCACTTCATTGTTAGAAGTAGTCGTCATGATCTTTGACCGCATCAACAATATAAAAGAACAAACTTCAGGACATTCGATATCGTCGATGAAATATGGTATCATTGTGTTCTTAGCAAGTAATCGTTGAAAAAATTGTGATCAGTGATTTCCTAGTCATGATGGATAACTGCATGACCAAGAATTGAGCCACCATAAGTCACTTGGTTATTTTGTTGATTGAAATTATTAACAATGAACATGTTGTTGTTAACAATCACCTAATGTATCACTTCTTCTGCTTCATTAGTCCTTGTCGTATTATTCATCATTAATGAATCATGTTCATGATTCTGAAGAGGAAGTGGGAATATGATACAAAAAATTAGACCTCTAATATTAAAATTATTTTCGAATTGAAGAAATATGGGCTAAGTTTGTTTTGAAAGGTAGACAAAAGGAGAAGATCGATTTTTAAACAATAATTAAGGATTGTGAATCATATCATAATATAGTATGCTATTTATAGCAAATCAATAAATTTGTCTTATAAAGGTTTGCAATCCAATCTGATAATTAAAGAAAATGATGAAATTCATTTAACAGTTTAGTTTGAGTTGTCTAAAAAGGCTTCAAATTTGATCATATTTGGAATATAGTTAAGGATTTTGAAAATTTTAAAAATAAAATCCCCACTGCAAGACAAGCTATTCGAAGTAAAACTAGGAACTATGATTCATCCTGGTCAAATATTGTCACTCCTGAATCTCCTATATTATCATCTTCTGGGTTGACATAATTTTCTCCCAATTTCAATGATGATGGTTTTGATGATACTTCATACTAATGACGGTTGGGGTGAAGAAAGCCAAATTAAAAAGAAAAAATGATGAAAAATGTCATCTACCTTGCACAGCATAAAAAAATTGATGATTTATAGAGATGTTAGAAAAGATCAGCTTAGAAATGTAGGTACAAATAGATATCCAGCAGTTGAATTTGGGCTTCAAAAAAAAGGAGATAAGAAAATAAAATTTTATCTCGAGACTTAAATTCCATTGTTGATCCAAATGTATATAAGTATTTTCAAGCTGAACAAATAAGAATTACACAAAAAAAGGCTTGGGAACAACAATAAGGATTCTTCTGCCATTAATGCTTTCGATCAATACTTAAATGATATTAAAGGATCTGGAACTGATCTATCATAATACTAAATTATTGGTCCAGTTTATATAATGTTATTGCTTTATATTTATTTTGCATTGTGTTTAGTATTCGAGTTTAGTTTGACTATTATGTAATTTTGATATCAAACATTCAAGTTTATGTAATGTTATTGCATTATATGTATAACGCATTATGTATTTCGTATTAGTTTGAATATTATGTAATTTAATGCTTTGTATTTGAGTTTATCTAATATTATTGCATCATATTTATTTTGCATAATGGTAAGTGTTCGAATAGTTTTAATGTTATGTCATTTTAATTAATATCTGTAAAATTGTTTAATGTTTTTATATTGTAAATTGACATTTTATATTATTTATATATTAATTTTACTTCATATAAAATTAACCATGAAATAAGAATAATAAATATATAGGACATAAAAGGGATGATTTTTATTTTTTGGTAGCAAAAAGTTGTTAGTTTTGGACAAAATTATGCAATAACAGTCCAAAATGTCAAATGAGTGTTAGGTAAAGCCATCACCTGATGCCATTTCTATGGTGTGAGTTGGAGATGGTCTTTGTAGTGATATTTTATTTTTCTTATTTTATTACAAATTAAATCAGATGATATATAAATTTTTTCCCATATTTTGATAAAATAGGTTGACTCAAGTAGTAAGAGTATCGACTATCTGAGATCTCAATCCTAAGATTGAGTCACATCGGAAGTAGGCGTGAAAATCTATTATCCTTAATGGAGTGGGTTAGAGATTCAATAATAGTAAGTATTTTTCTTACTTTTTAATAAATAGAAGTTATTAGTTAAGTCTTACTTTTTTTATTAAAAAAATCAGATGATATATAGATCAAATTCTTTTTGAGGAAAACAGACTTTTTTGGAAAGATGTTGAAAAATATAGTAGGTTAGTTTTTTTCCAATTTTGGTACTACATTTTGTTTTTTAGAAAAATATTATTTTTAAAATTAGTTTTTAGAAAAATAGTATTTTTTAAAAAATGATTACTAATTACAAGTGTTTGAAGTTGGTTACCGACTGTCAGTTACTATTTATAACAAATTATTTTTTTGTTAACTTTTTTTTCTCTCTCTCTCTTTTTTGTCTCTTTTTTTGTAGTTTTTATTATTTTACATCTATATTACTAGTTAAACTATTTTTTCTTTAATTTTTTATTGTAAATACCTTTAGTTATTATTATCGTTTTTCAAAAACTAGCTACTATTTACTATTTACTATTTTAAAAAGTGACATTTTTCTAAAATATTTTTAGAAAATGACTTTTTTTTTAAAAGGTGTAGGAATTGAAAAAAAAACTGGCCCATTATATATATATATATATGTATGTATGTATGTGAAAGTCATAGAAACCCATTATTTTTCTAAATGATAAAATCACTTTTATACCTTATATTTTGATACTTTGTTAAATTTGTATCTTCTGTTTTGGTTATTATCAACATTGACTCTTAGATTTGAAATCTGTTATAAATTTATTCTTTGCCACTAATTTAGAGCACTTAATTTACTAAGATCCTATTTAAAAAAATTACAAACAAGCCACATAAAAATTAATCTGAGAATAAGTGTATTAAATCATCATTGTAAATTAACTTCTCTAAATTTATGTCAATGTATAAATTTGTAACCGATTTTAAATCTAAGAAACAATGTTGATAATAACTAAAACTGAATATATAAATTAAACAAAATATTAAAATACGAGATATAAAAATGATATTATCTTTTTTTTCTTCTAAATCCAAATGTGTGCTCAAAACTTTAAATCTATTTTCCCGAAAGAGAAAAAGACTTAACTACCAGTAATTTTTTAATTTTGGAGTACTTCTAAAAGTAAAGATTGAGATACAAAATTTTGTACAAAGGACTTATACTAGTGATATGACACTATTTTTAACCATAAATTTTAAATACTTGATTTCACTTAATAAATATATGTCATATCATTTTTATAATTTTTTTTTATAAAATTTTAATGTCCTTATCATTTTGCATTTTAGAAAAGCATATTTTTTTAAGGGACCAAATGGTTATCAAGTAAAGAATTGAGTGATTTTTTGGGATGAAAAAACAAACCGAAAAAAAAAAAAAAAAAGGTGGGGGGAAGGCAAAAAAATAAGGGAAAAGAACCAAACAAAATCATATGCAGTTTTCAAAGAAGAGTAAGTGAGAGTTTGTGATTGATTGATAAAGCCGAGAAGAGTAGGAAGGAAGAAGAATATGGCGGAAGATTCTTCGTCGCAATCGTTCCTTAGGAGGCACTGGGAAGGGTATAAGGAGTTCTGGGGTGAGAGGTTTTCGTTTTTGGAAAACTATTCAAAGTCCATTAACCGTGACAAGCCACTACCCTCTTGGTCCTCCTCCGATGTCGAGGAATTCATTGCTTCCGACCCTGTTCATGGCCCCACTGTAAGCTCTTTTCTCTGATTCCCTTTCTTTTCGTTTCTTCTCGATCTGTGTATTCATACCCTTAATTGATTTTCTTCTTATTCTGGATTTGCATCTTTGAGCTAACTTATTTATTTATTTACTATTATCATTTTATTTTTTTTTGTTTTTTCATATGTAAGATGATATTTTTCATCTGGGTAGGTTTCTTTTGACATTTGTTTAATAGAGCAATCTTTTATTGCCCATTATATTTGTTGATGGCATTTTTTTGGCTATGGTAATATAGTTGAAATCTCAATTGTGTGTAGATTGACTTTGGTTTGTGTATGCTTGACTTATGCTTCCTTGGTTTATTTTGGTTAGTGTAAATTCGTATTCTGGCAAATCTCTATAGGATGAATGGCTTAACTGAGTGGTTTTTTTATTTTTATTTTTATATTTTTGAGTCAGAGATGCTGGTGGTCTATTGATTTGTTGGTGCTACAACCACTCTGTATGTTCAAAATGGTAAAAAGTGCTGGATGTCGAACAGGACCGCCATCTTGTCCAAAACGTTCATTTTACTCTTTCATTTTCTCCCTTTGTTTGGAACCGAGAAATTAAGCTTGTTGCCCTCAGCCCACTCGCCTGCACACTCAGACACACACTCTACCTTATACTTAGGGAAGTGTTCAATACGCTTTGTAAGTCAGGCTGTTTACTCGTTTTACGTCTGATGAAGTGCGCATGTGGCTTCTTATTTTCCTTAGTGCTCAACCATCTCAGTTGAATGCTTATTAGACATCGTTTTCGTAAATAGATGTTGTTATTAAATTATTCTATTGGGTTTGTTGCTGGGGTAGTTTTAAAACTACAGAAGTTACTTGTTCTGTGTGATACTTCATAGTTGCTTGTACACAGTTTGGTTTTAGGGGGAAAACATCTTATGAACACAAGATAGGAAATATCTTCTCAGTTTGTGCTAACTATTGATTTTTCAGCTAATTAGAAATGCGTTTGTGGGAAGCAAGTTTCTGCATAGTTATCTTGCTATGTGCTTTCTTCTATTGCCATTAATTAAAATAGATGTTAGTTGAAGCATTATGCATAAGACATCATTCTAGTTTTGACTGGTTACTAGCCTAAGATAAGGCATGCGTCCTTGTGAAATACCAAAGCTTGCACTGTTTTATGCTACTGCTCAGATACAAAGCTTTAGTTATTGTGAAAATTATTCTTTTTCCCTGTTTTGACTGTTTAGTCATTTACTTTTGACACTATCAAAGTGAAAATATCCAGAAGTTTTTTGTTGTTGTTGTTGTTGTTGTCCAGAACATTGCTATTATGATTTGAGTTAAATTCATGTCACTTTTACTTGTGCTGTCGGAGTGGTAGGTTTAAATGAGACTTTTTTAATGGTTGTCATGGTTGATTCCTGTGATCTTGCGCAAATTCTAATACAATGGTGCACTGATTGAATCAACATGTTTCCCCCCTTTTCCGTCTGAATGGTAATTGAGAGATGGCTTTTTCTGGCAATCCATAAGCAGAAATGATACAATCAAGTGATTAAATTTTGTGTTTAGACTGCGAAATCCCAAAATACAATCGGAATATCATTTAACAGTCTTTGTTGATGTTACTTTTAAGGGAAGATTTCTTAGTTTCTTACTTTTTGTTAGTTATTTATATTTTTTCGTTCAGAAAATGATTTCTTGAGCCCACTGTCGACGTTAGATATCTGCAAAGGAAATTTTCATCCTGATCTATCTGTTTGAAAATACATTTTCTCTGGGATTACTGACAGCCATCTTCTTCTATAACAGCTCAAGACTACTAGAGAAGCCGTAAATTATGGTCTTACAGGAAGTATTATTGGAGCTGTATCAACTGCGGGGGTTGCATGGAATTACTCTAGGAGTTTGCATGGTAGTACTTTTGTGTCTTAACTATATAATATATTAAGTCCTAACTAATGCAATGTGGCTGTGACATGATAAATGTAGTTATACTTGCTTGATGCTTTTCTTTTAAGTGAATGAAACCTTGTAAATACTTTTTTTCTTGCTGTGGAGATGAAGTCATATTTTCAAAGAGAAAAAGCATCATGAATCATTTATGGTTGTCATCGACTAAGGAATTTTAACAATATTCTTTTTTCTTGGACTTTTCATAGATGGAAACTTTTGATGGTTCATTGATTTTATGAAATTTCGTTATGGTGTTAATTTTTTGCTTTTCTATTAATGAAATTCTGTGTTAAAAATAAAAATTCAAAAAAGAGAAGAGAAAATAAAACCTAATGGCGGTAGGACTTGCAAATTAACATGCATAATAAATGTTGAAGTCAATCGACTACACGAAATAGAAGTTCAGAGTAACATAGCCGTGTGCTAAACTTTCTTTGTTCATTGACAAATGGACATCTTTCAGTTTTTCAAATATTAAAGTGGTCTTATCATATTACTGCTAGATTTTAGAAAGACTTTTCTTCGGTTTTCTTTACTAAACTGTTAAGAAAGGAGGCGTGAAGATAGTTTTATAGTTTCTAAGACCCCCTGTGAGCTATAGTTCTCCTTTTTAAGCGTAGATTTCTAGTTATAACTATGGGGATGTTTACTAATCTGTAAAGGAGAGAAAATGGAATGAGGAAAGGAAACGACTTTTCCTTTCATATGTTTACATACCAATTAGTTACACATAGAATTCTAGCCTTTACCACTCATTATTTCTTATTCCCCTCCACTCCCTTTCTACTCATTCCCTTTATAGATTATTAAATGTGGCCTCTATGGGTTGCATCCAACACCTGTCCTGTTTCTTCAGCTCAGCTAAAAGGAGAAGAAAGTCATTTCGTTAGGTTGCCAACAGAAGCTTAGAAAGTTTGCTGTGAAAAAAGACATGGATTAGAATTTAGAAAGGCGTGACTTTTTATCAAAGAACAGAAAGGGCCTGACTTGACTCTTTCTATCCATGGCTCTGTTTGATGAAGTAAGAATTGATGAAAACAGTTATGATTTAACTAGAACTGAAATGTTTCAAAAATGTCTTGTCCTCGTCCGATGGAAAACAGTGTCTTTTGGATTGTGATGTTACGAAACAATGTCATCTAATTAGAGCATTGGAATTTCAAGATTCTTGTGTCTTGTGATTTAATGCCTTGTCTCCTATCAAACCATTATAATTTTATAATTGTATGACTATGTTTCAGGATGTAGGTGGCAACATTATTTTACGGTATTAACATCTCATATTTTCCTAGTATTTTGAACTCACACCAATGAGATTAGTAGAAAGTGAATATGATAGTGAAAAATGTATGGAGTATAGGTTAGTCACATGAAGTTAGTGTAGTTTTTAAAATGCAAGGGAGATCCTTGCTATTTTACGAAGTCCTGACAGTAGTTTTATTTTAGTCTTGGGGAAAAAGTTTGGGTGAGGAAGGTTAGCTCAACTGCAAATTGGAGGAGCTTTTCCTTTTTCGATCTGTTCAGTTTCCCCAGGGAACTTATGTTTTCTTCATCTAAATATTTCATCCTCTGTAGGTATGCATCTATCTTCAGTTTTCTTAAAATGTCAATTTGTAAAGAACTCAACTGATATGTATTTTTGTAATAGTTTTCTCTTCCACCCTTTTTTTAAAAGTTTTTTTGTTATTATTTTTTCATTTTAAAGAAATCTTTTTCTTCATGAAACCCTTGTATGTACTGCTCTTGCACTGCATTGCAAAGGTACCTTTCTACTACTCCATCTTAGGATCAAGAACATGGGAATGATAAGTCTCTGCGATGACTATGCGTGCTATTGTGGCAACTTTCTCTTTTTCCCTGAACAGATGCCTTCTTGCAGGGTTTGTTTGATGCAACTATTCATCTGTTGATTTATTGCTTTGTCTTCTTTTGTTTCAGAGAAACCCTTACTGATTTATCCTTGCCCCTTCTTATGCTGCATTCCTAGAGCACATGATATCGAAATTAGTTTTTTTACTAATCCTGCAACTTCAGCACTCTTACTGATATAGCTTGGTAGCAAAATAAATAAATGAATAAAAGTGGCTGATTTTTTTTTTTTTTGGGAAAAGAATTAGTAGTTGATTGGTCAGGCCTGTTGTTTGTCTTGCATGTTCTTGCACTCAAAGTGTATATATATATATATGTATGTATATATATGTATATGTATGTATATATATGTATATGTATGTATTTACATGGATCATTATCCAGTAGGTTCTTTTTTTTTTTTAACCTATCGATAGGTATTTTATTTTTTGTTTTTTTACCATATTTTTTTTTAGTCATTGAATTATATCTTCTAATGATTATCATGATTTGAATAGTTAGAAAAAAAAATAATAACAATAAATGTACATTATTTAATGAGTTTTCTCTTTTAACCTTTTACCATGAAAAGTCGTACAAAACAGTACGTATAGATGGATGAAAAAAAAAAAAAAAAAACCTACGGGAGTAGTGTGGATATATTTTGGTAAACAGACGTATGGATATGATAAAACTTGCCATATTTAATTTTCTTATGGCTTAGCAGAAAACAGAGTCTGGCATGGAAGGGGTCAAAATTTGAAGTCTCTAACCCCTATTATTGTATTTAACAGGTGCTGGCCTATCCCTTCTGGCTGGAGGCATCTTCGGCTGGACATTCGGACACGAAATTGCGAATCACACCCTGCAGCTCTACAGGTTGGACACCTTGGCTGCTGAAACCAAGTTCTTGGAGTGGTGGGAAAACAAATCTGCGGGACGGTCCTAAACATTGCATGCATGCTCTTGAAAGAGTCGTCCTTTCCTTTTTCTGCAATAAAAGTCCAAATGCAGCTTTGTTGAAAATGTAATGGCGAACTTCATTAGTTTCTGCTTTATGGTTGATTGTTCTAATGAGTTTTATGATTTTCTTATCACTTACTTTTCCGCAAATAATACATTTTGCCTTTTTATGGGTTGGTTACTGTTCCTGTGTTTGATGAATTGAACTCTGTTGCTGTCAATGATGATCGTAAGATTCGTGACAATTCTTTTGTGAATTGAAATTTGACGATCTCATTGCAGATTTTGTAGGTTAAAAGATAAAAGGTGCAAGTTTTTAATTGCTAAAAAAATGTGTTTAACCTTTTGAGGAGTGTGAAATCTACTCTTTTTTTTAATTATCATGTATATAGATTCTACGAAATTATCTCATATTTTAATAATGTTTCAAAATATAGTAGAATTTAGATGTTCAGTAGTAGATAAGAGAATGGAAAATAGAGCAGATTTACCATTTCACCAACCTTTTTGTGGCTGAAAGATTAGGAGCGTGTGTAAGTCGCAGAATGAAAACATAAATATTAGTAATTGGCTACTAAATATTGTGATAGTTAGCTTGTCGCATTAAGAACCGGTAAATCATCTATTAATTAATTATGATTCCCTGAAGTGTAACAAATTCTGGTGTTTTTCTTGATACCAATACCAAATCTAGTCAACTCCTAATATGCGCGAATGCTCAAATGTGAAATTAAAAAACAAAAAAAATTGGAGAACAGATCCTGGTATTAAGTGCAGGTCAACTTACCACCTCATGGAGCTTATTAACCACTTGAGATAAACCCAAACCTAATCAAACATACATATAAATATATATATATATATATATATATATATATATATATATACACACACACATACATATGTATATATGTATACACGTAAACTAGACCGTGAAATGTCATCTAACATTTTCTTTTTGTTTTCTTGTTTTGGTTTCGTGTTTTCTTTTAAAATCGGTCATACACTACCAACCATATGCATAGATTATATACAATATAAGCATATGCCATGGACAGTGCATTATTCTTTTCAATCAACACTTTTAATCATTAGTTAACCAAATCGCATAAATGTCAAATTAAAATACACAAATTATCACAACAAACCCATAAAATTTTACATGATAGTTTCTTACTAACTGAAAAATGACTGATAATCACCACAATTATCCATATTTGGCATTTTTCTCAACCTATAACACAGCCATATTATGTCATCATCAAATTCTTACATAAAATTGCAATAAATGCCTGAGGGACTTGACTTAGGTCTATGATGCCTATGACAACACCAATTCAGTATAGTGCTTTCTCATACAATATATGGGCACTTGTGGTGCTTGTCACCTATATTATTGTTATGTGTAATAAGCACCGCATGTGTCATTGAACATTTTTTTTTTTCAATGACACCAAAATCAAAAAATGAAACGAGAACTAAAAAGCCACTGATGTGGAAGAACTGGTTACAAAATCGAACTAAGAGAAAATGATTAAAGGGGATGATGATAAAGAGAGATTCTTGCTTGGATACATAGTTACAGAAAAGAATCGTTTTTATTGCACTTTCACAGAATTTTCTGTTTGAAACTTTTATTCAAAGTGGGCACAGACGAAAACGTGCAAGACACTACTCTGCCCCATCCATCTTTTTGATTACACACAGCTTAAAATTCCCACCACCACAAAGCCACCTAAAATCTTCAAGAGTGACAATAATACTGCTAAACATACTCTTATGTACTTAATAATATATTTGGAGCTAGAGTAGCTTTACTTCTCTATTCCAGGACCCAACGCCAAGGAAATATAAAACATAAGAATAAAAAATAACAAAGGACAAAGAAAAACCCCCAAAACAGAGAAGAAGAAGAAAAAAAATAACAAAAAAGAAGCAAAATGCCAACCAAGGTCATTGCTACTGTCCACTCAAGTGAGCTCCGTTTTCTTTTTCATGTCTTTTTACATCCTTTGCCATCTCAAGGACTCTGCATTGATGACATGAAAACCTTTTAATTATAATTCATATTAATTCCTTGAAGTTTAGAAACAAATCAAATCAAATTGAATGAATTTCTACAACAGCATAACAAAATTTTAATTCGTCAAAGTCCCAAAATGGATGGATGCTTTAGTGGTTAACTTGCCGCCGCTTTACCCACTGTGTCCCAGGTTCAGATCCGAGCAGGGGCAACATTTATCAAACAGAGAGAAAACGAAATAGTTCATCATTGTTGATTAAAAAGGCAGTAATATTTTTTTTTATTTGTTTGTTTGCGTACTAAACCGAGAAATAAATTAGAGTACTTAGTACAAACCTTAGCCTCTTTCCATAAGTTCAGTCAGCCAGAGGATTTGGGGGCATTCATCAATGGCAAAAGGCCCCAAGCATCTGACACGCTACTTCTAACAATTTTCCTGCAAATTTGCAAAAGTATCTAATTAACGTACAGAGAAAAGGAGGAAAAAATGATAATGTCCATGCCCTTCATATTATGAAGTCCATGATATAAATAAGAACTCAGGCAAAGTAATTCATATTCAGGTGATAAACAAATTCATTGTAAAATTTTTGTGTCTTTCTGTAGAAAGCCAAAAAGAAAATAAAAAGTCTTTCAGAAACAGCGCAAGCTATATGATTTGGAAATTTTCAAAAAAAGTAAAAGTACAGCATATTGGCAAAATACGCAACAAATTCAGAAAAAGAAAGAAATACAGAAAATAAGGAAGAAAAAACTAAGACATAGTACAAGAGACTTTTATTATCACGATTTTTTTTTTTTTTTTTGTTTTCTCTGAAAAAATCTAGAGGAAAAAGTCCTTATAAACAGAAGCTTTCTATTAAGATAAAAACAATCAGAAAACAGGGACCAAAAGACAAAAACTAGTTATCAATTTACCAAAAACAGCAAGTCTTCTAGCTGTTCAAAGGTCCCATCCTGGAAGTCAATTCACTCAATTAAATTTTTCTTTGCCAAAGATAAGCAAATGGACACATATTTATAATTTCCTCCTCTATTGGATTTCAAGAAAACTAAAATACTAAAATTCCCCTTAGTTTCTCTTAGCCCTATGTTCATCAGAGTAGGAAATATGAAAAGAAACAATTATTATCAAATAGGCAATGATATGAACGTGTGAAGCTCTAGACTACTTTAGTAGAAATACGTTTACATTTGTCCCATTTATGCAGCATGCTGAACCTTCCAAGTTCCAAATAGCAAATTATCAATTATTTCAAAGAATGTAACATCACACCAAACATCCTGATTAAATGTTGAAATTATATGCATAGCTAATTGAGGAAAAAAAAGTCAAAAAAAGAAAAGAAAAAAAATTACAGATAGAAAATCACGAACTTTGACATAACCAATCTCAGTTATCTACTTGTCCCGGTGAGTTTAAAGACTTCATTTGCTATACTGAAATACATTCTATCAAAACTGCGTAGGAAACCACCCCATGTGGTGTGAGAATAGCCAAATTGATATAATTATATGAAAACAATATATTACACGACGTCTCGATTAAATCTCGAGTCTAAACTGCCATCATTCTTAAGAGCGTTTATATTTGAATAATGCTAGCAAGAATAGTGAAAAAACACATTAGTTTCATCATATTCCACAAATATCTATGAACTAAGAACACTGTATATAATTACTATCACTGATTATAATGGGAAAATGTATCTTTAAAAGTTAGTCATTATACTTCCTATTGAAGGTAAATTTGGTAACCCTGAAAACCCAAATGATGCCTCAACACCTCTTCCATGTTACTTATCTTAGAACTTCAACAAGAATTAAAAGTTTTAACATAGTCTATGTCTGACCAAATCCACATGGCTTTAACTAAAACTATTATCCTTAGCAAGCAGTATCCCAACACTTTGATTCGCATTGTGATGGAAACCAAAGAACTTCACTCTCAGATACCAAACACCCCTATTCAAGGTACTACTTTTTTGCCATTTTATTCCCTACACTTACACATACACACTCACTTTGCTTGAAAGCTAACATCAAACATAATTAAAAAAACCTCTTGAAACGGGTCAATTTTCGCCCATTTTGGATTCACTTTTTAGCGATTACTTAGTCCACGTTCCAAGCAATAATTGAGTAGCTTTTACTCCACAAAGCAAAACCCAAAAGGCCAAATTGGGAAAAAAAAAAAAAAAAAGGATAAAAGAAAAAAAAAAGAAAAAGAAAATACCTCCATGGGGCTTGGATGCAACTTTGGCGGGTTGAACCGTTTTGGAAACGGATTTGGGCTCCACCTCCTCCGGCGGGAACAGAACGCCATCGATCCCCTGAACCGAAATTCGGCCGTCGGTGTAAATATCCGGGTCGAACAAATAAGCCGAACCGTCCCCGTGCCCGAACCGGACCGAGCCGTCGGCCTCCTGCGCCACGACCTTGTGCGGCAGACGGAGCGTGTCGTACCGGACCTTCCCGAACCGCCGCACCGAGTTGTACATGCTCTCCTCCGTCTGATACTCCGGTATCAGGTGGTAGTACATTATCTGCTCCGGCGCCCCCGGTTCGCTGAGCTGGTCCGTCGTCAGCTTCGCCATCGCCTCGTCGTTCGGCGCAAGCACCGTCAGCACGTAGCCCTCCGAAACCAAACGACCCATTTCGGTGGCCAACGACGTCAAGTTCACCAGAATGTCGGCCATCTCATTGTACCCGCCGTAATGGAGGAGCGTCTGTATGAAGTCCTTCACTTGGTTCTCGCCGTCGAAATGGTGGTGGGGCCCACCGGGTCCGGGGGCAGGGGCCGGAGCCAAAGACGGCCCGGGAGCCAGCGCGTCGTAGATCGGGAGGGCGGGGGGCGAACCGGGTTTTGCAGGCGGGGCCGGTTTTTTCAACCGGTTCGTCCTCGGGTCAACATCCGGAGCTCCTTCCGGCTTCACTGCCGTGATCGTCCGGAGACTCCTCCGGCGATTGAAGTCGTCCTCGACGGAACGGGGTATCAGAAGCCTCTCGATCCCATGGATCACGCCATCGGGTCGGGTCACCGAGTCTGGATGAGTGACCGGGGCAAGATCAACGGTCCACTCGCCGGAATCTCGCCGCTCGAGGTGGAAATGGTCGCCTGAGAGCGTCCTGTGCCGGGCGGACTCAGCCAAATCATTGGATCCGATCCGGGTCGGGACGACATGGAAGAGGAGAAGCTTCTGGAGCGATTTGAGATTACCCGGCTCGAGCAAGAAGCGCTTGAACTCAGGGTCGAGTCCCCGCTCGAGAGCTTCGTTCCGGGGAGCGAAAATGGTGACGTTTCCGGCGCCGACGACTACCTCCAAGGTCTGGAGAAGTAGGGCCTTCTCGACGAGCTCGGCGAGCTCGGTGTAATGCGAGTCGAGGAGAGCGACAAGGACCGAGTTGGAGTTGATCTGACCCGAGGAAGTGGAAGAAGACGCCGGAGACGACCTGGGGTTGGCATTTCCCGGCAATGAGAAGCATATTCCGGCGAGAATGAAGAAGAAGAAGAAGAAGAAAAGCTTCGGTGGGTCGCCACGGATATGGATACCCATGGCTTCTTCGGGAGTCAGACCCAAGAATGCGGCTGGTTTCAGACACTGGGGGAGAGAGAGAGAGATGAAGTTTTAGTCTTTAGAGAGAGAGTGGTGGGTAGAGAGAGAAAGTAAAGCTGTCTAAGGCTGGACGTGTGCGAAACAGAGGGAGAGAGAGAGAGAGAGAGAGAGAACATAGATTATGTGGCTTTGTTTTTCTTTTCTTTTATTTTTCGGTTTTTTTTTTCTTTTGTTTTCTCTTTTAATTTTGGTTTTAATGTTTTTTAATTGAGCAATATTTTGTTGGATGTGCTGTTTAGGGGTGTTGAGTGAATTTTGGGGGGCCGATTAAATTTTGTAAACAGGGGTGCAGGTAAAGAAAGTGTCGGTTGGGTCAAAAAGTCAAATGTGACACGTGGCAAAAATGGGTTCCATAAAAGAGTTATGAAATGAATGAGATCGGTAGCAGAAGAGTGGGGCCCAGATATTTAGCCAAAAGCACCCAAAAAAAAACAGCTCTCGTGAGAGGAGGAGGAGGATTTTGGGGCTTGGGTTTTGGGGGTAGCCTTCAAGTCAAAGGCTTCTTCTTTCTTTCTTTCTTTCTTACTAAATCTATGGGCATATGGCCTTGTAACTTTTACTATTTTGTCTGTCTTTTGCCTTTTTCATTATTTATTCTTCATTTCTTTTCGGATTTGATTTTGGGAAATTAATGTGGGTGTCGGCTTTGCACAATTGTTTTTTAAAATATCCGGGTTTTTTTTTTCCAATAAATGAGTTGATATAGGTGCTAAATTAAAATTTCATTCAAAAGAATTAGGAATTCTAATTTTATATTTACTCTAAAAATTCGCCATACTCCTAAAGGCCCCTTTAATTTATTTATATTTGGGTTGGCATGAAGTTATAATGCATAAGTACTTTGAAGTTTATTAGGGGAGAAATACAGGTACCTTTTTTTTGGTTGAGAAAATAAACAAATACTTTTTTAACATATCAAAAGAAAAAGCGTTTTAATGCGAACAATCAATTTGTCATTAACTGTGGTAAGAAAATGCACACGAAAATGCGAACTGTGAAGTCCCGTAGAGATGCTATCCTACATAAAAAAAACTGCAATTAATTTGTGATAATAAAGTAGAAACTTTTGTATATCTACATTAATGGCCAAAAAAAAAAAAAAAAAAAAAAGGAGTTAGATCTGAAATTCATAAATATTGTAGAATGAAGAAGAAACTTTTCAGATTTTCCTTTTTTCCCCCCTCTATGACGCTTAGCATTATAATATCCCATTTACATTAAGATCTTTTAAGCAACAAACAGTTGTAACACTTAAATATTGTTTTCCAATATTTAATTAAGATCTCTAGTGGTCAATTATAAATATTATATTTTTATTAACTAAGTATTATATTCATTGAGACATATTTAACATGGGCAAACGGCTACTGGTATTAATTGAACACAAGATTTGTTGACTAGGAATATCAGCAGAAGCTTCACAAGGCGATCTCTTCTGTCTCTTAATTAACGCAAGTAATACAAAGAGGACCATGGTGTAGCTTATTAGAGATAAAAGGCTCAAAAGGTTATGATGAGGTAGTCTTTTTATTGAGAAGTAGGATCATTGTGCATCGATTTGATTTATGTCTTCATTTTTATTCAAAAAGGCAAAATTTTGTTGTTATTTGGATGTTACAATTTCACTGTTTGTTTTGAATTGACAATAAATCTGGATTAATGTATCATTGCATATAATAAAATGTTTAGTTTTAATTCCGAGTCCTATGAAATGTGTACATGACAATGGTTTTGTCAATACTAGCTTGGTCTAACTATTGTAAATGTTGGACTAGCTTGTAGCATATTTTGAAAAACTTTTCTTCTAACGAAATTAGTTAATTATCCTTAGTGAGATATTGACATTGTGATTGAGTTGTCACAACAAATTATTGGTGGCTTGAAACACTGGACTTTCTAAAGAAGAAACCATCGACCAATCATCAAGAGGAGATAAACTTGTGCATGATTAGTTACACTTGTAAAAGAAGCATCAACCCTTAAGACATCAAGAATTCTTTAAAACTTAGGAGAAGCGAAACAGAATCCCCAAAATCCGAAATATAACTTGCTAGAACTAATGTCGTGGCATTTTTTATATGCACAGTAGCAAAATCCAGAGGTTGAGATTTATAAGCAAAACCTTCAAAAATTATTCACCTTGTTCTTCGAGTAACAAATATCCCACACGGTAGAAACCTTCTCTATGATAACAACTTTTCTGGAAACAGTGTCACACATAAAATAAAACCTGACACCAATGTATTTCGCCCTCTCATCTTAGTCAAATATGATGCGCCTTTTGTAAGGAAAATAACCTTTAAAATTCTTAAGAGTACACAAAAGAATAATGGAATAAAACAACTTTGTTTAGTTATCTTCCTTTGCACATGATTCAATTTTAACAACGTTATTTATCAATTAACATAAACAGAAAAGTACCTTACTCCTAATTGATAGAGCTTTTGGCCCAACACATGAATTGATTGTGATATCTCCTGTAAATGTCAACAAAATAACGCCAATTGATTCTTCTTACTGGAATCTCTAAATCTCGACACTTTCTCACTTTTCTCTTAGAAACTCAGCTCTAGTTTTTCTAAAGCAGTTGCCAACTAATAAAAAACTTGTGTTAGTCTACTAACTTTAGTAAATATTTATAATATGAGCATAGGTAGACTTTAACTGAAGAATCTTATTCCAATTAAATTCCTAATTGAGAGAAATTATCTTTTTCTAGATTACCAAAACAATACGAGAGAGAAAGAGAGTACCCAATTATATATGGGATTTTATAGTCTTGACCTACAAGAATTTCAATCTTACTCACTTATATTTTTTAGATAACAAATATTTAATTTAGTTTAATAATTTAGTCGAATGGTTTTTAAAATTCTAACTAAAATTAATCAAGATCAAGCTTGAAGATAGATGTATTTATACTTATTAAGATTAAGCTTGAAGATAAAAAATCAATATTCAAGATCGTGTTTAGATAAAATATATTTCATATCTTAGTTTTGTATTTAATTTAATTTATTATATATAGATTTTTTTTGCATTGGCTCATGTTTACAAAAGATTTTTTCATAAGCTTAAAATAGATATATTATTTTATAAGTTTTAAAATCAATATAATAATTTTTTAGTGCCATAATGCTCTTTAATAAATGGTTTTTTAAGTTTAAATAAGTTACAAATATATTTAAAATTATGATTATTTGAGATGGATTAAAATGAGAATTTTTATTTCTAAATAAAATTATGTTTGAAAGTTCTCTTTATGGGATTAACACTTGTTAAACTATTGCTAAAATACTTTTGAGAAATGAAAACAAGTTTACAATAGTCAAAATATTTTTTTTTCGAATTGGTTTTTCATATTTCAAATTGTTCAAAAATAAATTTGGAAGTTAGAATTTTTTTTAAAAAAAAGAAGTCAGAAAATTTGAGAGAATTTGAAAAATACCAAAATAATTTATAAGAATTTGATAAATGACCACAATGGGACCAAAGAAGCCAAAACTGGCATCTGGTTTAGAAGTGATCGACCATGACTATGACCACGACCACAAGTGGTTGACCATTTTTAAAATGCCTAGAAATGAATGTTTGGAGCTGAACTGACGTATTAAACTTTAACGATATAAATCGAGTTGACCATTTTTAATGCAGTTGACCACTTTTGAGGTAAAAGCACAATAACAGTTAGAAATGACTAGTTTTCTAGAATATCTATATATATACCTTCATTTGATAGCATTTGGTATCTTTGTACGAACTAATATTGATACCTAACAACTTTCTAAGTGCAAAGGGTTTCTAATACTTGAATTTAGCATTCAAATCCTCTTGAGCTAATTTTAGAGCATTTTTTGCTCATTGTTCTTAAATCTTCTAAGAGAAAAATTATATTCATTACTTTGAAAAGAGAGTTTATGAGTAAATGTTCACTCTTTCATTAAAAAACTATTTGACTTGAGGTGAGGTTGACACTAATGTTAAAACAACCTGGCCAGTTTAGGTGAGATAGGTAGTAGAATCTAAACAACTCTTGAGTTAGTGAGGTTAACACCTTTGTCTACATAACTTGTATAGATGAGATTATCACTGGAGTCTAAACGATCCAAAAATTAGGCATGATAGAACCAGAGTCAATAATATTGCAAAGATTTAGGTGAGTCCTAAGAAAAATTCACTCAATTTGTAAAATAGTCGGTCAAACCCGAATTCTTAATTCATTAGTGAATGCTCAAAACAAGTGGCCTAAAGCCATAGATGTAGGAAAATTATCGTGTTTGTTGAAATTTATAAAAATTGAGTTTGTATTATCTCTATTAATACACTTTTTACTTTATTGCAAAACTATTTGATTGGGTGTTTGATATATTGTATGCTTAGTATATATACTTGCAATTTTATTTACTTTCTCCAATTAAATTCAAAATTATGATCTATGATTTTATTCACTTGAAAAATTCTAGAAAAATTTTCAAAACTCAATTCACCTTCCCTCTTAGGCAGTCAGTAATTAGGTTAAAATATGAGAGAAGGCATAAAGGGACTATGCACCCCATTTGATGTGTGTGTGGCCCAGGGTTGGCAACCCTGGCCCTCTTTTTTATTCATGTATACCTAGGGACCCAATAATTTGACTGTTGTATTATTTCTTAACAAATCTAATTAGAATCTATACAAGTAAAGGACCTATTAGGCTGATTTAATTAATGCTTCAATATATTAAACCTAATTTCAATGAACTCAAAACTAATTGGACCAAATGTACAGTAATAGTCCATTCGACTAAAGGATAATTACTACATTCATAAATTAAATACATACTAAGAGAGCTTATTTATAATAAAATATGTGTATATGAATTTTCATAAAAATTCAGTAATTGGATCTAGATGAATTTATCATTTTTCTGCTCTAATTATTTATTCCTTATACCTCACATAGGGCTAATATATATTTAGACTTTGTCAAGAAAGTCATAATTCAATAAACTATATTACTGAATACTTAAGTAAAGTTTATTATCTATGTACTCATAGCTAAATATGTGAATTAACTATTAATTTAATGAGAGTCATGATCTTCCTATGTATAATATATGTTATCCATACCCATGAGTATGTATTACCAAACTACTAAGGTTAATCTAATAACGTAAGATTGTATTATTCAATAACTCAAATAATATAGCTCATAAATATGAGTTCATTATTTATTTCAAAATTAAGATATGCATTCTTAATTATACGTTTATGAATATATGTTCTTTTTCTAAATGTACTTATTTAAATAACATATTTCACGTACTCTAGTTCAATATACCTGACTATACTAGGGCTTTGTATACCTGACTATACTAGGGTTTTTGTACAAAGTCAGTACTTTGATGAATTTAGATTCATTACTCCCAATTGAAACGAAACTATTGTATAACATTTATACTGGATAGAGTGCCTAGCTTATATCCTATGGGCTATGAACAATATTTAGACTAGTTGTAAAATTATATCTACCATGCATAGTTCTTTATGTGAATAATTCTATCATCAACTTTTAATCTTAGAACATTGAGATGTTTAATATTTAATATAAATAATCTTACATAATGAATACCGTGTAAAAATAGATAAAGTAATAATTCCCAACACTTGACTTTAAAAAAACATGGTCATGTGCTCCAATCTGATATCAAATTCTTTCACTAATCCTCGCAGCCACATAGTTTCCTTTACTACCTTAGTCGTAATAATATACTCTACTTTCATTATTGATAACACTAGCAACTAACCATATTTCTGCAAATCTTAAAAGTATACCTAGTTAATGATCTCTTAGTATAAATCTAACTAATTATTTGTGCTCCAATTTTTCTCCTTATCTCATACTCTAAACCAATAAAAGTAGTATCTCTCGAATATCTTAGAAGCTATTTTATGGCCTCTTAATGCTTTTTCCCAAGATTCGCTATGTATCTTTAATCGGATGTCATAAATCAATCATCACGCAAATCATAGCATACATGAATAACCTTAAAACACTAGAATACAGGAATCACGTCCATCTATTATTCTTCTCCAATAGTTTTTAATAAATCCTCCTTACAAAACTTGAAATGTTGAATAATAGGTATAAACACACACTTTGACTTATCCATATTGAATCTCTCTAAGATCATCTACACATATTCTTTTTGTGATGGGTATAGAATATTGTCCCTCCTATTTTTCATTATCTCTATTACTAGGATCATTTTTGTCAGTCCTAGATCTTTCCATATCGAACTCACCATGTAGTTGTTGCTTTATATGATCTACTTCTATCTTATCCTTATTTGCAATTATGCCATCTACACATAAGAGTAGATATACCATCATATCATTAGCAACACCACTTACTTCGAGATTACTTAAGACCACCAAGAGACTTCATAAGAAAACACACATTATGCTCACTTCTTGGTTCCAAATAGCATTGAGATTGCTGCAGATAGATTGTTTTCTCAAATTCTTTACGTAGAAAAGCAGTTTTCACATACATTTATTCTCATTATAAATTATTATAAGTGATTTAAAAAAGTAGAGATCTAACAAAATTATGTTTAACAATAGGAGAAAATACCTCGTTGAAATTAATCTCTTCTCTTTGAGTAAAACCTTCAGTGACTAGTCTAGTTATTTGACTAGACATTTTCACTCTTGGAATCGTAGCTTTCCTTAGATATATCCAGTTTTATCCAACTTGTTTCTAACTTTCGGGTTTGTCCACCAACACTTAGATTTAATTTTTCTTCAAAACATTTATCTCTTTATCTATAGCTTTTGACCACTCCTTAATGTACTCACATCCAATTTTTTTTTCTTGGTTTATAATCCAATATGTCTTTTGCAAAAGTGAGAGTAAAATAAACTATATCAATCAATATTTTCCTTATTGATAACTTTCTAACCCTCCTTTGTCTACATCTAATAATTTTGTGCTCATCCACGTGTTGTTCCATTTCTTTAATAAATTAAGGTTCTTATAGTAGCCTTTGCTTTGAGACTCCACCTCTACTAGCTAAATCTCAAGATCAACTTGATTTTATGCTTTCTTATCATCTCCATCAGTATTCGACCATTTTTTTAATGAATGATACAACTCATTCTCGTTAAAAGTAATATCATACTTATAATTATCTTCTGATTACCCTTCTTAATACATATGGTCTTTTACCCGTTTGGGATACCCTAAGAATGTGCACTTATTGACCTTGGTTTTAATTTCTCCTGCTTCATATGCATATAAGTCAAACACTTGAAAATTTAGAAATTTTCATAATTAGCAAGATGACCTGACTCTATCTCTATAGGTGTCTTGAGCTTTATTGTACTAGATCGACTTCTATTTATCAAGTAGCTCGCTATTGATACTACCTCTATCCATAAAATTCTAGGTAGTCTAGAAGTAAGTAACATACATCTCACTCACTCCAAAACAGTTTTATTCATATTTTCAATCTAAACTATTTTATTGTGGAGTCCCTCTTACTATTTATTATCCCGTTATTCCATTATTATTGTAGAATTCTTTAAACAAGACTCCAAAATTTGATCCTGTTATATGTTCTTAGTTTCTTGACCTTTTTCTCAGGTTTGGTTATCTATCAACATTCTCAATTGTATGAACTTCTCGAAAGTGTCTTGTGCTTAATAATGTATACCGAAACTCTCCTAGAGTAATTATAAACCAATGATAAAATATACCTTTTTATCTCCTGTTAAAGTTACACAAGTCTCCAAAGATCTGAGTGAATATTGTCCAATATCCTTTTAGTGTTGTTAATCACCTTTTCAAAACTTCACTACGTAGGCCTTTCCATATAAGCAATTTTCACTAAGTCAATTCCTAAAAGTTTATAATATGCTATATAAAATATACTTTTTTATCTTCTGTTAAAGTTACGTGTAAGTCTCCAAAGATCCGAGTGAATATTGTCCAATATCCCTTTAGTGTTATTAATCACATTTTCAAAACTTCACTATGTAGGCCTTTCCATATATGCAATTTCACTAAGTCAATCCCTAAAAGTTTATAATATGCTAATAGACCTTATTTAAATAATTCATGCAGGCCTTTTTCACTGCTATGACGAGGTTTTTGGTGCCACAAATTTGTGGTTAACTATTCTTGTTCAGTAGTTAATGCAAATTCTCCACTAAGGGCTTTTCCTGCATATAGTACATAAAGTTAGCCTTTTAAAACTCCTTTAATATATAATAATAAAGCTCTTGATACCCTCAATACTCCACTTTGGGACTTGAAAATTTACCATTTCTATCAAGAACTCCAAGAAAGATGAAGTTCTACTTTAATTTCAGAATATATTTTACCTTTCGTAATATCCTCTTACTTCCATGTTATTCTAATCCCAACTTAATCTTTTCTAAATCAGCCACTGTATATACTTTATTATCTATCAAAAAAATCTTACCACTATTAATTTGGTTGAAGCTCTGAAACCAAGCTTTATTGGGACACTTAGGGAGTGCAACTAAAGTCAAAGATCCGTTCTTCAGCTGCATCTTGTCTAGTGTCATTAAGCACATCAACACTCCTAAACCCATCTTACACCACATCTACCTCATCTAAATTATTTTGCTTGTTGTCCTCCTATTTCTTTCTATTTGGATAATCCTTCTTAAATTACTCTCTTTTTGGGATATAAATCACTTACGTTTCTTAGACTTTAACTGTAATCTGTTCTTGTTCTTGGTGTCTCAGGTTTTGGATCTACTTTAATCTGTGAGCCATTTTTGCTTTTTAATTGCTTCTTCAATGATTTAGAGTCGGTGCTGATTGTACTTCTTTCAAGGACAAAGTTTCATTGATTGACTATAAGACTTATCAAGTGAATTGTTAGGAGAATTATTTAATTTTCTTCCTCCACTTTTACATCTATATTTTCAAAATCGAGGATGATCTTGTTAAATTCATCAAGATGGTTTTCAATAATTGCACCCTCGTCCATCTGAAAGGTTTATAACCTTCGTTTCAAATACGGACTGTTTACCAACGATTTCGATATGTAGTGTGCCTTTTGTTTTTACTAAACCCCAACCGTAGTTGATTCCTCGGAGACTTTTCAAATAGCTTTGTCATCAGAACTCAAGATTATAGTAATATGAGTTTTATCCATGATATTCTCATTCTCTCTTATCAATTACAATACTTGGTGTTGGTGCAGTTTTTATTAACTGTCCACGTGTCTCCGAACTACTGACGTTGTATCTACTAACTATCCATATATCCTCGCTATTCCAGAGTACTTTTGACTTCAATTTGGATCGGAAAGGCAGGGGTGACTACCTGTAAAAACTCTCCAATGCTTAAGTCAGATATTTACCCCTGAGATTTAGTAGTAGAGATTAAGCTTTTCTCTTGCTTACAAAGTTCTATCTATCTCTTTTTTTTTTTATATCTCTCTATTCCCTCAAGGGGAAGCATGGCTCATATATATATAGTCCTGGAACTGAGAATCTTCTGGCTCTCAATCCTATGATCGAGTACCTTTTCTCATCATGACTTACTCCGGAAATTACGGGCCGTGGTTACCGTAATTTCTCTTGCATCATCGTGACCTGCTTTCCGCCGTCCCCTATGGCTCGAGCCTAGCGGAGGTGAGACTTTGATAAACTACCGTTTTGTCAGGATAGTCTGCCCAATGCGCACATCTACCCATGATTGCATTAAATACCCTGTCTGAGTCTGGAGTAGCGCGCTGCCTTCAATGATCTTCTGGCGGAAGACCTTCGAGGCTCTTGACCCCCAACTGTCGAGATAAGAATTAGATTGGTCCGAACCCGTCTAGGGTCTGGGATGAATTCGGCTCTAGCCTCTGATAACTCACGGGCCCATACGGTATCACATGTAACTCGTGTGGCTTTTAGGCGGTCTTTCTGGACACCTGTCGGACGACATGTCCTCTTTCCACCTTTTTTGCCACTTAACCATCCATGCGGTACATGATCTAGGAGTGGGCCTCACAACTGCACCCATTTCCCTATTTGATGGATTCGCATCCATCAAGTGGGGAAATCGTGCCTCCAGTCTACCAATTTGAAAGGTATGCATGGCTCATTACTGTCATTACTCCCCAATTACTGATACTGGTGCACGCCAACCTGTGTCACAATTTTTTCAAATTTTGAAATTCTAACGCTTCTGATTTCCTTGCACTGTTCGCCTCTAGGGAAAACCCTTCAGTTTCCCCCCTATAAAAACCATACTTGTGCTCATTTCTTACTTTACCGAAATTCCCAAGTGCTCTTGCTTCCTTTCTTTCAAAATTTATGGTTTTCTCGAATCTTAGAGTTCCCGAGTCCTCCTTTTTCTCGAGACTTCTGCCCTCTTCAATTGCATCCACAACAATAGCTCCGAACCAGAGTCAGAAGTTCCGCCCCCTCGCGGATTCCGAGTTGGGCTCATTAAGGAGGCAGCTCTGTTTCCCTGGCGAAGTCACCTTACAAAGGTTTGAGGGTCCGGCAGACTGGTACCTTCGCCCCTCTGCCCCCGAAGGCTCCATCGTCCTAGGGAGGAAACACTTAGAATGGCTACGATTTCCCCTTCCTCCCCTAGACTACCAGTTCTTCAGCCTGATAGAGATTCACCTGATGTAGTTGAATGCAAATGGGGTCATGATCTAGATGGGGCTCTCTGCTCTATCGGTCCTCCTCGATGTGCATATCAACCTGGAGGTGATCTTCTATACCTACAAGCTCACCTTCATCCCCAAAAAGAGCTCTTACTCTACTTTCTATCTCTAGCCGCTTCCGGGGTGCCATGTTTTCTAAGGTCTGCCGAGGTCAGACAAGTAGTGAGATTCTTACCCTAGGCTGTACGCCATTGGAGGGGCGTGATGCTCTCCTTGGGTAAACGAGGAGCGTTTCCAAATGCTCCCATTTTTTCTGCAAAATAAGTAATGAGTTATGCTTTGATTTTTGGGTCTGAGTAAGCTTTGCCCCTTTTTACTCATGATATCTGGTCTCGCATAGCCTCTATGGAGGAAAACAGGTTCGAATCACGGCCATCGGTGGGGTGGCTCAAGGAGCTAAAGAGGGTCGTTGTCTTCAGATCCTCTGGGAATTGTCGACATATTCAGGCTATTCTGAATCTCTAGATGATGAACATAATGCCGAGGATGGTCTCTCATCTCCTCTTCCCGCTGGACACATGGGTCATCTTCAAGTATCTCTAGAGCTAGCTCGATGCTTCGGCTCTAAACTGGTTCTGCTGGGATGAACAGAGCCGCATCGCTATGGTGGGTCATCAAATCACGGCCTCGAGTAAGCTGGCATGCCTCGATGACCTGGTGGCGCCGACCAGCCATGAGCTTGAAGAGGCAGTGAGGCTCAGGACTGAGGAGTGCGTCAAGTTCTGAAACGAAGAGGCCGCTGCCCCCAAGAGGGTTAGGGTGAGTTTATTCTATGCCTTAAGGCTTCGTCGATTAGGCCATGGCTGCACTCTAATAAGATCGTTCGCCCTTGCAGGTTCAGACGCTGGCCCTTCGACGGATCCCTCCTCGGCCAATGGGAGTACCGTCATTCCCAGAACCCGATCCAAAGTCCCCACCGATCGATATCTGGTGGTGTCCTCTGAGGACGAGGTCAGGGGGCAGGGAGTTGTCGCTCCAAGAATAGGCTCGGACGATGAGCTGGAGGGCCTGCTCGTGTCTGGAGGTGAAGCTCCTGTGGTGCCTTCTCCTGAGGCAGGTGGGGTCGCGACTCAGGAGATGCTGGCCATAAAGACTGTGTATGGAAAAGGAGCATCTTCGAGCCTGTCAGGGGAGCTCTCTGCACCGGCGCCTTCCGCTCCCAACTCTGGCTCGAAGGCGGGCGCGAGGTCTGGTGTTTGCTCACTCCCGTAGGGAGATTACCGAGCTCAGCGGAGGGGCTCCGAGGCTAAAGTATCGACTATCTTCCCCTCCACCGGTCCCTTTGAAGCGGGGTCGCGAAGTCAGCCCACCCGAGGGGAGGAAAGCCCGGCAGGGAAGATAAGTAGAACTGTCCTTTCTTCCAACAGTGACGATGATGGGTCACCCTGACCGTCGCGAGGAGGAGAAGGTCTATGCACGGCAGCCTGTTCGAGCACGTTGGTCAAGATAAGACCAAAAAATTACAGCCAGGCGGGTCTCCAAGGAAGGTGATAGCCGAGGCCGCGGAAGTGGCAGCAGTCATGAGGGCTCCTTCTGCTAAGGGTGCACCACTTCCATTTGTCACTGAAGGTACGCTTGGGGATGTCGTGCTTCCTACCGTCCCCACCTCTGCCACTTCAGGGGAAGAATATGTCCTCGTGGTCGGCGGGGTGGAGTCGCATTCCTCAGACGCGGATGATGCCTAGGGAGAGGTTCCAGCCGCAAAGTTCGAGCTGGCGGAGTTTGAACTAGAGGTGATCTCCCTGGAGAACGTAGGGCTCATCGCTGGTCGTAACATTACGCAGGTTTGGCTCGTCTGGCTATTATCTCTATGTTTTCGGCATCTTTGCTACTAGAGGCGCTCTCCCTAGAGAACTTTGGGCTCATCGTTAGTCGCAACATTACGCAGGTTTGGCTTATCTGGCCGTCATCTCCGTGTTTTCGGCATCTTTGCTGAACACTGACTCTTTTTTTTTTTATATTCTACAGCTAGCCGCCGTCCAGTCTCTCTATTCCTCTCATGTCGGTGAGCTGACCTGGTAGCTGAATGCCCGTGCTGCGGCAGCTAAGCGAAGCAAGGTCGCCCTTGCCGCGTTGAAGGCGGACTTCGAACTGTATCGGAGCTTGGACGAGGCTAGGGTCAACTGTGCAGTGGCCCACACTTTGAGCGTCAAGATGGCCAGACGTGAAGAGCTGGTCGCCAAGTTGGCTGAGGAAGAGGGGAAGGTCCAGTCCCTCGAAGCTGAGATCCTAGGGCCGAGGCTGCCAGGTTGGCCCAAGTTGACCTCAAGGTCAAGGATCAAGAGCTGCAAATGTGGTGCCCAAGGTTCTCACATGCATATTAAGCCAATAATAATTATGTTCTAATTGCATATTAGGCATCTAGAAGTCTTTAACACTATTTTTGTAGCAACATACTCATTCATTATGTTATGTGCATTTACATACATGTTATTACACTAATGATTATCAAAGTATCCCAATGTAGTGTAAAGGTTCAATATCCTCAGAGAGAGAGCTCGGTGTGCTAAAAGAACAAAGAATATAATTATGAAAGTAATACTATGTGCACATGCATTTACTTATTGATAACTTAGTTAAACAGTAGTTTTCGATAAAAAGCATCTTTCATGCGTTCCAGAACCAAATTCACTGTGCATTCTATAAATTGGGAAATTATATTTTATTTGCATTATCAATTAAAGTCTAATGGACTTTCTTTTTATGTTTAATGATTGGTTATGGGCTAGGTTCCACCAAATTAGAATAAGATTGGCCATATAGGATCATAAGTCAAAGTATGACTAGATTTCACTTTCTAAGCTAGGTTTCACCATTTTGGTCTACACTTGGGTGTATAGGATTGACCAGCAACGTGGTGAGTATGCTAAGGATGTTTTAGAGCTTGACACATGGAAAGTAGTGTGTAAAATACCCAAAATACCCCTTAGAATTTAAGTTATACCATTCTTAGCCTTTAAGTATTGATTTTTGACCAAATCTG
>JXTB01000240.1:125939-163996 GCA_002914805.1 Parasponia andersonii | reverse complement strand
CTCGTTGAAGCGGGACAAGATTAGCGCGGTGTGGGATGCCCCTTTGATGAGGGAAGGAGTTTTCAAAAACCTCACACGACGGTCGCACCTTATTTTTTTTTACTCTTGGCCAGAGTTTCCACCCAATGTTATCACGGCCTATCGACTTACGGGATTAGCAATGCTCTAAGGGGCCCAATTATGAATAAGTTTTAAGGAAAATATATGAACTAAAAATGTTTATGAAAGAAAAGGGTACAATGGGAACTTTATGAGATTTTTAAGCATACATAAGCATGCATAGTTTTTACTTACTGAGCGTTAGCTCATTTTAGTCTTGTGATGCAGATGAGGAGGCATATTTTGGTGTTGACTAGCTGGTTGCCTAGCTTGCCTTTTTGTCGCCATGATCATACAGATGTAGACGAGCTTGACCTGTGGGCGACATTTTTGTTCTCAGATATTTTGGTGTAATGTAAATATTACAGCTGATGGTAAAATCGACTGGTGAAAACCTCTTTTGATTGTACATTTTGTAAAGATGCTTTTAACAAAAAAATGCCATGCAGTTTCTTTTGTCCTAAAGTTCTAGAAAGTTTTAAAAAAAAAAATTTAAATTGCCCACCTTTTTATCAAAACAAAAGGTAATATTTAAGAAAGAATAATACTTCATAGTTTGACTGTATATGACAATATGGTTAAACTAGGGCATGTCACAGCAAAGCGCAGAAGTTGAGATGGGGCTGGCTTTCATTGCTCGCGATAGAGTCGTCGACGAGGCTAAGAAGACGAGGAAGTCCGAGGCAAAAGCCAAGCTAGAGGCCCATTCCTTACAGCACAAACTCAACCGATCCAACGAGGTAATCTGACATCTCTATTTGGATCATTGTAAACTGATGGAAGCTCACATGGAGCTGTCTCGCAAGCACGATGAAGATCTCGCCAATATTAACACTCTTTTGATCGACTTGTCACAGCGGCAAGTGAAACTAAGGCTAGCGGCGCTGATAGATAGGCTGGCAGACACAGAGAAACTAAAGATAAGGTACCAGAGGCAGGTGAACATCCTTTCTGCAGAGAGCTATAGGTTTGGCTGGGAGAACAGAAAATTTGAGGGCCACACAGAGATGGTGACGGCAGACTAGTTCGATGAGTACAACAGTGTCAAGAGGAACCATTACTCTGTCAGGTACTACATGCAACAGTTAGGAGACGAGATTAACATCGTGTCCCTATTGATGTATTGAAGATGCTTGACGAAGAGAAAGATGGGCCCTCTACATCTGCCTCTGTCGTCAAAGAGATTGTCCCTGCTTTCAATCTGCCAAAACAAGCCATAGAGGTTCTTGGGGGTCAGCCTGGCCCTGGCACTTTAACTGGTAGAGGGTCAAGTACGGTCGTCCTATCTAGCAACGACTCTGAACCCGACGTGCTGTTCTCTACCGAGGCTGGGCCAAGTGTCGAAGTTGGCGTTTCTCCCCCGAGGCTAGGCCAGCTTTAACTGAAAGAGAGTCAAGTGCGGTTGTCCTGTCTAGGGACCTTCGCTATTTTGAGTGCTTATAAAATATTGATTGTGCAATATAAAGCTAGCCCTCATTGCGAGCATCTATTCAAATAATAAAAATGATGTACTTTTCTCATGTTTATTCTATTTTATTTATTGCTCGCATTCGTGGTCAGGGTCGGATATCATATACAATACCATTCCCTTGTCGGCAGTTCGGCCGACCTCTAGGTCTGGCCCAATCATATATGATTTGGAGTTATTAGTGAATTCCTCCCATGCTATGACTGATAAGATTAGCTCTGGAAATCAGGATGTGAGTTCCGGCTCACCTGGCTTTGAGGATATATAATTATTATTTTGACTTGTCTTAGCAGAATTTGATCCCCGCATATAGCTGGACTTCTCTGACCCTAAATGAAAACGCACCAGGAACTAACTCCAAAGATTGGTCGACAACTACTTGGACCCATCACTGCAGAAGAAAAGGCCTGGGCTCGGCTCTTGTCGAGAGCGAACAGGGTGTTATCACTCTGATGTATCCCTGCGAGTCCGTCCAAGACCTGCTCTCGACAGATAGAGATGTTGGATCCGTGTCCCTGTCGACCACGCACTTTGCAATTTGAACAATAATAAACAAAATTTAGTTTTAATTTCTGTCTTCATGTTTGGTCTTATCTGGGCCTACTTCCAATGGGTAGACCCTCGCCCTGTTTACTTTCAGTCCATGCGTAGCTAAAGTGCTCTTTGGGGAGAGTACTTCCAACAGATAAACCCTGGCCTTGTTTACCTTTGACTTACGCGTAGCTAAGGTGCTCTCTAGGGAGAGTCTACTTCCAACAAGCAAACCCTGGCCCCGTTTGCCTTTAGCCTGCGCATAGCTAAGGTACTCTCTGGGGAGGGTCTTATCGCTTAATTCTTCCCTATAGTGCAAGTGTTTCTTGAGGGAGGCAAGTTTTTGTTGCGTGGCCTGTTGCCCTTCGTACATTCTCTCGGGTCATCAACGAGCATTTCATTACGTGACGTGATCCCCATAGTATGATTTTTAATGAGGTCTGCTGGCAAGCATTTTATTGCTTAACTCATTCCCCCTTGTACGTTTTCTCGGGCTATTGGCAAGCATTTTATTGCGTGATGTGATTCCCATAATACGATCTTTAATGAGATCTGCTGGCAAGCATTTTATTGCGCAGCTCATTTCTCCTTGTACGTTTTCTAGGGCCATCGGCAAGTATTTTATTGTAGGATGTGATTCCCATAGTACGATCTTTATTCGCGTGAATAATTAAAGGGGTCCGGTGCCAAGGGCAGACCCTTTTACATAGCAAACTAATGGATAAGTCCGTGCAGCAGACATCTTGATTTGTTTTGAAATTAGGCTATTTAATAATACAAGCATTTACATGTGTCTCACACGTGGTATTTCTTTAAGTGCTAGGCATTTCACGTGTTAGGTAGGCTCTTCCCGATCTTGAGCTCTTTTAGGACGTACGTACCATTGTCAAGTGTTTTGATCACCTCATAGGGTCCGACCCAGTTAGAGTCTAGCTTCGAAGAATTTCCTGTTCTGACCTTTAAGACCCAATCTCCAGTGTTAAACCGATGAGCGTTAACTTTCTTTGCATAATAAAACCTGGCTTGCTAGTGGTACGAAGCCAGATGGATCAGAGCCATGTCTTTTATTTCTTCCAGGAGGTCTGTGTTGCGGCTTAGCTACTGCTCGTTCAATGGGGCATCTCTTATCACTTCGGAGCGAAGGGTTGGGAGGCCAATTTCGGTCGGGATCACAGCCTCTGTCCCGTAGACCATGGCGAACGGTGTTCTTCCCGTTGATCTCCGCTCCGTGGTTTAGTGGGCTCACATGATGGCCGGTAGCTCTTCTAACCACCTTCCTTTAGCCTCCTGCAAGTTCTTTTTAATATTGCTAAATACGGCTTTGTTTGTTGCCTCTGCCTGACCGTTCCCTTAGGGGTAGTTTACAGATGAGAAGCTGAGCTTTATATCATACAAATCACATAGCTCCTTAAGCTTGGCGTTTTGGAGCTGCGCGCCATGGTCGGTATGTATCTCTTTCGAGAATCTGTATCGGTAGATTATGTTTTTCCAAATGAAGTTGAACACATTTGCCTTATTGATGGTTCCGTAAGCTTCAGCTTCTACTCATTTGGTGAAATAGTTGGTGGCCAGTAAGACATATCTTCTTCCCCTAGGGCTTCTAGAGAGCTATCCAACGATGTCCAGACCCCACTTAGCGAAGGGCCAAGGGAGCTCTTCTGCGGGTTGGCATTCCAGAGAGCGAACCTCTTGCACTTATCTCATTTCTTGACAAATTGGGCCACCTTGGTCATCATGTAGGACCAGAAGTATCTAGCCGCTAAGGCCCTATGGGCGAAGCTATGCCCGCTAGACTGGTTGCCACACACTCCCTCATGAATTTCCTCCATCAGTTTCTGCGCCTCTATGGGGCCTACGACTTCAGCATCGGTCCCATTATTGATCTTCTGTACAGTCAGCCTCCCATCATCGAATATTAGGCAGCCTTCAGTCTGATCGACCTTGTTTTTTGGGGGTCTGCGGGTAGGTTTCCCGACACCAAGTATTGGGTAATAGGTCCTATCCAGCCTTCGTCTTCAGAGTCGGTCGCGAACACGTGGCATGTGGGGGTCTCCAAAGGGTCTTTTGTGTATTCATCTTCTAGCAGAATCTCTGTGTTTTTGGTCATTCCCCCGATCGATGCGCTTTTATCCAGCTCGTCGGCCTTTTAATTCATCTCCCTAGGTATTTGTTCGATATCGAAGTTGCTAAAATAGGCTTTTGCCCCCATTATCCTGAAGAAGTACCTGTGTAATCTTGGCTTTTTTATCTCGAAGTCTCTCTTGACCTGATCCACGATTAGCTAAGAGTCAGTCCTTACTGCAATGTTCTCTACTTTGAAGTGCAGAGCCAGCTCAAGGCCTTGTAGCAGCACCTTGTACTCTGCCTCATTGTTCGTTACCTGGAAACCAAGTCTCAAGGCTTTCTCTACCCTGAGTCCTATAGGAGTCTACAGGACTATTCCGATACCTGACCCCGAGGCGTTCGTGGATCCGTCGATGTAGAGGTTCCAGGTCAAAGGGATGTAAGCTGGAGGCATCAACGTCGGGTCGCATGGCTCGCTGAAGGACTGGATTTCTACTAGGAAGTCTGCCATGACTTGCCCTTTCTTCGCCATTCGAGGCCGATACTCGATATCATATATCTCCAACTCGATGGCCCATTTGGTCAGTCGTCCCGATAGATCCGGTTTGGCCAAGACTTTCTGGATGGGGAATTCCGTATACGCTATAATCGAGTGTGTCTTGAAGTACTGCCTTAGTCTCTTCTTAGTGTTGACCAGAGCGAGAACCAGTTTCTCCGTCATACTGTATCGCATCTCAACGTCCAGGAGCATGCAGCTTGCATAGAACACTGACTTCTGCTTGCTATCCTCCTCAATGAATAGTACGGCACTGATCACTTCTTCGGACACTGCCAAATAAGTATATAGGCGCTACCCCTCTGCTGGGGAAGCTAGGATAAGTGGGTGACTTAAATACAGTTTGAGCTCTGTCAGTGCCTTGTCCTGCTCCTCCCCCTAGACAATTGTGGAGCATTTCTTTATGCACTGGAAGAAAGGCTTACATCGGTCAGATATTTTGGAGACAAACTGGCTGAGTGCGGCTATCTTCCTGGTTAGGCACTGGACCTCCCTAATGGTTTAGGGTCTTTGTATATCTATGATTGAGGATAACTAGGTTGGGTTGGCCTCAATGCCCCATCTGCTCACGATGTGCCCCAAGAACTGGCCGGAGGATACCCCGAACGTATATTTCTTGGGGTTCAGATGCACCTGGTAGTGCCTCAGAATTTGGAAACACTCATCCAGATGCCCTAGATGATCCGAAGCTTCTTTGCTCTTTACGACAATGTCGTCGATGTAAACCTCCATCGTCTTCCCTAGCAGCTTGGCGAACATTTTGTTCATGAGCCTCTAGTAGGTCGCCCCTGCATTCTTCAAGCCAGAAGACATGCGTTTGTAACAGTACAGACCTCGGTTCGTAATGAATTCCGTATGGATCTGGTCTCCCTCATATAGAGGGATCTGGTTGTATCCAGAGTAAGCATCTAGGAAGCTCATCCTGTCGAATCTCACCGTCACATCGACCATCTAATCGATCTTCGGCAGGGGAAAGCTATCTTTCAGACAGGCCTTGTTCAGATTGGTGAAATCTATGCAGATCCAGTCATCGCCGTTTTTCTTCTTTACCACTACCAGTTTGGAGACCCAACATAGGTATATACACTCCATGATTAGGCCGTTTTCTAGCAGTATCTCGACCTCCTTGTTGATCGCTCTATTTTCTCCAGCGCGAACCTTCGGGGCTTCTATTTGATCGGAGGAAAGTGGGGGTCTATGTTCAGTCAGTGGTAGGCGTGCGCGGGGTCTATTCCTAGCATGTCATCTACGTCCGGGCACCTCTCCGCAACACAGACCTTTAGAGTCACGATGCCGAATAGGCTGACCTTACTGCAGTTGACGGCGAACAATGGCTAGCAGGTCAGCCTGAGGGCACTCCGATTCAAGTCCATATTCTCGAAAGTGCTGAGGAACAGGACGTCGATGCTGCTCCCGCCGTCGACAAGGACCCGTCCCAACATCGCAAAGTCGATCTGCAGCTTGATCACCAGGGGGTCGTTATGAGGTAGGCGCACCATGGCCAAATCCTGCTGAGTGAAGGCGATGGGGGCGGCTGAGGGATAGCTCTCTCCCGTCATCAGGTGATTCACTGAATGCCCCAAGCCCCTCAAGTGCTTCACCCTCTCTTCGGCCCTTTTCTGGTGTTTTTTCTTCTCTTCCTGACTTTGGGTCAGCTCTGGTCTACCTATAATTGTCGGCACTATCCTCAGAGCCTGTTCCTCCGATCCGAAGGCTTGGGTCTACTTTCCCTTTTCCAGCTTGGCGGCATCCCCTTTGGACTGGCTTCTGCCCATCTTCATATACTGCTTCAACTTACCGGCTTGGGAGTTTTCTGGTGGCTCTCTAGCACCCTAAATACCTCTTTCAATTTTTCCAGGACATCGGTTATGTCATATGGTAAATTCAAGAGCAGATGATCCGATAGCATCAATCTTGGCTGTAAGCCCCTGACGAACGAGCTCGCGGCTTGGGCCGAATCGGCGTTGTGTACTAAAGATATTACCACCAGGAAACGCGACAAATATTCCCCTGGAGACTCGTTGGCGGATTACTCCAACCAATCTAGGTCTCGCATGGTTTTCTGCTGTCTCCGGATGCCTGCATACTGTTTTAAGAAAAGTTTGCAAAAATCTTCAAACCCATTTATAAACTTCTCTGGGAGTTGCCTGAACAATAACAGGGCTGACTCTGCCAAGGTGGTGGAGGAGACTTTGCAAGTCACGGCTTCATCCCTGATTTCCAGGGCCATCTTCTGCTGGAAATGGTATATGTGGTCGAGGGAGTCGGTTTTTCCCTCGAACGGTCTGAAAGTCGAGGTAGTGAAGTCCTTCAGTTTGGGCTCCAGCTAGATCTAATCAGTGAAGGCCGCTCGGTTGATCCCATGCACGGTCTGTTCTGCCAGATCGTCAGGGGTCTGGCTATGATGGGCCCCGAGCCTCTTACTCAGCTTCGCCATTATTTCCTATTTCCAATCGGAGAGCGCACCTTCTGAGCTTTTCTGGTGTCATTTGCCCACTGTCGTTCCCGTCTGGAAAGACTTTGTCTGACTTTGTCGTTCCCCTTGCATCCGCGATCTGGATGGGGCGAGGACTTCCCTTGGCGGTTGCTGACCCCTAGACTCTTGTTGGACCTCCTCTCGAAGTCCTCCCTTTGCCCCCTCCTGGCCTTACTTGTCAACAGTCCTTCAAGGCAGGTATTATCTCTACAGACTTCTGGGACTTCATCTCTTAAACCCAGGACGGCCTCATGGGCTATCTCTGCCTTCCTGTTTGCTTTTACCAAGGCGACAAGTATTTGGTCCAACTTTTATTCCACATTGAGTCGCACTTCCTGGGAGCTTCCTTCGGCGTCGGGACGTGTGCTTCTTGTCATCATTCTTGAGGGTACCGTCCGATGTCGTATGGCTTCTTATTCGGGGAGAGCGCTATTGCGAGACTCTTGCTCTTTCTCTTGTACCCTAACTTCCCACAGACGGTGCCAAACTGTTGGTGCAGTTTTTATCAGCTGTCCACGTATCTCCGAACTACTAACGCTGTATCTACCAATTATTCACGCATCTTCGCTATCCCAGAGTGCTTTTGACTTCAATTCGGATCGAAAAGGCGGGGGTAGCCACCTACAAAGACTCTCCGATACTTAAGTCAAATATTTACTCTTGAGATTTAGTAGCAAAGATTAAGTTTTTCTCTTGCTTTCAAATTTCTATCTATCTCTTTTTTTTTTTTTTATATCTCTCTATCCCCTCAAGGGGACGGATGGCTTATATATATATATAGTCCTAGAAGTGAGAACCTTCTGGCTCTCAATCCCAGGATCGAGTACCTTTTCTCATCAAGACTTACTCCGAAAATCACGGGCTATAGTTACCGTAATTTCCCTTGCATCATCGTGATCTACTTTCCGCCATCCCCTATGGCTCAAGCCTAGTGGGGACGAGACTTTGATAAACTGCCGTTCTATCAGGACGATCTGCTCAATACGCACATCTACTCAGGATTGTATTAAATGCCCTGTCTAGGTCTGGAGCAGCGTGTTGCCTCCAATGATCTTCTGGCAGAAGACCTTCGAGGCTCCTAACCCCCAGCTATCGAGAGAAGAATTAGATTGGACCAAACCCGTCTAGGGTCTGGGATAGATTCGGCTCTGGCCTCTGATAACCCACGGGCCCATATGGTATCACGCGCAACTCGTGTGACTTTTAGGCGGTCTTTCTGGACATGTATCGGATGACATGCCCCCTTACACCTGTTTTGCTACTTAACCGTCTACGTGGTACATGACCTAAGAACGAGCTCCACACTTGGTGGATTGTCTCTCCCATCTAACATATCTTTTAACCCCTTCTATTCTAACAACACGTGCATCTTAATTCTCCATAACACAAAATTATTTTTCCTTTAGAACTTCTCCAAATTGTAATTTACGGTCCCATCAAAGTAACCTACCTCTTGATACTACTTGTTATGAATTTAGACTCACTACTATAATTTATTCTATTCTACCAAGAAACAATTTAAAAAAAAAAAAATCCTCGCACACCCAGGACACAAATCTTTAACTTGATTTAACTACAAAATATAGTATGCATCAACAGAGACCATAAGAACTATAAGAATAATTACACACACAGCTTCTGTTTACCCAACTCTCACTGGGTGTACAAGATAATTCTTGTCACTCTCTCTCTCTCTAGCTCTCTTTCTTTCTCCAAGTATTTCCTCATGCTCTAGAGTACAATTTTTCACGCTTCCCATAAACTTATTTATCCAGGAAATAAATACTAGAATCCTACTAGAATTAAAACATCTCATATACGGCCTAATCCGATACACAAGGTTCCCAATAGTGTGAAGCTTCATGTACATGCTTATCCACCAGCGACTACAAGTTTCCTATTCTATTAATCTACTTAGCCTTTAATCATCTTGGATATCTCCAAAACTGCAGCCACACGTAACAGCCAAAACTCAATTAGTTTAAAATGTGATACTCACATTTGTTAGATTATGGTGCTAAGCATCATAAGTTTCCTTTAACACATTTTTCTTTTTTTTTTTTTTGGTGAAAGTCTTACATTTTCCATGTTGAACGTATTGGCCCCGCATTTTTCGTTATAGTTTCCGAATAACTTTTCATTACAGAAGCTCCCTATCAGATTAACTTTCCTTTCAACACTATCTCCCTTGGTGAATACCATTCATGAATTGGCTCCAAACAGTTTTAGATCAACAAGTAGTCAAGCTGAACGTGAGACCGATCCCGCTGTGCTAAGTAGAGTAGGTGACAAAATATCAGTGTAGGGGACCCAATATTGGTCTCTCTTGGTAAAGCTTGCATTAGATACTTACAACTGAGCTGTTACTGTCGACAGTCGACTGGCAAGTTATTAAATTGTATGTATAACATTTTAAATAAATAAAGTATAATTTCACTTAATTACAATAGCTACCTCACTCTTATGTATTTATACATGTCTACATGTACTCTACATTATTCCTTCATGAAATATGTATTTTAAGAAAATCAAATTATTTGTGCTATAATTGGTAATAATAAGATGGTTGTATCATGTACGTATGATGATTTTTCAGTTTTTGCGCTTTATGGTTGAAATAAAAGTTAAATCATATTAATTAGTCTCTACATCATTTTTCTTATTTTTGTGTGCTATGTTCAACGCAAAAATAGACCAAAATGGACCCATATTTTTTTTCTTGGAGGAAAAAAATGCACCCATATTTAACCTACTTGGAGGTGTAAACAAAACGAAACAACTTATGTTAGGATTAAATTGATTGCTGAAAACCGGTATGATTAGAAAGCTGTATTAAGTACATATTTTCCTGTAGCTGTCTCTTGTTTTCTTTTTCTTTTTTTTTTTTAATTTCTTTTTACTATATTAAATTATTAATGATTGATTTTATATTTTTTTTTTTGAGACGATAGATTTTAGATTTTTTTTTTTGACGATCGATTTGAGATATGAATCAATATCAGTACTTATTTGAAGCATCATAATATGGAAAGAATGAAAAATTGAGAAACAAATAATAAAGTAGTGTAGGTAGAGATTTGTAAACAAATTAAATGCAGATCCTGAGAGAGACGTCTCCCCCGCCGAGAACAATTACTTTGGTGTATTCATTGACTACAGTTCTATATTTTATTTTATTTTTGAGACATTAACTACTACATTTTTGTTGCCATTTAATGAGAGCTAAGTATATTTCTATCATATTCATCCTATCGTATAGTACAGTGCAAAATATACTTTTGTCTTCTATTCTGTGGTTGGATTAGGTGGCAGTGTATCCTATCTTATTGAGCCCTCATTTTCGTAACCACATGTGAGTTTAGCATTCCATCTCTCTTGATGAAAGTACCCTTGTCCTATTCGGACCCTATGTTTGAGAATGTCGGTAGCATTGTGAGTATAGTTTTCATCTTTTTTTTTTTTCCCTTTGGAAAAGAGTTATATTGTATGTCAATGCGAATACGATATAATTATTTGACTGAAATATAATTATAGTTAACATTTTTTTTTACTATTATTCTCTTAAGTTTACGAAAAGACTAAAAAATTTAATGGAGTTTTCTAATTTGTATTTTTGTTCGATACAAGTCACTAACTGTTAATTAAACAAGAAATATTGATTCCAATGCAATAGGTCTAAAGAGAATACATGTCATTTTAGCACATGAGTGGTCAAGCTTTTAAGTAAAAACATATTATCAATTTTATCTTTATTTCTTTTTGAATTAAGGGACATTCTTCATTGAGTAAAATTTTATTGTAATAAAAAAGTACTTTGAGTATTATATTGGAATGACAATTTTCATAATTTGTTCAGTGGTATTCTCATTTCCATTAAGTTTGGCTTTAAATTTCTCATTTTCTAAAATAGCGTTTCTAAAACAAAATCTAACGAGAATTGAGAATATCATTAAGTCAACTAGTCCATTGTTTTGTGGAAACTATCTTTCCAAAGTTATAGTTTAAGAGAATCACTCTAATATTTAATATTTGACAAAATTGAAAAGGCCTCAATGTAGTTTTTCTTTAATTAGATTACTTTACATCTTTATGGGAAAAAAAAAAATCGAAGACATTATTGTTGCGCATGATTTTTCATGAAGTACGACCGGTAATCTCATGCATCTCGAGGAGAGACTTTAGCAGCTTGGATGTCAATTTCCAGAGTAGCACCTCGAGGAATAGTCGATTGGATACCCAATCAAGAGTGGATTTTCGCCATTATAGTTCGTAACTGTCTTTACCCGATTTCTGTCATCAACAAATGAAATATTTTGTATTTCTTCTTTTTTTTTTGAAAAAAAAAAGTTCCATTTATTACGAAAAATGGAAAATAACTCAGTCGAAGCCCCAATGGAATGAAATATTTTGTATTTATTTCAATATTTGGCTTCCGAATTTGAATAGGAAACCCTGCCCGAGTTGTATCTACAACTAACGGGACTAAGCACGCTACTAGTACGCTAAATTCAAACGGCCATATTAGTATGTAAACTTTCATCTAAACAAATAAAAGAGACACCGTAGTTGTCCGCCAAACCACTAGGCTTTTCTATGTTTTTTAGCTTTCATACTTATTATCATGGTCTCATTCTCAAGATTTGAGATTTCATTGTAGACTAAAAGGTGTCGTCAATAGTTTTTTTTTTTTTTTTTCCTTTTTTGATATAAAATAGACTTTTCAAAAGAATAATATTAATAAAAGCTAAAATGCTTCAATTACAATACAAAAATAGAGGATTATAATTTTAAACTCTTAAAAAAAAAGAGACAAAAAATGGATAACAAACACAAAAATAATAAGATTGTAGGCTATTATAATTCTCCAAAAAATGAAAATAACAAGGACCACTAGTAAATAATTGTCTTTACCTGTTACTAGACTGCGTTCTTAGCGGGTAGAGTACTGTGATTTTAACATTAAATGAGATCCACGTCTGCTGAAAAAGAAAACTAATTTATCTACATTACAAATCTAAATCTAAAAAAAAAATCTTAAATTTAAGATATAATAAACAGAATTAAAAATCTACGTAGATAAAAAATCAGGTGATATTATAAAAAGATCTAAATCTAGACTTACTATAAAATTAAAAAAATAAAAAATGGAAAAATCTCTCATCCCCAAAAGAGACTAAGGAGAGGAAGAGAGAAGGAAAAGAGGCCAGAAAAAAATATCAAAACACTCTCTTTCCTGTCTTTTGTTAAAGCGTCTAACAAAAATTTTTTGAGTGAAAAAAAAGAAGACTAGGGTTTCCTTTTTCTAGAGATCGCTTACTAAACTCTTAGAAATTGTAAAGACCAAGAACACGCTGTCAATAATTATTATTGTTTTTGCTATTGTTGTCAAAATCATAGTATTTGTGACCTCATTGTTGACTGAATATGTGTTGAACATCTTTTTTTTTTTTTGAAAGGAGTTGAACAACTTGTTTTATAACGGTCTTATAGTTCGTAACAAAAAAAAATGGTGAAGATTTTTAGAATAACATCCTCACGTGAAAATCTACACCCTTCAATTTTACAAACAAAAACAAAAATGATATTTTACTTATGGTAACTACAACAGCTCACAACATTAAGAGTTTTAGTTTGAACATCCTCTCCTCGAGTGTGGAATAGAGAAGAATTGAAATGAAAACAGTCTTCTCAAGTGGGAAAAAAATTAAAAATTGAAAAACAAATCCTGATCTTGACACACACACACGTATGTCTATAGATCATTCTTATATTCCATGAAAAAAAAAATAGTATGTTGAAAGGAATTGAGGGAATTGTGTACCAATAATATAATTGAGGCATTCTTCAAATTTTAAAAAACTAGAATGATATGTTTTCTTGGCAACAATAAAAAAAAATAGACATATAAAATAAAACAAAACAAAAAGAAGTGACAAGTGTTGAGAAATGAAGCATAATTTGGTCTCCTCTTGCCGAGCTTCTCTCTTTGTCAAAAGAACTCTCCTTTAGACGATACTCGCAGAGGTCCGAAGGGAAACCCCTCTTCCTTTCCGACCTCCTCCCTCCTTATCTTCTTCTCTATCGTTTCTTCTCCTCCTCTTCATTCTCTTCTCCCTGATCTCTTCTCATGGATGAGAGTTTTTTTCTCTTTCAATTTTTAGTTTCTCTAATAAGTCCAAATTTTAGATCAAGTTGTAATGCCACCTTTGTGTAGATTTTAAGTTCGTAAATTAGATCTTGAATCTGATATTCACTATCTAATTAAATGATTTAGTTTTTTTTTTTCTTTGGATGTGGATCTCAAAAGGTGTGGGTATCTTACAGACTTTAGTCTCCTCCACCTAGAATGCAGTTCAAGAGTAAATAAAGACAATTGATACTGGTAGCTCTTGTTACTCTCAATGGTAACTCACAAATCTTGTTTCTAGTGTATTTGTGATCCATTTTTTTTGTCTCTTCTTTTTTAAGAGTTTGAAATTATAATCCTTTTGTGTTATTTTGTGTATTATTATTAAAACTTTTTACTTTCAATAATAAAATTCTCCAGAGATGCCCCTTTTTTTTTCCCAAAATAAGGAAAAAAGTGCTGAGGTTCTTAATTGGGCAGGTGTGGCGGAGTTCCCGTGAATAAAACATGGATAAATCTTTCTCTTTTGGACTTATTTTATCCGAAGAATAATACAACACTTAGATGAAATGAACGGTTATGATGCAACGGACTCATAGACACATACATTGCTAGTGAAAATTCTTTACCTTTGGTAAAATATATAGTAGAGTAGTGCTGGGAATAACACCCCAGTCTGCCTTTTGTGAGGCCCATGACTTGATGAGTCCCAACTCCCATGGTGAATTATTGCCGATTAACAAATGTGTTAAGGAGTTGGAGTTGGACACTTTTTATACTCAGAAGTGGTGTTACTTTTTCTGGAAAGAAAGCATAAGAGAATAGGACACGTAGTAAAGACGGTACAAAAAGGAGTGTGTGTGTGTTTTTTTTTTTAAACTAAGAGCACCAAGTTAGACCTAATTCCCTTTCCCTAAAAGCTTAATCGGCCCAAAAAAGGAGCCACTGGGCTTTGGCTTTTCTACCCATGCAGACAGAGTAGTCAGTACACTATCTATAAAAAAGTTCATTAGGTTTTGTCTGTGTCTTGGGAGTCTCACTTTTTTGGGAATACAATACTCAAATGAAGCTGATAGCATTTCTTGCTTAGGTGATCATTGTATAGAATGTAAACTTGAAAGATAAAGACAATACATATAGGTTGCCAAATTCAATAGGTATTTTTTTTTTTTTAATCGACGGATAAGTAATTTTTTTTCAAGCTATTGAATCACCGTCTAATGGTGATCTAATGGTGATCTAATGATTAAAATAAAATATATAAAAATACGTGCTTCATTAATACTCTCTCTTTTTTATTTTTTATAATAAAAAAATATACATACTAAATTTTTATTGATCAAATTGATACATATGCATAGATTAAAAAAAAAATAATACCCATACATATATATATATTTATATATATATATATAAAGGTATGATTTGCAGCGACAACATGACATTTATTTATTTTGAATTTTATATTAAATGATATGTTAATAAATACGAAACCACGATAAAAGATCCTGTGCGCTGTTATTCCTTTAGCCAAATAATTATAGGTGCTCTTCAAGATAAAGCAAAAAAAAACCTTTTAATTTAGTAGTGATTGCAACAATGACAATAAGTATTGTTTGATTGAACAAAAAGTATAAATGCTAAATAATATGGATGCAACCCGAAAAGTACGTATGAAAATTGATCAATACAAGCTTGTTGACATAAGAGAATTATATGGATTTACTTGCATTCTATTATTACTCGACGATAAAAAATTCTTTATTGGAGATATACACTTCAATATACAAAAATACTAGCATCAGATGCGTCCTTGTTGGTAAAACGTGTCCCTCCAAAGCACTCTTTTTTAAAATTATTTGATGCCAAACTGTATACTGAAAAACTATTGCAAGTGTTTCAATAGTGTAGTTAGTTACGTGTGGAATGCCAATCGAGAAAAATCAATATGCTAAGAGAGTGAGGCCGTGAGTCATAAAACTAGGTAACTCATAATATATCCCCTGCGTTTAATAATTAGTATATTTGCTTAATCAGAGCTGAATCAAAATTTCACCTAGGCAAAGCTAACTGATCAAGAGTTGAGGACCATACCTATGATATCCTTGCAACCTCCATGATTTTGTTCCGACTTATCTAACAGAGAAAAGTTCCCATCTCGAAAATTATTTAGTTCATTCTAATGCTTGAACTCGAGTTAATTATAAGTGACGGCCACCACCCGTCATTCTGGTGAGCAACGAAGCTTGAGATAAAGACGAGGGTGCTTGATTGAAGAAATCGAATGGGAGCTTCACTTGCAAAATGCTTGATAGATTTATCGAGTTTCTATTTCATTAAAGGGATTACTCGAGTTACTTTGTGACGGTAGGCTATTTATAAGTGTATACTCTCTGTTTTCTACGAATATAAATTACATTCACATCTATAAACATCATAAACATGATATATAAATAGCATGTCTAAATAGTTCTGGTGATACACACAAAAGAAAAAGGGAAAAAAAAAAAAAAAAAGTAAAACAAACCTAAGTGGAAATTACAATAGAAGGCTCAGAGGTCGCAAGTGATTAAAAACTACATGTCACGAACCTATCTTTAAACTAAATAATTGTGCGGCACTTAATACTGTCCTTCGCACTAAATCAACCTGCCAATACTCAAGAAAGGGACATAGAATAGGCTGTGAAACAAAATGGCAAATGATAAGAGAGTTTAAGTGTATTGCTCTTAGAATGCTTACAACTCTCATAAATAGGACTTATGTACAAATGAATCCAAGAGATCTTTTATATAGGCAAAGCCGAAACCAACTAAAGGTTATATAGCATGATCTTACAAATGGTCTAGAATATTCCCAAATAAATTTGTAATATCTACAAAGATATTTATATAGAGAAATTTAGAAAAAGCACGACCTAGATTCTTCTAAAAAGTTCACCCACCATCTTGGCTTTTTCAAGTCACTCTAGGAGCTTCTATGACCGTCCTAACCCATATAGCACTATCTGATCTTGTCTAGAGCCTTCTAGGACTTAATAGTGCCCTCTAGAGTTTTCTAACATGGCCAAGACCTCTCTTGATCATTCAAGAAGTGTCCACTACGTTCTACAGCCTTCCTCTATCTTTTTGGGTGAGCAGTATATATATATATAGAGGATCTTAAAGCTACGAGTAGCAATATTTGGATTTTGGGGAGCCAAACAAACAGGGCGTAATACCCTTCCTCACTCAAGTTCGCGACGTCTCCGTCATGCCATCGACTTTGAACCGCTCGATATGTTTTTTGAATTGCCATAAGGCATCCTCATGCTCCTAGCTAGCCTCGGCCTCGAACAAATTCCTCCATTTTACTAGGTATTCTCGATAATTAGGCATACCAAATCCGCAGATCAAGCGATCAGCCAGAATATACTCCACCTCTTTATCAAAAGAGGTTACTACCGCAGTAGGAGTCCTTTTGGACTCGCCTCTTGAAGGATCTTTCTCATCTCCATGATAGGGTTTTAGTATACTAACATGGAAGACAGAGAAAATCTTTAACTTGGCAGGGAGTTGAAGCTTATAAGAGACCTTACCCACATGCTTGAGTACTGAAAATAGACCCTCATATTTGTGCACCAACCCTTTATGCACATTCCTTAAGGTTTTGAATTGTTGGGGCAGCAGCTTGACAAGAATTAAATCTCTTTCTTGATACTCAACGTGCCTCCTCTTTTTATCGGCCCATTTCTTCATTTTTTTAGAAGCTTTATTCAATTAGGCCTTAGCCAACTTCGTTTGTTCATGCCATGCCTTAGCAAACTTATATGCTGCATGACTTTTCCCACCGTAATTTGTCGCTAAGGCATGTGGAGTCATAGGTTGTTGACCCATGACTATCTCGAAGGGACTCTTGCCCATAAACTCACTCCTTTGGAGGTTAAAGTAGAATTAGGCTACATTAAGTAATTTTGCCCAATCTTTTTGGTTGGCACTTACAAAGTGCCTCAAGTATAGCTCCAACAAGGCATTCACCTTTTCGTCTGGCCATCACTTTGAGGGTGAAAGCTAGTAGAAAAATTCAAGTCCGAACCCATCAACTTGAACAATTCTATCCAAAACCTTTTAGTGAATCGGGGGTCGTGATCACTTACAATATTTGACGGGACTTCCCAGAACTTCACAACTTGCTTTATGAAGAGCCTTGCAGTCTCATCGGCGGGACAATCAGGTAAAGAGGTATAAAGATAGCATACTTGTTAAAGCGATCAACCACTACTATAATGCTACCAAAGCCTTCTAACTTAGGCAGGCTAGTGATAAAGTTCATAGAGACACTCTCCCACGGCCTTTCAGGAATGAGGAGAGGTTCTAAAAATTAGCCTGGTGATTGTTGTTCAACCTTATCTTGATGGCACACAAGACAAGTTCGCACATAGTCTTCGACATCATCCCTCAGTTGAGGCCAATAGTAGATAGATTTGATAAGAGCAAGAGTGCGTTTCTGACTTAGGTGACCAGCCCACAAGGAATCGTGACACTCTTTGATAAGCTCTTTTCTTAAGTTCCCCTACTTAGGCACATAAAGTCGATTATCTTTGGCTTAAAGAAGTCTATTGCTCAGCCAAAAGCGTCTCGTCTTTCGTTCTTTTATTAGGGGCAGCAGGCTCTTTGCAAGAACATCGTGTTCTAGACTTTCTTTAATTTTCTCCATCAAGGTGCTATCGGGCCTGCTTAAGCGGCCAGCTTCACCTTTCTGCTTAGAATATCCGTTACCACATTGGCCTTCCCAGACTTGTATTCAAGTCTATAGTTGAATTCTGCCAAGAATTCTTGCCACTGAGCTTGCTTGAAACTTAACTTTTTCTGAGTTTGAAAGTAGCTTGTGGTTACGTTGTTGGTCATGATCGTAAAGTGAGTGCCCAACAAGTAGTGCCATCATACCCATAGGCAATAAATGATGGCAGTCATCTCTTTTTCTTATACCGTGTAGCGTCTCTCGGTATCATTGAGCTTACGGCTTTCATAAGCAATGGGACACCTTTCTTGCATTAGTACTCCACCAATAGTAAAGTCAGAGGCATCTGTGTGAAGTTCATAAGCCTTAGAGTGGTCAGGCAAGCTGAGAACCAATTCCTCGCTTACCATTCGCTTCAAGTCTTCAAATGAGACTTGACACTTAGGTGTCCACTCCCAAGACTTGTTCTTCTCATCATCCTTCTTAGGAACCAAAATTTCTGGAACTGCACATGGACTCATACTTTCTCTAATGTACCCCTTTTTCATCAACTCACTAACTTGCCGTTGAAACTCCTTTGTCTCCTCGGGGTTACTCCTATAGGCTGGTCGGTTTGGAATAGAAGCACCGAGTATAAACTCAATTTGATGTTCTATTCCTCTTATTGGAGGTAAACCATGTGGCACCTCGTCGAGAAAGACATCTTCGAATTCCTGCAATAGAGAAATAACAGAACTATGCAAAACAGGGTCAAGATCGTTAGTGTTTAAAAACGCTTTCTTGTACAAGAGTACAATCATCGGTTGGTTTGAAAACATCGCTCTCTTAATTTCTCTGGCATTTGCATAAAAATTATTTTGTTTTCTCTCTGTTTTTCTCTCAATGGCCGAATCTATTATTGCATTTTCTCTCTTTTTTTCTTCGGTCTCTCTCTCTTTTTCCCTTTTTCTCTTTTGCTCACTCTCTTGTTGTAAACTCACTTGATCTTCATAAACTTGTTTTGGTATCAAAGGTACAAGAGTGATTGGTCGCTCATTAAGTACAAACGAGTACTTGTTGGTGAAGCTATCATGTTTAACACGCCTATCAAATTGCCATGACCTACCTAGTAACAAGTGTCTAACTAGCATCGGAACCACATCGCATAAGACTTCATCTTCATAATTTCCAATACGAAAAGAAACTAACACTTGTTTGTTAACCTTCACTTCACCACTATTGTTTAACCACTATAACTTGTAAGGCCGGGGATGCTTCATGGTTGGCTACCCTAATTTCTCCACCATAGTAGTGCTAGGAACATTAGTACAACTACCACCATCAATAATCATACTACATATTTTGTTTTGAATGTGGCTCCTAGTATAAAAGATGTTTTCTTGTTGCACCTCTTCATCTTCTTTGACTTGCGTACTCATAGCTCTCCTTGCCACCAATAAATCTCCTTGGGCAGGGTATTCCACTTCATCGGCATCCTCTAATGGTGGCATAAGATTGGTATCATCTTCATCAATTTCACCATCATCTCGCAATACCATAACTTTTTTGTTTGGACATTGGCTAGCTATGTGACTCCTTCCTTGACATTTAAAGCACTTGATATCACGATTCCTAGAAGTAGAAGAATCGGATTTACCTTGATTTATATAGCTGGTCACTTCTTGCTTTTTCTCAGTTTTAGGCTTCATCGTAGGTTGCCTCTCATCCTTCTTCCATCGATTCGATTTCCAAGCGGATGTACTTGGATTTTGGCTTGGATGTGTGCTACCTCTCCTCTTAAGTTGGTTCTCAATTTTTATTGCCATGTGTACCATATCCTAACTCCACATAATGTTGCAATTCCACCACATTAGCGATTTCTCGATTCAAACCAACCAAGCATCGGGACATTGTAGCCTTCCGATCCTCCTCTATATTTGCTCGAATCATAGCAATCTCCATCTCCTTATAATATTCCTCTATACTCTGGTTACCTTGCCTAAGACTTTGCAACTTGTTATACAATTCCCAGTAGTAGTAGCTTGGAACAAACTGCTTCCTCATCACTGTTTTCATCTCTTCCCACGTCTCTACTAGACGCTCCCTATATTTCTTCTCCTATTCATTACCAACTGATCCCACCATACAATTGCATAATCGAAAAATTCAATGGCAGCAAGCTTTTCCTTCTTAATCTCGGAGTAATTGTGGCAATCAAATACTAATTCAACATTTTTCTCCCATTTAAGGTAAGCTTCTTGATCGTTCTTGCCTTGAAAGGATGGAATCTTCATCTTAATACTACCCAGTGAATTATCTTCTCGATTCCTAACTCCTCTAAACTGCCCACCGTAACTCCTATTGCCAACTATCGAATCTCGGTTATCTTCATCACCAAAAGTATCTCTATAATACTCTTCATCTTCAACCTCCACTTCCCTATGCTAGAATCTCCCTCTTCCACACATATTAGGAGCGATTTGTGGCTACCCTACATGTGAGTTCTCTAATCTGTCTGTCCGCTCATGAACCTGCTCCATCTCTGCTCTCATTACTCTCCTCATCTCGCCAATTAAGGCTTCCATGAGAAGCTTCGAATCACCTACTCCAACTGTATCTCCAAAATTGTTTCTGTCCTTATTGTCTGACATGTTTGTTGCAACACAAAATTAGAAAATAAAGGACCTCACACACTCTCTCACGTGTTTCACTTAGTAATGAATCACTCAATTTCACTCGAATATATCAGATTGGCTTTTTCCACTCGTAATTTCTCAAAAGTTCTTATCAAACTAAGTCAAACAAATAATCAGAATTTCTTAGCAACAATCCACACAAAAAAAAACTCACCAACCAAATCAGGATTTAATATAATAACCTGGAATAACAGTTTCTAGAAATTGACAAGCAAAAAAAGCGAAATAAAGAAAAAAGAGGGAAAAAATAAAAGCACACAAAACTTTGAAGGCTCGGAAAGTGATGAAAACGATGGATTTTGGGCTCGAAAACTGGGATGAAAAATATAAATTGTTCAAAGTTGTAAGGCTCAGAATAAGATTTGATTTGATATATAATAAAAGTCGTTTCGATACCTGGATCAAAAGTTACGACCGTTTTACTAAACCACCCTAAAAAACTTCTAATTCAGCCATTGATTCTTCTTTTTTTTTTTTTTTCTTTTTGATTTCGGGATTCTTTTTTTTTTCTTAAATTGAGAACCCAGATAATAACTGAAAATACAAGGACTACCTGAAAGATACAAAGATATATATTCAGATTCAAAAGCAAATAAGGAGGAATCTGAATTTAGCTACGACTAGAACAGATAAAAGTTTACGTTTTTTTTTTTTGGATGATTTAGATGAAAGAAAGAAGGAAGAATAAAGGCTGGTTTTGACAAAAAAAAAAAAAAGAAAAGATAAAGGATAGATTAAACATGAGACTAGAATCCGTCTTTGATACCAAATGATACGAACTCCGCCAACTTGTGACGAAATCCGAGAGCAATATGTATTGGATAGATTAAACACAAGGACAGATTAAACACAAGAACAATATATATTGGTTCAGAGTTGTAGAGCTCGGAATAAGCTTCGATTTGATATATAATAATAGTCGTTTCGATACCTTGATCAAAAGTTACGACCGTTTTACTAAACAACCCTAAAAAACCTCTAATTCAGCCACTGATTCTTCTCTTTTTTTTTTTTCTTTTTTGATTTCGGGATTCTTTTGTTTTTTTTTTTTTAAATTGAGAACCCAGATAATAACTGAAAACACAAGGACTAACTAAAAGATACAAAGATATGTATTCAGATTCAAAAGCAAACAAGGAGAAATCTGAATTTAGCTACGACTAGAACAGATAAAAGTTTACGTTTTTTTTTTTTGGATGATTTAGATGAAAGAAAGAAGGAAGAATAAAGGCTGGTTTTGACAAAAAATAAAAAATAAAAGATAAAGGATAGATTAAATATGAGACTAGAATCTGCCTTTGATACCAAATGATACGAACCCCGCCAACTTGTGACAAAATCCGAGAATAATATGTAATGGATAGATTAAACACAAGGATAGATTAAACACAAGAACAATATGTATTGGTTCAAAGTTGTAGGGCTCGGAATAAGCTTCGATTTGATATATAATAATAGTCGTTTCGATACCTGGATCAAAAGTTACGACCATTTTATTAAACCACCCTAAAAAACCTCTAATTCAGCCACTATTCTTCTCTTTTTTCTTTCTTTTTTGATTTCGGGATTCCTTTTTTTTTTTAATTGAGAACCTAGATAATAACTGAAAACACAAGGACTAACTGAAAGATACAAATATATATATTCAGATTCAAAAGCAAACAAGGAGGAATCTGAATTTTAGCTATGACTAGAACAGATAAAAGTTTACGGTTTTTTTTTGGATGATTTAGATAAAAGAAAGAAGGAAGAAAAAAGGCTGGTTTTGACCAAAAAAAAAAAAGGAAAAGATAAAGGATAGATTAAACGTGAGACTAGAATCCGCCTTTGATACCAAATGATACGAACCCTACCAACTTGTGACGAAACCCGAAGCATGGAAGATGCCTAGGACCATTCTACAATCTGATTTATAAGGAAAACATCGACCCAACACCTATAGAGAGATGTGAACCTTGGCATAAAAGAAGACGCTACAATCAAGGATGGAAAACTCGATTGATAAGTCAAAAGATGAACGCCACAGAGAAATCTGATAAGTTCGAATATGCTCTCAAATAACCAAAGAGAAATTACTCTCAATTTTAATGAATTGTAATCTACTCTTATTGAATGAAAAATGTACAATATATAGGCCTTAAGCCACGAAAATTCCAATCATAAAATACCCTAAAACGCTTAAAGTAACTACCCAAACCAGAAAAAGAAAGTTGGAAAATTACCACCTAATAACTATCCTAAATTCGGCCTCAAATAAAAGAAAATCAATCTGATTTTTAATCCCTTAATTTTCAGCCTATTACACGCCAATTAAGAAAAAGAAACAAGCAAATTAATCGTTTTGAAAAACTACCAATTTGCAACTATATAACTAAAAAAGAAAAGTAAGTTATGACTTGACAATCAAACCTTAACAAATCAGATTTCCCTTACATACATGCCTATGGACTTTCTTGAACTTGAATCAAGCTTGTTATAGGCTTAGAAATTCGTTCATCTCCTTCAATGGGCCTCCACGTGCATGCCTAAGCCCAAATCGCTTGAATCAGCCCACTTAATGCATTATTGAATCTCTTAGCACGTGCTCTTGTAACTGGACCAATGAGAACTTGAATAGGATCTGCATTCCAAACTCTCATGCTTGTTGTGTCCTCATCAATTGTCCTCGTCAATTGGATACTAACAAGCCCAACCACCTAACTTCCTCAATAGAGATAAAGTTGTGGGATGCCCTAGTGTCAACTAAGGCTTTTGTGGCCTTGCCATTGATTGTTGTATCCACAAAGAGTAGGCCCTTAGCTTGTGACTTAAGGGTCGATTGTAAGGCGTTAAGGAGTTGCAAGGAACTAACACGCGCACCACCATCTTCCCTACCACCTCCTTCTTGGCTTAGCTCAGAGGCAATTAAGGCATTGAGAGCTTTCTTCTTGGGACACTCGCGTGGCCAATGTGGCCCATCACAAAGGAAGCACTTGACTCTTAGTTTAGAGAAGTCACGATCTTCCATCTCCTTACCTTTGTCCTTGTGTTTGTAAGAGAGACTATATTTCTTCCAATTTCCTCCTTTTGCTTACTCTTCCCCACTCTTTGCTCTACCACCTTTCTTGTCTTTAACCTTAGAAGGGTCTTTGTTGGTAGACTAATCAACAAGGCTCTTAATTACTGCAATAGTATCATCCAAGTCCTAGACACCACGGCGCTTGAGCTCTTACTTGGCCCAATTCTGAAGATCATCCATGAACAAGAACAGAGTATCTTTACCTGAAGTGTCAGGGACTTCGAGCAAGAGTGTGGTAAACTTTTTCAGCTTTAACTTGGCCCAATTCTGAAGATCATCCATGAACAAGAACAATGTATCTTTACCTGAAGTGTCAGGGACTTCTAGCAAGAGTGTGGTAAACTTTTTCACGTAATCTCTAACACTGGCAGATTGTTTAAGGTGGCAAAAACCGCTTCTTGCCTCTTCTTCGACGTTCTCAGGGAAGAATTGTCTCTTAAGCTCTCTCTTAAAATCATCAAAGGTGGCTATGGTGCACACCCCTCGTTGCATCTCCCGGTGTCTCCGCCTCCACTATAGCATGACGGTATCGGTTAGATACAAGGTAACATTACGAATTTTACCGGCGTCGTCCGTCACACTTGCAGCCTCGAAGTATTGCTCGAGCCCCCATAAGTTCTCAACTTTCCGAGCATTTTGAGTACCATTGAAGGTCTTTGGTTTAGGCACCTCGACCTTTCTTACTTCAATAGTTGTGGTGGTGGTCACCCCCGTGGCCACTGCTTGCTTGCACAAAGCAAGATCACCACCCATCTCTTCCATTCTAAGTGAAACATTAGTGAGTTCTCTTTGAAAGAGATCTCGTACCTTGGTAATCTCTGAATGAAGGGACTCGATCTCGTGCCTTAAGTCGGCCTCTAGCCCACCAAGAGCATCTTTGATGCTGCTGTGGATCTTCGCATCCTCGGTCTCCAAACTGTCGCAACGACCATCTAAAACGTCTACTCGCTTGCCCAACGTGCCTAAGTTAGTCACCCCTTTACTTACCGCACATAGCACCCTTCTGCCCTTCATCACGCCTACATTCAGAAACACTAACTTCAACTGGGTCAGGAGTTGCAGCTATGGTCTTCATATAGACAATAGAACCACCAAGATATAACGAGCAACCAAAACTTTTATACCACATTGTCATGACCCTAGCCTCTAACTAGACAATCGTACGGCATCTTGCATCTTCCAAATTACTCTAGAAACTTCTAGGAACGTCCCAACCCATATAACACCATCCAATTTTGTTTAGAGCCTTCTAGAACTTAATAGCGCCATCAAGAGTCTTCTAGCATGACCAAGACCTCTCTTGATCATTCTAAAAATATCCACTATGTTCTAAGGTCTTCCTAAAAATATCCACTATGTTCTAAGGTCTTTCTGTATTTTTTTAAGTGAACAGTATATATATAAAGGATCTTAGAGTCATAAACAGCAACATTTGGATTTGGAGAGTCAAATGAGCGGGACGCAACATATAGGTTGAAAGTAGCAAGTATTTGATGATAACAGTAGCAAGAAGAAAAGTGTTGTTAATCATTATTTCTCATCAGAAGTAATATATAAGGAGTTCTACAAGAATATATGCAAAATACAAAGTCGAAGTAACATATAAGGAGTTCTACAAGAATATATTCAAAATACAAACTCAAGGATAAAGAAACCGTCTTTTTAAAACTAATGTAACAGTGTGCAGGACTCAACGATATATTCATAAATAACTTCTTTAGTACAAAGTACAAACTAATATACAACTGGTTTTCTGGTTGGAGTGATGAGGTTACTTTCTAATAGGTCTTATATTGATAACGAGATCACCAATATCTTTCCAAATGTAAAACGGTTTATCCACTGGCGTGAAGAGTATTGCAAAGCATCGCATTCACAGCACCTCAAAAGTGGAATGAGGCGAATAAGACTTCACCTGAAAATAAAAAATAGAAAATTTCCATAAGAATCACAATTTCCACCAGTTGTGAAATCTTATTGACAAAAACGTTACAAATGGACTAAAATGTGCAAGTTCCAAATAAAGATACTTGGATGAACTAGCATGCCTAAAACAAGCATTTCATATATTTAGTAGAAAACCCAGGATGCTCCTTACACTGTTCGAGTATAAGAACAAATGGTATTACAATTAAGGTTGAAACTTGTATTATTAAAAAAAAAAATCAAGGAGGTTGAAACTAGTGGAATTCAGAATATTTTTTTATAAGAAATAAGTGGAATTCAGAATTCAATCTTTCCAATGACCCAATTCTACAATTTCCAAACATTTATCGGGTTGATGGAAGAAAAAGAATGGTCTAAAGAGAAAAACACAATTGAAGGTAGCAGCTATGCCATAACTCCTATCAAAAAGGCAGAGAGAGGGAGCCATCTCCAGTTAAAAGAATAACTAGACCACATGGAGCTTCCTGTCAAGCAAAGCAACCCTACTTTAACTATAGCTGAAAATATCGTTACTCAAGTAAATGAAAACCAGGCTAGCCAGTTAAAACTCAGCTAAGTCAAAGAATATGCTAGCGCCAATGCTATTCACAGCAAGGACTATTGCACCTAATAAGATTTTGATTAACAATGAATTTGGACATGAATGAGAGAAATACAAGTGAAGGAAAAAACAAAAAACTCATGGGTCAAAACTAAACTTAAATGATATCAGGACAAAAAGTTGGGAAAGACAGGGAAGACTAAGCAATTCCTCTACGGCAACCAGTAGCACATCATAACCAGTATCAGAATTTTTCACTTCTCTTCTCAAATCCATAGTGTTAAATGTTGGGGGGCGAAGACACAAGTAACGATTTATGCATGCAAGGGCCAAGTAGAACTCCAAAAATTTAGTCTTGAAAAAAGGTTAAGAGATCCTTAGATGGCTAGCTAATGCAGACAAGAAAGATTATATTAGAAAATTAATATTATAATTATTTATTAGGTTTAAAGTTTCCCATTTCTATCAGTTTCTAGAATGTGTATATTTTCCTTTTTGTGTCCAACTGCCTATCTATAAATAGGCTTAATTGCGTAATTGTTTTTTAGACTATGATAAGTGAATGAATTGATTAAGTTATTATGTTTCTCTCTGTTTGATTTTCTTTTCTTGCCTTAATTCTCTAATGCTCTCTTACCTATTCATCTGTTTCTGACTTCTGACTGAATTCTATCGCCCTTGCTTTTCTACCTATTCTCTTTCTATCTCTCATCTTATCCCACATCACTAGCTCAGCCTCAATTTATAAGAGGGGGAAAACAACAGAAGACTCATATACACTACCCAGAGGCGAAAGGATCAGGTAACTAAAATTACCTGACAGTACATCCCTTATTGCAGAAATTAAAATATAAATTACATAATCTAATGATGGCAGTGTTCATGTGCAAGAAAAGCGATATACAAACACACTCAAAAGTACAATCTATGAGGACTGAGGAGGGGCACGTCATATACTCATATCAATAAACTAATAGTACTCTGACAATATAAGCTAAAAGTTCTCTCTTGTCCATTATACCCCACTATCTTCCCTCTTATTTCTCCCTCAACCTTCATAATGCTCAAGTCCCTCTTTATTTGACTTGGCTACAAGTCAAATTTGCAGCACACAGTTGACAGTTGGCCAGAAACCAAAAATAAGCAAACCCTCACCAACAATCTCCAAAAATCAGCCCACTTTCATTCATGGACATTTTAATCCATGCCACATAATCGCGACCTTGATTATGACTGAAGCATTATTTTAGGGTTGTGCATCCATTCGAAAGTGATGAATTATTCTCAGTTGCAACTAATCAAATATTTAGGTCACAATTTGAATAATCTAACCAAATGAAGTGAAGGATTGACAACCAACACAGTACACATCAATACTTATTGATTTATGATGGTTATAGTAGTTACTTTAGCAGTATGCCCCAATAAACGTTTTCTAACAAATACAAACACACCTTACTAGATTTGTGGTAGTGGGAAGAAACGAAGGTAGAAGGAAGGACCGCCATAGAGATGCTTTATTTATTTATTTTTTGGAAAAAGTTAGTTACTTTTGGGCATCTGAAAATTCCAAATAAAAACTGAAACAGAATATTATAAGAAAAATTGAACAATAACAATTTTGAAAATAGAAACAGTGAATTATTTCACAAGATTCTATTATGCTGCTGCACATGTCAACCATTTAAGACAGCTATGTTCGTTATACTTCTGTTAAAACAGAAAGGTTCCATGAAAGCTAATTTCGGTGCTAAAAAGGTATTTGACATCAATAAATCTAAGTAATCTTATTGGACGAATAAAAAAGTACAATCACTGCTTCAGCACCTAGAACTGAGGACTTTATTTCTCCATCTAATGCAAGAATTTTTGGTGAATCCTGAGCAATTAAATCAAACGAGGTACTGTCTTCCTTTTGCCAACTTCAAAATTATGGCTCATGAGAGGTTGTAACTCAAATCTTTATAGCATTGCTTACATTAGAAAATTCCACCTCCAAGTTCTGACCTTTCACAACGCTACAGAAGAAAAAGGCTCTAAGCAGCAAGCACAAGTTCACAACCCGACACTTCCCAAAAACTTGAAATCTGTTTTCCATATTCTAATTAATTGCCTTGACTTTCCAAGAAAAAGCTAAGAAGAGAGCATGATTTAACAAGCTTCAACAAGGCTATCTATTGTAGGTAGGAACCACAAATAAACAAAAATTCAAAGATTAGCATTTTGACAATTCAAAATGGACCACACAATCCAGAGTTCTGATAGTTAGACCAAATAAATGAGAAGCGAAAAGGATCAGCAACACATTGATGGCAATAAAACTCCCACATTGCCAAGATTTGTCACATCCTACTAGCATTACACAGTTCAATTTCCTAAAATTCAAGGCAAAGTGTACAACAAATAGATACCAAGAACAAAAGTAAATAGAATTTCATGATGACAAAACCAACAATATTTGCGATCCAGAAACGATAAGCAAGTGAAGACAAACTATTCCAAGGGGGTCAAATGAAAACTGTTCCAATGCCTAAGTCAAAAGAAATTAGTCGTAATAACAGTAGAGTTAAAACCTGGAAAGAAAATACCATAAAAAGGAGAAAAACAAATAGCACAACTATCAAAGCAGATTGAAAGCACACATATCCAGAATATTTACAATACAGGGGTAGAAAAAAGCTCAATTCAAACTTACCCTTGATCAAGAAATGCTTTGAGCTGATTTAATTGACGAATAATGCTTAATCTGAACTAGAACCCGCAGCACATGATACCTTCACAGTTGTGTCACTCAAAGAACTGCCACCACCAGTATCTGAGGCCTGCCGGTTTTCTGATTCTGGAACTGAACTATCTAAATTTCCTGATACTGGTGCATTACTAGTTATACTATTATCTCTCGTGTCCAGGCGCTCCATCATGCGTGACACAGTTGCAATCCCTGCATTGACCTCCCTCTTAACTTCAGAACCAAGTTCTGCCATGGACGTGTTGCGCGAGAACAATCTCTCCCTCCAACTTTTTGTGCTCTTCGAAATCGATTCTTTATATCTGAGAGAAAAATTAAATGAAAAATGAAGTTAAAAATTTGAAAAATTTTCTTCCACCTTGCAGAAATAAAAATTTAAGCACAATTAATACCTCGTTGACACTGCATTGAATCGAGACTTCAGAGATTCTGAAAATGATTGGAAATCTGATGGTCCAGCTCTATCCTGACTGCTTGGAGATGATTGACTTGGTGACCTCCTGAGAAGAAATAATTAATATGATTTTGAACAGACAAATATAAACAGTGTCTTCAAAAATGCAAGCAGTTTTGAATTAATAAAGACTGCAAATTTCTGGAAAGAATCAACTTGAAGCATGTACCCGTTATTCAAGGGAAGCCCTTGTTGGTTGGAAGTGGCACTTGATCCAGATGCTGAGGCAGATACAGATTCCGATTGGGCAGAGGGAAGTGAAGCAATCAATTGTGATGATTCCTCTCCTGGATTTGAAGGAGGGGTTGGGAAAGCTACTGTGATCGCAGGAACAGGCTCTCCTTCCCCCCTCTGACCTGGGGAGGAAGAGGCAGGAGCAGTAGATGCTGCATTACCATCAGGATGAGTTGAAAATACAAGAAACTGAGGACGACCCTGAGCTGAAGACCTGCTTCTCTGGCCTTCCCTTCTAGCAATGTGCCGGGCTCGGCCCATTGCAGCAGCAGCAGCTAAGTGCTGAATTATTCGCTCTTCTAGTTCAGCATCACTAGCACCCACTGGTAACTGAAATGTAAGACAAAAAATAGAATTTTAGTGCAATCCCATTCAACAGATTCAGCTTATCTGACCATAAAAGTAAGAGTCAGTTTACAAACATGTTGGAACTCAAAATCTCCAAGAGTAGGATGATGAAATATTGTAGCATTCCTCGACGGATTAAACCTAACACTCCTTTCTCGCTCTACAGCCTCAAGTAACTCCTGGCTGCAAACGCCGAAAGGACACAAATTTAATTATAGTGTCCACACTAACTTAGTCGATAAAAAAGAAGTTTTCACCAGGAAAAAAAAGAAAGGAAATCCAACAAGCATAATGAAAAAGTTAGAAAACCTGGTGGGATCCTTCAGGCTGATGGGTTGCCAGCACATTGGGCATTGGGAGCTTCTTTGACACCTAAAAAGGAAATAAAAACATTTGTAACTGGAGCCATCTCATAAAATTTCTAGATGGAATAAACCACACTTCGATTGCTTTGAAAACGCCAAATGACTAAAATTGGAAGCTATAGGATCCTGAATTCAATATAGAACGAACTGAATTGCACAAGAATCTAGACACACTCTGAGGTCCCACCTCCAAGGAGGAAAAAGAAACAGCTAAACAAATATCTAGCAAACTTAATCCTCAAGTGTCCAGGAACTAAATGTAAATATGATTGAAATTAACTAGATACATGCATTACAGAGTTCACAATACCCTGTTTACTATTTTCAAGTATCATTAATTGCCAAAGAAATTAGAGACACCACAGCCCCCAACAAAAGCACAACTACTATACAAGGCTCGCCCCCTCTGGAATTACTCTCGCTCCCCCACCACACCCCTACAAAGCACAACTATTATACAGTTTTTGGGCAGCATCCACAAAGTCTTCTATACAAACGCCACTGATGGAATTACTAATCCACACCCTCAAAGAGTTCACAATGATGCCTCCCCCCCCCCCCCTCCTCTTTTCCTTCTCCCCCCTCTTTCTTTAAGAGACACAAAATTTCAATTGAAGACCAAGTTTATTATACTCTCTTTCTCCTGAAGGCCATCAACCCTTCCATACTTTAAAATTGAAGCAAACTACGGAAAATTTCAATTGAAGACCAAGTGTTATTGTAATCATTTTTACACTATAACTACATTATAGATTTCCGTAGCATTACAGTTAAAGGTTGCTAAGCATAAGAATATGGTTCCTGTGTAAGTAACATATTTCTACACTTACTGAAAAGATCACTTCTATATGCAATTGCAATAAGGTGTACAGTTTGTACTCTAGATACTATTCCATAACCGCCATTCTGGGAGAAAATAAGTCAATTCTAGTGGTTTAAAACTATGGTTCATAATGAGGAACCATACTTGATCCACAGATATCTCCAATCAGTAGGTCACCTTAAAAATCCATCTTGCAGCTTCTACTATTAGTATTGGTAAATAGATATAATTGTATACCTTGCTATCTCATCCGAAGACAGAAAAATCATTCTATGAACAAGAAATCATAACAAAAACATAATAAAAGCCAAATGAATAAATGTAACTTAAAGCTGAAGTAACAGCAAATACCATTCAAGAATGCATTGAAGATGAAACTCATGCTTGCAACTCGTCACCTACATGGAGACATAGAGAATTTAGAAGCGGAGTCCCTTACCAAACCACAGAAGTTTCAATACACAGATATATAGTCTTATACCGTTGAAGGGTCACTGTCGCAGAAAGCTTCAAGGCATATACTGCAAGCATCATCACAAGCATCCTGGATTCCACCCTCGACAAATGCTGCTGCTGATGTCAAATGAACCCCAGACTCATTATTCTCCTCCATCCCCGGAACCTGAACATCAAAGCTAACATTAATTAGACTGTTTTCGAACATTAGTGAGCTATATAATACATAATCCAGATACGTCTCGTTTATATATTGGGAGATATATAATACAATACAACCAATGGATTGTTTTCCCTAATCCCCATTAATGAATATGGTTACTACTCTCACATCTACTTTCCCATCCAGAGAAAAATTAACCACAGAAGACAGACTCAGGACAAGAATTTAAAAATCCCACTACTTGCATTTATCCACAAACAAAATTCAATTCTCGATTTTAAGCAAAATAAAAAAGGGAAAACAATCACTTTGAAAACATAGCCATAGAGTTCAATTTCACTAAAAATATGTAATAACCAAATAAATTTCATACAAACAAGAAAGAATTCGAATGATCCATAATCAGAAAATAAGAAATATAGAATCAATATAAAATTTTGAAAAATAAAAAAAAAATAACAATGAGAACTTGTAATTGCTCCCCCAGTCTCGTCACTCCAAGAAACGAGGAGAAAAATTAGAACTAGTGAATCTGTAAAGATACAAGCTATGGAGTCGTCAACATGGTATTCCAGTCATTTTTTTCAAAAGAAAAGTTCAAACCGTAAGGGAGGAAAAAAAAAATCAATCTCAGCAACAAAAGCAATAAAATCAAATAAAACGAAGAAATAAAAAAAAAAATTACCTCCATGAAAAGTTTCGATGAATTGGGGATAGAATCGATCTTGGAATAATCACTAGATGTGATTTCAAAATCGAGAAGAGATTGTAGGGACTCTGAAAACCCTAGGTTACAGAGAGAGAGAGAGAGAGAGCTTTGGTCAAGTTTTTGGTCTATTTCGTCTTTGGGTTTTGTTTTGTTTTGTTTTTTTTTTTTTTTGGTTTACTTTTGGGGGAGATGAGTTCAGCTGAGTTTGACTTGAGTTGAGGCTGAGTGCTGAGCCACGGAGTCGCCGAACTTAGCTGGCTCCTCCGCTCATTACATCTTCGACACGTGGCCTCTCACCAAATCTAGGACTACCCACCCCCGTCTTAATAATAGGATTAATAACTTAATTATGCCGTATTGGATCTTAAAGTATTGGATCTTCTCCTGTTAAAAATGTATCATTTTACTTCCGTGTTTGAAAATTATCAGAACAGAACGATGACACATAAATTATATTTTTTTATTTTATATTAGTGATTTTAATAAAATATCATATTTTGAACAATTTTATATTATATTCTTGTCTGATGTGAAACTAATTTTTATTCAACTACTGATTTTTAAACTGATTCAGTTCATGTTATAATCTCTTTATAGACTATATTTCTAGATATTAAATAAGTATAACATAATAGTAAAAATGTCTTATATTCTTGGATAAGAATAAAATAAAAAATACAATTAAAATGACTAAAACAAAACCTTTTTAACAAAATTGATGCAATTTAAAATTCAAAAACCAAAATGAGACTTTTTTCGTAATTTAAGAGCTAACATAATCATTTATCCTTATTCATGATAGTAGTAACTTTGCTACAAATTTAATCTTTTAATGCTATTTTATAAAATAGTATTTAGGGATTATATTCGCACCCAACCAAACATAAATGCACCCATTCTTTCTTAAATTATTACGTTTAATACAATTCTATTCTTATATTCAAATGTTTTGACGGAAAGGCACCTCTTCTAAGAATAAAAAAAATTATAAAAAATATATAAAAACCGAAACATCATACTCAAATATTATAGAAAGTTTTTTTTTTCTTTGAAAAAATGAAGAATAAGTAACTTTCGCTACTTAATAGTCATTTTGATTCGTTAATTCCAAAAGTTTTATTGTTAATTAGGAAAATTCTTCTTTTAGAATATTATAGCAGAAAAAAAAGGATAAACATTTTTTTTTAAAAGCAACTTATTCTAAATTATCATCTTATCTATTGAAACCCATAAAGTACCACACCTGAGAAATCAAATGACAATTTTGTGACACAGTACGATAACACGATTTGAAACTTACATAGAGTTAATGAGTTTGAGTTTACCTTAAACGAGTTCAGGTCAAAATTGAGTTAAACTTACAAACTGCTTATTAAATGAGTCAAATTCGGGCTGACCCACTAATACGAAACTGATCTGCAATGACCTGTTTCAATTTTCTATTAACTCATTTATAATCCATGTAATACCTATTTGAAAGTATCAGTGTATTTTTAAAACTTTATTGTACACATATATTGAAATTTTATGTGGTTTTAATTTTTTTTAAATAAATTGTGTCTTAAGGAAAACATGTTTGAATTTATGCTAAATATATTTAAAAATTATATTTTAGTTAATTTGAGTTAAACAGGTTAATAGGTCATATCGGATTGACTTGACCCGAATATGACCTATTTGAATAAATGAGTTATATGGGTCGTGTTGAGTCAACTTTGTTATAAACGGGTCAGGTATTAGATAGAATTTTTTACACGATTATTAAATAAGTCAAGTTCGGGTTGAGATATATATTGTTACATATGGACATTGACACGATACAAATACGCCCGCTGACACGAATTGTTACTCCTAAATTTAAGTGGTATACAGTAATAATAAGATATAAATACAAATAGAAGTGGCATAATGGGTTAGGCCAAATGGGCCGACCCGTAGTCTGGACCGCAAATACTTAGGCCTAGGCTAGGATAGGTTAGGTTGGGCCTATGCTTCTTAGCCCGTCGACCCGGTCAGTGGGTCAGGCCAACCCGTCCCGCTTTTTTATTTATTTATTTTTATTTTTATATATATAAATTTGAATTTTTAAATGGATCTCTAATTAATTATATAAAGTTTTTTAAACTTTTTCCTTATCAACTTAGTTTATTTACTTAATTTTAATTTTTATCAATTTATTTAACATAGATTTTCTTAATATTTATTAATTGATTTATTTTTTAAAAAAAATTATTTTGAGGCTTGTTTGGGTTGGCCAAGTAAGTATTGGTTATAATTTACAAAAAATATGAGAAAATCAAATATGAGCGAAAGCATAGAAAACAAAATTTTTTTCGGATTATAGTTTTACATAAATATCTTTTTGGATCTTTGTTATGCCCTAAATACATACAAGAGATTATGTACGTCAACCAAAGAGTTTTCCTTCTTATGTACTAAGCTTATAATTGCAAGGGTGAGTGGGCACCTCGATCTTGATCAATCTTCAAGTAAGAATCCAAGAACTCCAATGACCTCTAATAGTGGTTCCAAAATTTTCTCTCTCTCTCTCTCTCTCTCTCTCTCACTTTTCTTTCAGTTTTCTGTGCAGCCGTCAAACTAATATTTCAATTAAAACTAAATTACTTCTTAACAAGAGGGAAGGGGAAGAGCTTTTTTTAGGTTCCTCCCTAAAGAGGAAATTTGGCCAGCCCTAAGGGCCATGAGTTGGCCAAATTTCACGACTATTTTAGCAGTGTGATGGGCCCAAGATGCCTACCTCTTAGTCTTGCCTTTTTCTTTTTGTGTAATTGTCTAGAAAACAGTTTGAGTCCAATTGATCTTATGCAGCCTAAGATTTTGGTGTAGGTTAGAGACCTAAATAGACCTATTTAATTTAAGTTCCAATAAATATGGATACAATTACAATTGATTCTTAATGTAAATGGACTTGTATTATTAGTTATGGACATAATTTACTAAAAGTCTAAATTATACTCTTGAATTAAATAAATATCACAAGATACTTTATAACTAAAATTATATTCATTAGATAATAATTAACATATGTATATGTATCCCCACATAAATACCAATAATTGGAGCTAAGTAAAATTACTATTTTATCCCTCCAATTATATTTTTCAATTCTTTGATATAATATTATATCTAATGGATGACCAGGCTTATAGAAAATCTTCAATTAATAAAATATCTATTTTTATCAATTATTTAGCTAAGATTTAAATCATCTAAGCCTCTATAGCTCCTCAAGGTAGTACTTAGTTCTATATATATAATAGAATAGTAAATTTTATATCTATAAGTATATATTCCCAATACCCATAATAATGCATGACCAAAACGTCAAGATCTAGATCGTCAATTTTTTGATTTGTACCTTTTAACATCTCAAATAATATAAGTTATGGATATAGGTACATCACTTATTTTAAGATTAAGAAAGATAGATTATAATCATCAAGTTTATGATAATATGTTCTTGTGAACGACACTTATTATAAGAATATATTTCTCATGATCTATGTTCAATATTTACACACTAAGACTTTTTGCACATGGTCACACCAATATAAATTAAGATACATTATGAATGGACAAAGTCTTACAACAAGATCCAAGAGTGGTGTCCAGCTTCTTTTAATCATTGTGAATAGTCTTATTTGATTTAATTAGATAAAATATGTCTTAATTTTAATAAACAACTTTATTAAACTATTTCTCTAATAAATAAATCATGGAACTTTTTAACATTTACTATTGTACCAATAATCAAAATATTATGCATGAAATATCACATTATTAAATATCTAAAATATTCAAAAAATATCCATAAATAATAAATACGTTTTTGGCATAATCCTAACAAAACCCGGTGGGCCTACGGACCGAGCTCACATTTTTTCTTCACAGGCCAAGCCAACTCAGCTCGCATAGTTAGACAGGCTAGCCCAACCTATCAATCTCTCTTGGCCTGCTTTGGGTGAGTGTGCCCGCCCATTTTGTTATCTTTGAGTACAACATATTCACTTTTATTAAAAAAAAATTATTCACGATTATGGAAAAAAAAAAAAAAAAACTCAAACCTATATAAATGATAACAAGGCAATTTTATTTTATTTTATTTTTTAAAAAAGATGGGCAATACTAAATTCATTGTACAAGGAAAACTTAAGAAATAATCTAAAGGAAGGAAGAAAAAAAAAAGAAATAGTACTCTTAGAAGAAAAAAAACAAGAATTAGAAAAAAAAGAAAAAGAAAAACAATGCAAAATAAAGAGAAAAGTGAGAATAATAGACATGTGATTGGATTATTCATGGAGTACTAGGAGAGACTAACCAGAGAAGGCACAAAATATATAAAAGGGAAAAAAAGAAACTGTTTGGCCTAAAGATCGTGTTGAGGAACAAGGTTTAGTGAGTATTTTTAATCTTGTAATTTTTGGATGTATTAGTTTGTCTAATTTAGTCTTTTACTACAAAAGGATATGCTTTTATACTAACTAGAATATAATCCCCCATGGTATTTTTAGGACTATACTATTGGGTAGAAATAAGTAAAATGTCAAATCTATTCTTACCTAATGAGCTGACTTGACTGTATGAATGACCCCACTTGACACATGCAAACCTTCTCAGGTTTCTCTTTTATTTCATTTAGTTCAAAAACACAGTAGAGAGAAAAGAGAAATAGAAGTATAGAGAACAACAGGAATAAAGAATTGAAGAGAGAAAAAACCCCCATCCTAATGAAGGTGGTTCTAAGTATTAAAACTACCTTCAATCTGTCACTTGTCCAAAACAATCTCTACTTAATACGTTTATTAATGTTTTTCTCTTTACCCACTCTCATTTCTACTCCATTTTGACTCCATGACAAAAGCCCAATCTATAATGAAAGCTGAGAAAGACGAAAGCTAAACCTAGGAGTCGTTGTCTTTAACACCATCATCAAAGAGGAGATGAGTGTTACATCTACTTGTTTTCGAAATACCTAGTTCATCGATGGAAAAAATGAAGAAAAATACGGCAACTTTGGGATAATTTAAGGAGAATGTACAGTTTTTTTTTTTTGTTTTCTTCGTTAAATACCATGGATAATCATTATGTTTATAAAAGAGATTATTTTTTCCTACATATTAGTAGGGTAGATTTTTAGATTTTTGCCTAAGTTATTGAGGTAATAACCATTCGTGTAAAAACCCGGAATTTTCGAGGGTAATTTGGACATTTTACCAATTTTCCGGATAAAATATTGTGGGGACTAATTTGCAAAAGTTTTGCTCAGATGGACTAAATTGCAAATTTTGGGGGACTAGATTGATAGAGATTTGAAATTTTGGGGACTTATGTACAATTTTTGAAAAATTGCACAGCCCAATAAAGGGGGGCCACGTGCACCTCTCTCTCTCTCTTCTCTCTCCTCCCTCCCCCGAGCTCTCTCTCTCTCCCTCGTCTCTCTCACGCTCTCGGCCGATCTCCCCCTGCACCGCCGC
>JXTB01000240.1:114636-124690 GCA_002914805.1 Parasponia andersonii | reverse complement strand
TTGTTCAATTTATGTTTGGTGGTGTATACGAACTGTGGGAGTGGTTCACGGGATGGAATTCCGAACATTTTATTTAAATGGACTATTTTTATAAACACTAGAACTTTTGACACTTTTCAAATAAATTAAGGAATTTCCCACCTTGTGAAATTCCCCTTCTGCCTCTAGCCCGGGTTTTGGGTCGTGACAATTCGGATTTTAATAACTATTATTTAGTATCTTTGTTCTTTTTTTTTTCTGGTTCTAAAATTTTTATGTTTGATTTTTTGAATGCGATAAGAATAAAGCCATGAATTTGTTGTGGTAAGATCAATATATGTTTTTAGTTAAAAGTCATATTTTTTTCTCAATAGTATGACTTGTTTGACTAGTCACTAATCCAGTGACGAAGGTCACAAATATATTACTTTAATTTGATTTTTTTTCCTTGTGTTTATCATAGATGGACTTATGTTTTTAAGAAATATGAAATCAGACAGTAAAAATCAACTTTTCTTGTGATTTGAACAAGGTAATAGAGAAGTTTAAAAGAAAGTTGAAAGAGTCTCAGGAAAAAAATGTTTTCAAAATCCTATTTTGGAAAACTTATTGAGGTGGATTAGTTTGACAATTCTAGTCTGTTGGTTAATAACATCATCATGCATCAAGCAAATGTTGAGAATGATCTTGGTGAAGAAATATTTTTTGAAGTTTACGGTAGATTGTTGAGCTTTTCAATAAAGGATGTATCATTCCTAGATTGAGGTATGCACAAGCTATGGAACAAAGGCAATTATCTTATCCGAAAAATACATTTTAGCAATTCAAAAACTATGGTAGCAAGAATGGCTAATAATAGATGTATATTTTGATAATATAATAAGATAGTATATTATAAGCATAGTAGTTACTATTGTGGAATTATTATGGTTATAACAAGACAATTACTATTACAAAATTATCGCGGCTATGATTTTTTTTTTGAAAGAAAAGGCCGTTTATTTATCTCATCCCTTTGTATTAGACAATTTAAATTCTATTGCAGATATAATTTAATTTTAGAGAGTTTGTGAAATATTCTGACTATTAGTTATTATTTTAGTATCTGTGGTCACTAAGATAGTGATTTTAATATTTTAGTGATAGATTGGCATCTATTACAATGATCATTTTTGTATCTATCTCTTTCAAATTCACTATTTTTGTGATCTTTGCAATAAATTTAGTAACCTTAAGTGTCACTAATAATTATTATTATAAAACTATGCCAATTTTTAGTGTATTGGGGTTGATTCCCAACTGCATGCATCTCAAGATAATGGAATTTCAAAATAGCCATAGCTCTCTACTGGACGAGGACAATTAGACATTAGACTCATTAACTATATTAATACAAAAAAAGAAACTTTATCTTGTCAACTAGTTCTTCTTTGGCTCCGTGTAAAATATTATATTAATATTGTTCAAAATCTTTACAGGAGCACTTTCTAGTTCAACAACATATTTTATCTAAATGATATGACTCTCGGGTTTCAAATTTAGAGCCTCAAATAATAATTCGAATAAGCCAGCATATAGTGTTCAACTATTTACCAAAACATCCATAATCTCTTTTCAAATATCTACATTATGTTACTCCCAACGACTATTACAATTCACAAAAATAAAAAACATGGCCATTATATACAAATTCAGTAAAAAGATAACTATAAATGAACAAAAAATAACATATAAGTCATTGTTGTAATGACTCTGGGCACTAAGACATTAATTTTAATGTTTTAGTAATAAATTGGTATCTATTTCAGTAACTATTTTTGTCTCTATCTCTTTTAGATTCACTATTTTAGTGATCTTTGCAACAAATTTAGTAACCTTTAGTGTCTCTAATAATTATTATTGTAAAACTATGACAATTTTTGGCATATTGGGGTTGATTCCAACTGTGTGCATCTTGAAATAATGGAATCTTAAAGTAGTCATAGTTCTCGAATGGGTAAGGACAATTGGACCTTAGCAGCTTACAAGAAAAGGCCCTACCTACTTTGACTAGATGAGAGAAAATTCCCAACATGGTTATAGACTCTTTAGTTATATTAATGCAAAGAGAAAATTTTGTCTTGTCAACTAATTCTTCTTTAGCTCCATATAAAATATTATATCAATGTTGTTCAAAATCTTTATAGGAGCACTTTTTAGTTTAACAACGTATTTTATCTAAATGATATGACTCTCTATTTTCAAATTTGAAGCCTTAAATAATCGCTCTAATAAGCCAACATATAGTGTTCCAGTAGGTACCAAAACACCTATAATCTCATTCCAAATATTCATGTTATGTTGCTCCCAATGACTATTATAATTCACAAAAATAAAAACATTGGTCATTATACATAAATTTGGTAAAAAAATAACTATAAGTGAACAAAAAATAACATATAAATCATTATTGTAGTGACCATGTTTTAAAAATGTGATTATATTTGTCGGGTTATGCAATGTCTTCTATATGCTTGTTTGATTTTTATAAATTTTTATGTTCACGTCTTACTCCTATGATTTTATGTAAATTTCTTAATATGTGTTGGTCGTCACTTGAGAAAATGTGACAAACAGATCTTATCAATGTTTATAATTTCAGAGGGCAAATATTTTATATTTGAGGTGAAATTTTAAGGAATGACTATTGATTTTAGTTGACTCAAACTTTTATGGGTTAATATATACATTATAAGGGTCTAAAAATATTTTCATGAATTTCAGAAAGTCTTATAACTAAATATGATTTTTGTAATGCATGTTGTTCTACTGATTTAGGTGCTAGAATGAATTCTAATATAAAATTATGTAAATTTAAAGTACGATATAATGGTTTATTTTGGACTCCTTAATTTTTTGCATGTTACCTACTATGTTAATAATATCTCTATAAGTTTGTAGGTTTATTTGATTTAGGAATGTTTCATAGATTCTAGCATTGTTTACTAGTGATAATTTTAAAAGTTTTATGGCATTATAGGTTCTAATTGTAAATTTTGAAACAAGTGCTAAATCTTATATATAGATCTAGGCTTAATGGCACAAATAGTCTCTGCAGTATTCAACTTGTTGCAATTTGGTCCTCGAAATTTTAATTTTAGTAATTTATCCTCTGAATTTTCTGATTTATGCAATTTCATCTCTAAACTGTCTAAATCGCAACCTTTTGTTAAATTATTGACCAAAAACATACATGAGTAGTAGGTGAAGTTATTTGAAAATGTATTCAAAAGATAATTTGGGAATTTGCTAGAATTTTGTTTACATGTCCTACTGAGTATGGAAAATTTGGTGTTGCTCATATCTAGTTCTGTTAGTCAAGTTATATATCACCAACAACAACCACAAGCACAAGTAAAGGCTCTTTAAACGGAAAATTGATTACATATCCCATTTCTTAGCAATTAATTGGTCCTCGAAGTTTCAATTTTAGCAATTAATCCTCCGAATTTTCTAATTCGTGGTAATTTTATCTCTAAACTATCTAAATCGTAACCTATTGTTAAACTATTGACCAAAAACATACATGAGTAGCAGGTAAAGTTATTTGAAAGTGTATTCAAAATTATTTGGGAATTTGCTAGATTTTTGTTTACATGTCCTAATAAGTATGGAAAACTTGGTGTAACTCTTAATAGTTCTATTAGTCAAGTTATATAGCACCAACAACAACCACAGGCACAAGTAAAGGCTTTTTAAACGGAAAATTGATTACATTCCCCATTTCTTAGATAGTAGACGAAATCACATTTTATATAATATTTCAATCCCGAGATCAATTCTCTAAAAATATTGTTATCAAATTTTCATTATAGAGTATCCGTATCATTATTTCAAGTATTTGTTGAAGTAACGATTATTTCTCCTTCATTAAGATTTCCAATTATCTTGAAACCCTGCAAAAAAAATTGTAAATAGGATTAGCAGTTCACTATGCTTCAAATTGAGAATTATCAAATTTATCACTGATTTTCTAATGATGATTTCCTACTTGCCATTTCACGTCTATCTTTTCTTAAAGGAAACATAAGATTCATTGGGATTTTTTTTCATGACTATTATTTAGTAGTAATTTTAGTTGTCAATTTTGTTGTTATAAGAATATGTGATAGATTTTACTAGTGAACATCGCATCTAATAAATATTATAGTCCTTTTATTTTGACACTGTTTGTAGTATAAGGATTGAATATCATTCAAATAAGTTCTACTATTTTACTAAAAATAATTCAAAACAAAAGGAATCATGTTTTCAAAAAGAAGTTTTTCTTATTATTGCTTTAAACATTTTAAAAACCAATAACAGAATTCATATAGATATATTTCAACTGAAGTCATTATCAAATAAGTTATTAGAACAATTTCTCAATTTGAATAAACAACTGTTTTCTTGTAGGTAATATGCTATAAAGCCACAATATTTGATTTTGTTTTACCTATTTAAACATTGAGGATAGTCAAGGGTACAGTTATACGGTGATATCCCATTAGGATTTTAGGTAATTTTTACTTTATATGTGGGAATCCTTTCTTCTTTTTTTTTTTTTTTTTTTTTTGAAAAGAAAAGCACATTACGTATGCCATCTATATTTTTTTTTTTGGAATAAATCTTAAATACGACACCAAAATTTTGAATTATTCATGCCCAAATAACTTATGTCAAACTAGACCACCTTAAAGTTAATTACCCAATAATGTCAATTTGGAGAAGTCAAGAGTCATGAATTTAAGAAAATTTTCCAAATTTTTATAATTCAATAATATAGATAAAAAATGTAATTGGTTTTACAAATTGTAATTGCTTTCAATTTTTTATAATTTCAACTTATTTTAGATTACTAACAATTTATTATCTTTAAACCATAAAGTACATGCCCAAATATAAAAAATGAAACTTATGCAAGTTAGACATTCTCCTTTAAACTTGAATTTTGATTTTGGTAGGAAGGCATAGTAATTTGGAAAATAACTAAAAGTGATGCATAATTTTATAAAGCATAATTTAGACAATTCTTTAATTGTATATGAATAATTATCTATACATGCATGTAAATAGGAGAGAATAATACCTTTACACCTCGATCATATTTGGATTCTTGGTCTTGTATTCATCTCTCATACATTCTTCATATTTTTCGAAGTAACAATCACTTTTAAGTTTCAAATATCGAAGTTTTGACATGAAAGGATCATTGACTGGTTTTATTTTCTCACAGACTTTATGTGCCCACTCTTAGCAATGCTTAGATTTTTCTACTGTGTGTGGTGGATGAATTTCATTATAAGCAAAATTGAAGCATGGAATAAGTTGTGAAACATGAGTTTGATGAGGAGAAAAAGATGGAGATAAAACTAAATTGACATTTACGGTGGCTAAAAAATAAGGCTTAAATGATAAAGTCAGCACAAAAATATGCCCATACATTATTTTTATCCATTTCCTTTTTCTTTGATTTGTTTCTCACAATAATTTTCACAAATATATATATATATATAGCAATTTATCCCAACCATTCATGTAATGCAAGAGGTTATCACACTTCTTATTAAAGGAAAAATATTAAAAGTTTTTGTCGACATTTCATGTGATAGTAATTATCAAGATAAATATAATATTTTATTAACGTTTAGTCTCAATTAAGATGTTACATTTAACTTACGTATACTAGAAATAATCATGGTTCATATCTCTTAAATAAAGGTTTTTATTGATCTAATGTGTTACAATATGAGGCCGCGGCAGTGACAGAATGAGTATTTCATAAAATAGAAATGCCGAAAAATATTTTTTTTGAAAATAACTCAATTAATTCAAAAATTTGTCCCGAGAACTCTAACCTTTTAAAACTGGCCTTTACAAAATTTTAATTGAAAATAAAACTCACAGTTATGCGTCACTCATTGAACATAGACCGTAATGAAAATAATTATTTAACAGTCATGCATCACAAATCATCTCACACTCAAATACAAATATAAGTAATACAAACCGTGTCCAAATCTCATTCTTTAATGAAATTCCAATTTCTTACTCAAATCTAAATATTTCATAAGTCTCGTAGGTATTTATCAAAATATAAATAAACTAGTTATTCTGCAAATGCCTTGATCTAGTTTTTCTGGTCCAAATCACACTGAGTACTACCTGAGGGGAAGAAGAGAGTGAGCTAATGCCCAGTAGAGAATCGATTACAAGTTATATATATATATATATATATATATATATTTATTTATATATATATAAGAAATATACTCACGTTGAAGGTCTTGCATGGTTAGTATTCTATTCAAAACAGTTCACAAAAGCCTAAGTAGAAATCATAGTCCAATAGTTCAAATATTCAAAACTATTGTAAAACATCCATCAAAACCAGTACATATTTATTCAAGCCAACATATAACCATGTATGCAATCATGATGTTCGAGGTGTTCTAATGAATCACTCATAAGTCTGAGCCACCTAAAGAGGTGCCGTAAGTCTGATCACCCAATATAGACATCGTAAGTTCGACAGTCGCGTAAGTATGTGAGTGCATGCAAATACTATATGAATGATAGAATAAGGATATGCACTATTTTCACAAAATCTCAAAATAACCGTGTAGTGTTCTTTAATCAAACAACATTTAGTCCTCAAATCGTATTGGATTTTCTACGAATTTCGGTATTATAACGACTATTTTTTATCAAAACCCAAAAATCTAATTTTCTGTAGAAAATAGTTTCAAACAGTATATATATATATATATATATATATATATGTATATATGACACGCCAACCAATGTGATGTGCTTCCTAAGCAGTTTATATCTCAAATCAAGTTAAAATAGATATAAACACAATTTTTATAAATCATTTCACGAAATTCCATATTTATTAAAAATATGTGAAAATCAAAATTGAACTAATTTGAAGATCAAGTAATCGAATCCCTACCTCAATCGAGCGTCCAACTAGAGTTACAAGGCTATAGAGAAAGTTTGGCGTCATCTAGATGTCGTTTGGAAGAGTGGATATCGTTTTCGAACGTTTGATTCCTTGGGTTGAAAACTTGATTTTCAAACGGAGCTTCAAACCATGAAACAAACTTCACCACTGAATTCAGAGCACCCAAAAATCCTAGGTTAAACATATAATTTGTCAAATTTGGATGCAGACCCCACTACACGCAAGTTGAAGCAAATCTGAGTCATCTGATTTTGTTTTTCGGGCTCGTTTCTGAACATAGTCAATATATATATATATATATATATCTTATTTTTCATCATTTTTAACGTAGATTCCAAAAATGGTATTAGTTTTAAAATCTAACGGTCCGATCAAAAAATCAATTCCATTACTATCTAGGCATAAAAATGTCTAACGAAATTAAAATTAAATAGAGCAAAATTGACATACGAGGTACCTACCACCAGATTGTCTGTGAGGAGACGAGCCCACGGTGACCAGTTTCACGGCGAACGGTACCCGGAATCGACTTCGACGAGCAAAAGAATCCGTCGTGTTTTTCGTCGTTTTTCGGCGATCGCAAGCTCCGATGCAATTGTTTCTGGCAACAGAAGCTTCGTTCGGCAGGGGGACGTCGACGTCGATCGGTGGCACGGGGCAACAAAGGCCGGAGGTAGCTCAACGGAGCTTCATTGGATTTCAAATTTTGGGTTTTTGCTCCGGGGACTAGATCGAAAAAGAAAGAGAAAATGCGAGGATTTATGGGCATTTTTTGAACTATAGCGCCACGTGTCAACTTCTGGTTAATTGGGCATTATTTTGCTTATTTGCACTTGGACCTAATTTTTTGAAAATCTTCTCAAAAACACCCTTACATAATTACATTTTGACCCCAATTTTCAAACTTTTCTTACATTTTCGCCCAAATGAAAATAGACCCAATTCCGTCCAAATTCATCTAATAATTTTTTTTTATATATCGGGTCAGAAGACCAATTTGTCCTTACAATTTTTAAGGGATTTCACATAGTGACTTTAACAACAATGCTTTATTCTCATAATTATTATTTTGCACGTCATAAAAATATTATTATTTAATACAAAAATTAAGTATGAAAATATTAACATTTTAATAATTCCTTTATACAACTAATGTGCAATTTGATATAACATAAGAATATCCGTATTTAAGTTATTTTTATTCTTTTGATTGATTGATATGGGCTACAAAGTATAAATCATTCTTAGGTACAAAATTGGAAAGAAAATTTACTAAAATTACTTATCGTACAATATATATTAATAAAAGTACTTAAGTCGGTTAGATTATAACGGCATTCTTTAAACAGTTGGAATATTTATCTGCGCTAGACAATATAAATATTTAGAAAGGAAGTTTTTTTATATATTTTTTTTAAAAACATTTTGTCTTCTACTCTTGACTAGTTCGTCACTTCAAAATAAATAATATTGTATTTTCTTGTTTACTTTTGTCTACTTTTGTCCATGCAAAAGACTCACAATAATTAAGTATTCAAAATTCAAAATTAAATTTTAATCTAATTAAAATATTTCAAATTTTCTAACTTTCTATCACATTGAAATTCTATTTATATAGCATAACAAATTAAAATTTTTTAAATTCAATCATATTGGACTCTTTTAAATTTATAGTATTTTACTCTTGTTAAAATGATTACTATAACTCTTAGAATAAAACTAAAAGTTTCAATCAAATTGGATATTTTTGAACTTACCGAGATAATTATATCATTAAAATCCTTATCACAATTAGTGTTTATATATTTATTTTTATGAAACTTAGAATTAAAATTCTTACTACAGTAAACATTATTAGGTTCTTAGAGATTGGATTTCATTCAAATAATATTAACTAGGTGTCTTAAATTTTTTTTAATAAAAAAATGTAACTAAATATTTGAAGTTGAACTTGATTATCACATATCAATATACTTAAATTTTGTAGTTAGGGTATGCGATAAAAGTAGGGAAAAAAAGTGAGAAGAAAGAAGATGGGTAGAAGAGGAAAAAGAGAAGAAAAAAGCATAGCTTGCCAAATTGGAGGAACAAAGTGGAAGGAAAATTTCAAAACTTGGAATAAAAAATACAATTAGTTGATTTCAAAATTAAATAATATATTTAAAAGCGATGATTATATTTTTATATCATATATTTTAACTGTTTGATTAGTTTATACCTTACGTTTTAGCTTCTATTAGTTTATACCTTCTTTGAGCTTGACCATGGAGGCTACCAAAATGCCATTTGAACTTTAAAATCTATATATAAAGTATTTTAAAGGGGTAAAATGCTAATCTAACTTAAGTCAATTTATTAATATTTTTGTGAGGATGTACATCCACGTATTTAATTATAAATAGGCTTTCTTTATGTGTATATAATAGAATAGTTTAGCTACAAACCTTAGTGCTAAAAATTATTTTTAGTATATTTAGCCTGATTAATTAAGAGTTAATTAGAATTGGTCCCAATATATTAAACTCAATATTAAATTAGCCAATTAAAACTGTCAAACATACTACGCGGTGCTGATATAACTTATTAAAGTTGGGCTCAAATGCACTTTTATTCCATGCCAAGCACATGCAACTTCTTAGTTGTGTCACACTGAGTCGTGTGCCCAAATGTGATATCCCGATTTTCCTAATGACACCCATTTTCCTCACATAATTAAAAGAGCCAATAATAATATACTAACATCCTACTCATTTTAATATAATAATGCTTTCTATGTGTGTATAATTTTGAGTACTCATTTTAGAAATATTGTGCTTTTATTAACATTTGATTGCTAAGTAATTTTGCAGTGAAATGCTCAAAACAAGCTCTTGGTACAAGTCTGACGATTTTGAGTTGATTATTTTAATTTGATTATTTGAGAGTTCATTTAATTAGAAAAGCATGATTAATTGTGTTATTTGTATTGTAGTATATGCCTGGATTTTAATTATCTCATTATTTGATATAAATAACCATGAGCTCAGTATTCTAGTAACATTAAATTAAATTATTATTTAAAATACGTGAATATATGTAATTACATGT
>JXTB01000240.1:78567-106312 GCA_002914805.1 Parasponia andersonii | reverse complement strand
CCCAAATATATGATATGGTTCCTTCGGGAACACTTTGGTCCTTTCGGGGACAATATGGTTCCTTCGGGAACACTCTGACGGCGGTATGGGGTGGATCTCTGTTGTATACAGAGGGGATTTTCTAGGGCTCGAGATCTCCACATTGCTCATGATACGTTATATGCTCTTTGAGTAGCTCAGTATGCGATTCACGGTCTTGTCAGGCAATACAATATACACAGGGATCCCAATCATATGATTATCTGTTTTCTATCATGTGCACTCTACATCTGCATACGTTACTTACTGAGTTTTATGCTCATAAATATTCTTACATTGCAGATGATACTGCTCATATGTGAGTTTGGAGGAGGAGCGCTGATTTTTTGACCGCGGCTTGTGTATATGGGCATTTTGACGCTGTGGTTTCCTGAGAGACAATTTTGTACCTATTTTGTGTGTGTGTGTACATTATGTATATTTTTATGAGAGGTCCACTTCGTGAGTACCTATATATGTGTAAATTAGACTACGTATAATTATGAGTGGAATTTCCCGTTTTATCCCATAAAGTTTAAAATGTTTTAAATTTTCACCATTTTATCAGTTCTAAGTCGAGTGGCATCTCCCGATCTCTCTAAATATTTTTACGAATATCCTTACGTACGCATGTGGGATCGGGGGATGTCGCACCAAAGTTCAAAATCACTAACCCAACACAGTGTATTGACCCATGCTCTAACATATTATGCCATGTTATCTCAGCCCACGTGCTTAGCTAAGCGAATTTATTTGGATCAAAATTGGACTGTTTAATAGTTAAATGCCATTAATTTAGTGTAATTTGTAATGAACTATTTGCTTCTTTTCATGGTTCATTCCCATTTCCCATATATACAAAGAAATACTAACACAATAAATTAAATGTAAAATTATTTAAAACCAAAGAAGAACAAAAAAATGAATAATATTTATGTATCGTAATTGATTATAGATTAAGTATCTCCTAATAAGATTGGCACTTGTATATAGGTGTGTCATACTATTTTCAGTCTTTTATGTTGAACTTATGAGCTAAGCACGGGTCACATTGTATGATCATATTTTGAAGAGCATGATAGAACTATATGAACGATCTAATCGGATAAGATAATAGCATAATACCTTAGTTAGCATAAGAGATTTGGACACATGGCATGCTCAGATATTCGCAGACCTATAGAATTTTACCATTTGTATGATGTGAACATAAGCAAGGATATAGACGACAATGATTGCAAGGGAATTGTACTATACTAATGCCCCATTGCTATATGACACAATAAGGCCAAAAGTTGTCTTGAGTGCATATATGTCAACATTATTAGACCGCTATATTTTATCTCTAATAATAAGGAAAAGTATTTCATCACTTTTATTGATGAATATACTAATTTAGGTCAAGTTACAAAGTCATACATACTTTCCTTTAGTACAAAGAGAAAGTGTAAATGCAACATGATGACAAGATCAAGATACTCAAGATCAAGATTATAGATGAGAATACTCTCCGTAAGCTATCGAGGCCGATGTTGACTATGCTTTAATATATAACTATCTATGAGTATGTGAATAGTCATAACAGAGCTATTGAGAGATACAACATTAGGCTTATGTATACCATGAGCATAATAAACAACGAGACATTACTTTGAAACAATATTAGAATCGTGCTTTGACGACTGCTTCCTATGTGTTATTTTCACTCTGTCTGACAAAGCTCCTTCTACACCATTTAAGATGTGGATAGGTTGAGAGAGCTTAAACATCTGAGGATATGGCATTGTGAAGTTTATCCGAACAACAAGAAGAAGATGAACTAGATAAAGAGGCATAAATATATTTCTTACTTGGCTATCCTAAAGAATAAAAAGATTATCTTCTCTACAAGTAATTAACAAATTCTTCTTTCATCAGTAGATATGGAGACCTTCTAGAATAGAGATCTGTAAGATAGAGATGCAAAGAAAATAGAGATGAGAGATAATACAATGGTTATTACTTTTTTTAGTTTTATTTAAGTCATTAGTCGAATACCAAATTAATACTTTTATTACTTGGTCATTTGAAACAATTTACTTTATAAACTTTTATGAAATTTAGTTTACAAACAAACTTTTGGATAAGTGGGAGATTGTTGGGATATCTGTCCTATAAAGCAAAATTTCTATTATTGTCTTTTTATGGAATAACTTTCTCTTTATGTATTTTGTGATATCTGATAAAGTAGACTATCTTGACTTGAATATTTTATTATCTAAAAAAGGATTCCAAGACTTTAAAGGAGCATAAAGAAACAAACATGACTAAGTAAATTAATTATGAGGAGACATATTTCTTGATCTGAATCTAAATAAATTTCTTGACAATCTATAAATAAAGATAGAATACTTTATTTATCATAGATTGTAGTATTTATCTATTTCAATGTGAATAATGCGTATCAAATTATTAAGGTGTCTAACTTCAAATAGAAACACTAGTATAAAATAAATAAGTTCTATATATATATATATATATATATATTGAATTGGATCAAGTGATATAAGAATTAGAGTTTAGAAACTGTAACCCAATTCTTTATATTTCTAACTTACTAACTCTTAGTATAGAAATTTTAATCCTTATTATTTGAATAGACTTACTTTCATGAGTTATAGTCTTTTAATTTGTTAGAAGACTAACTTATATTCTTAATGATGCAAATTTTGGCATTTTAGAGGTTAGAATTTATGATTTATGGGAAACTTAGGTAGTTAAGGATATTATACTGTAAATGCAATTTAGATTCTTTCAAGATTCTTGGAATAATAAAATTTAAAACTTTAGTATTCACTTTATAAATGGTTGACAGTTTTATCTAATAGCTATTACGAGTAAAATTATCAATAATATTATTCTATAATGGAAAGATACTAACTTAAAGATAAATTTATATTGAAAGAGTATTACAATAATTTTACCTTTCCAACTATGATATTGTATAAATATTTCAAATTTAGTATAGAATATGCAAGATGGATCATTTTATTCAAGATTAGTTGATTAAATCTCTATAAAAAGTATGACACTTAATCTAGGACTGTAATAATCTTTAGTGAAGTGGCTACTTTACTAAAAGTATTTAGATAAATACCATAACAAAAGTTTATTATTATATTTATTATGCTATTGGAATTTAGCTTATTTGGATTCATTAGGTTACTTATCTAGCTTAACAAAACTTATTAATTAGTTGGTAGTATTCATGAAAATAGTTTCATGAAATTATGTAAAATTACGATTGACATGGAAGTTGATATTTATATAAAGGTATCAGAACAGTTATGCAATCTTATAAAATATACAAAGCCCGAATTGTAGAAAAACCTAATCTAAATTGGACTAAAATTAAGTGTGTAAACTTCTCACACGTGCGCGCGCGCATATATATATATATATATATATATGACATATCAAGACAAATTTTTAGAGCATTATACGTTTATCACAGAGAGAAAAAAATCTTAATATTAAGTTTGTAAACCTCATATATATATATATATATATATATCGAGACAAATTTCTAGAATAAATTTTTAGAGCATCAAACGTTTATTATGGAGAGAGAGATTTCGACCAAGTACAGTGACTTCCATTCACTATTTTTTGTTACTGTTTCTGCTAAATTTTTTATAGCACAAGTAATAAATCATATTATGTCTAATGAGTTTATGAATGTCTAGTTTCCAGTAGTTTTACTCTTTTTTTTGAGGATATTTCATCAACAAAAGTATCATATTTTTAAAGCTTTTTTTTTTTTTTCATTTCAAATATATAAACTATGAAAATTCATTATACATCCATGAGGATTTTACCAGTATTCAAAAAAGTTAGGGAACGAGCTATGTGAGAACAATCTTCTTTGTACTTTTGATAGTGTAGATTTTATGCACTATTGTAAATTTTTTTTTATATGCAGTCAAAATAAAAGAATTTAGATTCTCGTTAATTTGGAATTTATATGTTACATTTTAAAAAACTTACATTATATGCACTTGGTCATAATTTAAACAAAAAGAATTATAAACATACACCCAAAGATTAATTTGATCATTCTCAATTAACTTATGCACAGCCAAAAGCAAATTAAAAGAACATAAGCATTAAAAAGCAAAGCAAAAAAAAAAAATCAAAACTCATAAGTAAAAGCATTTTGTCTAAGTTTATACAATTCAATATCATTGTAAATCAATAAATTAACTTAAAAAAAAAAGAACATATTTTCTTTTAAGTTTGTATAATTCTATTGTACTCTGGATTACTCATAATTTATTACTTTTTAGCTACAGAGTATAAATTAAAAGATCTGAAATAGGATTTCATAATGTAATTTAATATGCTATGTAAAATACAATTTTCTATTATGGCAGGAAAAAAATAATCGCTTAAAAATAAAAAAGTGATGAATAATGTTATAGATCATAATTCATAAAAGTTTTATTATAGATGCATAATTGTTTACATATATAAGTAAGAGAGAAGACTACCTTTATACCTTTTGCATATTTTGAATTTTCAGCCGTTTGTTCATTCCTCATATATTCTTCATATTTTTCAAAGTAACAATTACTTAAAAGTTTCAAATATTGAATTTTTGACATGAAAGGATCTTTGATTGGTCTTAGTATATCCTCACAAAATTTATGAGCCCACTCTTTGCAATACTTGGCTTTTTCATTATCATTATTGTCGAAGCATGGAATAAGTTGTGATGCATAAGTATGGTAAGGAGAAAATCTTGGAGCTGTAATGATATTAGCATATATAATAGCTAAGAAATAGAGCATCAATGCTATGGTAGATATAAAAATATATGCTGTTTTAGTTTTATACATGTTTCCTTTTTCCTCGAGTTTGTTCCTTCTACTAATTGTAATATATTGCAATTTATATCAAATATTCTTCTCATGCATAAGATATTTACTCTTATTGTCAAAAGAAAAATATTAAAATATTTATAAAACTTTCAAGGATTTTTATTATTAAATAAATGTCATACTCTATTAATAATTTGCTGTTTCAATTAAAAATTATTTCTATAGAGCTCATGCATATGAACAAAAGTCACCACTCGTAAGTTGTTACAAAAAGATTTTTTTCTTTCTCTAGTCCGACGTAGAATACAATACTTTTTCTTTTTTTTTTTTTTAATTTCCTATTATCATTTAACATGTCATAAAAAGTAGTTTTATGTAGCATATTATTTATTATGACAACGTTACTTTTCTATAATAAATTTATACAAAATAATGTGCAATTTGTTATTGCACACCGAAATCTTAATTTATAGTTCTTTTATTGGTTATCATTGGTTAAATTATTCTCAAAAATATTTTTAATGACAAATCATTTTAATTATTCAAGAAAGAAAACGTAGTAAAATTACTTGCACAAAATAATTGGAATGATTAATTAAGATAGCAAACATCATATTTACAAAAAAAAAAAAGTGTTGTGATTTGTTATAGGCCATCAAATTAAGTTCTTTAATGTTTCAATTTCATTTCTTCCACTCATGAATGGTTTGTCATTAAGAAAGAAAAATTATTTTATTATCGTTTCAACTTTGAGTAAACTGTGTCAATGTTAATCAATGTTAGATTACATATATCTCATATATATATATATATATACATGGACACCAATTCAGTAGCTATTTTTTTTTTTTTACCTATGGATAAGTATCAATTTGGCCAATGAAAATTTAGCATGCACATTTTTTTACTGTAAAAAGTAAGAGAGAGAAAGAGTATTAATGATGCACGTCTTTTCATGTATTTCATTATAGCCATTGGATCACTATTAGATAGTGATCCAATAGCTATAATGAAGTATATGAAAAGACGTGCATCATTAATGCTCTTTCTCTCTCTTACTTTTTACAATAAAAAAATGTGGATGCTAAATTTTCATTGGCCAAATTGATACCTATGCATAGGTAAAAAAAAAAATACCTACTGGATTGATGCCCTATATATATATATATATATATATATTGCCAATCTAGTAGGTATTTTTTTTTACTTATGCATAGGTATTTTTTTTAGCCGTTAGATCATCATTTAATGATGATCCAATGACTGTAATAATGTGCATGAAAAGACGTGCATCATTAATGCTCTTTCTCTCTCTTACTTTTTACAATAAAAAAATGTGGATGCTAAATTTTCATTGGCCAAATTGATACCTATGCATAGGTAAAAAAAAAATACCTACTGGATTGATGCCCTATATATATATATATATATATATATTGCCAATCTAGTAGGTATTTTTTTTTACTTATGCATAGGTATTTTTTTTAGCCGTTAGATCATCATTTAATGATGATCCAATGACTGTAATAATGTGCATGAAAAGACGTGCATCGTTAGTACTATTTCTCTTTCTTACTTTTTAATATAAAAAATATACAAAATAAATTTTAATTGGTCAAAATGATACCTACGTATATATTAAAAAAAATACCTACTAAATTGGGCATATATATATATATGTATGTATAGGTTCAACTGGCAAAAGAGCCACTTTTAAAACATAATTTACAAAAAGATCTATATTTTAATTTATTTATAAAGTAGTTTTTCTCCAAAATACTCCACTATACTCAACTACACACTCGACTAAACTCAATACCATATTCAACAATGTAAAAAACCTATTTTGCAAAGAGTTTTAAAACTTAGGCATTTGTTCAAAATTCACTTTCAAATGGTTTATTCCTCCAAATTTTTCTTTTTCTTTTTTAGTTTTTGTTCTCTTTTCTCTATTTCAGATTTCAAACTTCAATAGCTATTAAGTAATTTCCCAATATAGTATACTTAACTTTATTTTTTTAAAAAGTAGGGCTTAACTAATGACTTCCATTTATTACAAATTAAAAGAAAATACCTAATACTGCCCAATCGCCACCTCACCCTATTAGAGATAATAAGCTTTCACGCCTACCTCCAGTGTGACTCGAACCTAAGACTGAGATCCTAGGTAGTGGGTGTACACTTAACTTGGACCACACATGTAAAAATCTGGAATTTTCAAGAGTAAATTGGATATTTTGCCAATTTTCAGATTAAATATTGGAGGGACTAAGTTGTAAAAGTTCTAAGGTGTGAGAACTAAATTATAATTTTTGGGAGACTAGTTTGAAAGAAATTTGAATTTTTGGAGACCGTTGTGCATAATCCCCATTAAAACAGGGCCACGTGATCCTGTCATCTTTTCTCTCTCTCTTTCTCTCTCTCTCTCTCTTTCTCTCGTGGGTCTCTCTCTTTATCTCCTTCGTCTCTCTCGCTTGGCTAAAGACCAGGGGAAGCCGCGCCCCCACCTTAGGCTGCTGTCCGACCTACTCACTGCTCGATGCGAGTTTGTTGCACTGCCAGGGTGCTCCACGGCCGGTCCTGCACAGCTACCAAGGTCCCCTGGTAGAAAACACCATTATTGGCCGTTTCGGAGTTTTCGTCACATACGACGATTTCGGCTGCCATTTGACCTCAAACATGGCTTGTTGGATTCTTCGCGTCGAAAAGATCGTCAAAGTAAATATATCTTAACCCTATACTGCCTGATTCAAAACTTGCCATTTTTGGATATTTTGAGTTTAAGTTAGACTTTTTAATTCGGCCGTTGGATCGTGATTTTGTTGTCATTTTTGGATTGTACTCAAAAAATAGCGAAGTTTGATATATATATATATATATAAATATATATATATATATTGCCTATGTTTGGTGACCAGCACGAAAATTAAAATCGGATAACTAAGATTTGCCTCGATTTGTGTGCCACTAGTTGGATATGGGCCAGAACTAGAATTGGACAAGTTATATATCTAACCTAGCTATTTTGGGTGCTAGAAATTCAGTGAAGAGGTTTGTTTGTGGATGTGAAGCTCCGTTAAGAAGTTGGTTTTTCGCAAGAGGACGATCGAGGACATGAAATTGGTTTCTGACCCTCCAACGATCATCAACGATAGTTTGAGGATTTAAGAGCATGGAATTGCTATTCTAGTGGGGTAAGGATTTAGTTACCTTCATTTTATATCATTTTCAAATAAAACTTAATTTCTGCAACATATAAGAACAAATGTGGTTTTTGAGTTATTTGAATATATATGATGGAATCCGATTGTATGATATATACTGTATTGCTTTGAGAACTTGTTGAATGCATGTTATTTAGGGTACCTAAAAAATAAGGTTGTTATATTGCCTATTTTTCTGTAAAAACATATTATATCTATTTTATCAAAAAACCAAAGCATGATTACTTTTACACTTCAGTTCTATATTGCACGTGTCATAAGATCATACAAGAGCACCGTGTTAGTATCGTGGGTTTACAGTGTGACGCTGCGTATCCCAACATCAGTGCAGAGTCCATAAACCTGCAAAGGGTTTGTTATTTCTAATTACCTCTCTTTTTGGCAGGCATAAGCAATTTGGTTGTCCTTTCGGGTATGGGCTTAGGTGTTAGGCAAGTTATTAGGTATACTTAGTATCATCATTCTAGGTTTCCATAGATGAGGGGATAAGAGCTTATAAATATAGGTTAATTTATGTCATGTGCATATGGATTGATGATTTTGATTATACGGTTATATATATGTGGAATTTTGGTTTGGATTATATATATATATATATGTATGTATTGAATTTAAGCTAACAATATAAGAACTTTCCATCATTAAAATATATTCGATCGAGATAACTGTTTTTCCTAATGGGTATTGTATGCTCACCCTTTACCTTCCTCCTCAGATGGTGTTCAGTGCAATCTTGGTAATCAAGAGGAGTAAGAGGCTATCAAGATTGTAGTTCGTTATCTTGGTAATATTTAAAGTATGTTGTTGTGGTGTTTAGGCTATTTAGGTTTTATTTTAGCATTGAACTAAGATTACTACTTTCTATTATATTTGTGAACTTATATATGCTATCTTGGCCTTGATTTTATTGTGGATGATGATAATTCTTGAACCTTGTTTTCTTAACTATGTTTTTTGGTATTTATTCAATCGATATTTAATAGTGTATACGAACAATGGAAGAGGTTCACAAGATAAAATTCCAAATATTTTAGTTAAATCGACTGTTTTATAAAACCGAGATTTTGAAGACATTTTCCAAATAAATCAAAGAATTTCTCATCTTTATGAAATTCTCTTTCTGCCACTAGACTGGGCTTTGGGTGGTGACAAAAATTATGGTATCAGAGCTTTGAGTTTAATAGCTCAGATGTATCACCATTAAACTAGATTGAAGTTGTTTTCATAACAAACATTCATCATTATCGCAATAATAGTTGAGCATATTATTTCAAAATTGTAAGGGTGCCTTTAAGAAGAGTTCTGATGCATCAGTTGAGTGTCGAACCTGTTCGTCTGAATTTTACTCACCTGGTCGAGGCAATGAAAAAGAGATTCGCTCAAATAAGCAATCCAGACTATCAACCTCCAGTTCTGAGGGAATATCAGTTGGATCAGTCTGATCATCTCTAACGGTTCTTGCATCTCCAGCCATGGTAGTTTGATAGTAAACCAGAAGCTCTTATGGCAATTGCTTGGTTACGTGAGATAGAGAGGCACTTTCAAGCCCTTGGTACTCTGGTTGAGTTTTGAGTTGTGTTTGCTATTACCCGTTTGACAGAAAGTGCCATTTACTGGTAGAAGATAGTGGAATGGATGCAAGATGTGGTGGATCTGACTTGGGAAGACTTTAAACGGATTTTTAAGGCCAAGTATGCTAATGGGGATTAACATAACGAAGTTATGAACTGGTTTGAGACTTTGATTTAGGGCAATAGAAGTACCGAGTTGCTAAGTTTAAGAGTTGTTTGAATCAGAATATTTTCAACAGAATTGGTACTTAGAATTTCTATACTCTTCCTGAGATCGCAATGACTACCCAGTGAGCAGAGGCCATCGAAGAGGGATTGGATTCTCGGAGGAACTAGCAGAGAGGTAGTGACAAGAAAGCTATGAGAAGAAACCAGGGGCAGTGGTTAGCCAAGGGCATTCTAAGCAGTGGAAGCTCGAACAATAGTGGTTCTTCAGAGAGTGGTAGAGATAATCCTTATGAGAGTTGTTTTATTTATGGCTAACAGGGTCATCGGAAGAAAGGGTGTCCCAACCGTCTACAGAATTCTCCTCTTTCTCAAGGAGGACTATAGAAGAGCTAGCCAGGTTTTGTTTCTTATCAAAATACTCAAGCAAGACTGTAACAGTCATATAGTGTGTTGCAAACTTTTACTTTCTCTCAACCTTATCAGCATCAGTACCGCCCTTAAGGTTTTACTCAGAGTTTTCTGACTCCTCAGGCCTCATATAGTCAAGGTGGGCATAGATATAGTAGTAGTGGTCTAAGATCCAGTAGCATCCATTTTGGCCAGGGAAGAAGTAACAAAAGGAAAAGGAAAGTGACTGGCTAAGCCTATGCTTTTACTAGGGTAAATGACACTCAGGATCGCACCGGCCGAGAAGTTATTGACGGTATGATCCTTCTTTCACACTCTTGGGCACAAGTTTTATTTATTACTGGTACATTCTATTCATTCATGTCCTTATATTTGCTCAACTATTGGGATTGAAATTTTCTAATTTGGATTATATATTGACATTGGGTACACCTATGAGAGGAGTAGCCGATGTGTCTAGTATGTGTAAGTCTTATCGAGTTGTGGTTGGTGATAGAAAGTTGCTTACTGATTTGATTATGTTGCCAATGGGACAGTATAACGTGATACTTGATATGAATTGGTTGTTGAAGTATCGAGCCGTTGTAGATTATGATACAAAACGGGTGACTCTTTTTCCTAGTGATGGACATCTTATTGTCTATCAAGCTAGTATAAGTCTGTTAAAGCCTAGTCTTGTTTTGAGAGCGTGCTTGGGTAGAAGAAAGAAACTCGAGTGTTATGAGAACTTATTTGCCATTGGTGGTGAGGTAAGGACAGATAATCAAGAGTAATGGATTCTAGTGGTGAGTGAGTATTCAGAGGTGTTTCATGAAGACTTACTGGGATTACCACCAGATAGGGTGATCAAGTTTTGCATTGAACTAGTTTCTAGAGCATAGTCAGTTTCTGTTCTAGTCTATCGTATAACTTTAGCTAAGATGGAAGAATTGGGAGAATAATTGGATAATCTGCTTTCCAAATGCTTTATTCGTAGTAGCACTTCTCCTTGGGGTACTCTTCTTCCGTTTGCGAAGAAAGCTGATGTTCGTTGAGACTTTGTATGGACTACAAGAAGTTGAATCAGTTAACCATAAAGAACAAGTATCCTTTGCGAAGGATAGACGAGTTGTTTGATTAACTCAGTGGTTCAAAGTTCTTCTCCAAGATTGACTTGACATCCGATTATCATCAATTGAAGATAAAGAGGATGATATACCTAAGACAGTATTCAGAACTCGATATAGTCAATTTGAGATTTTAGTGATACTGTTTGGTTTGAAAAATGCTCCCGTAGCATTTATGGATCTCATGAATCAGGTCTTTAGGCTATTTTTGGACCGTTTTATGATTATGTTCATCGACAACATCCTGGTGTATTTCAAGACTCGAGAAGAGCATGCCAAACATCTTAGAATAGTACTTAAGACCTTGAGAGATCATCAATTGTATGCCAAGAAATCGAAGTGTGACTTTTAGATGTTAGAAGAGAAATTCTTAAGGCATGTGATTTCTCATGGAAGATATAAGTCGATCCCGCTAAGATAGAAACTATTATAGAGTAGGAAAGACAGAGAAATGTGATAGAAGTGTGGAGTTTCCTCGGTTTGGTAGGCTACTACCATCATTTTATGCAAGATTTCTCAAGAATCACTTTGCCTTTGACCAAGTTGACCAGGAAAGTAAAGAGACGAGATTTAAAGAATTTGAAGAAAGCAAAGAGTGCTTGGTGGCTAGAGAATGATAGTATACATGGAAGAGCTTCACACCGCAGCTAGTCTACCTTTGTTTCTCTCTATGTTTCTTCTTCAAAGTTATTAGTTTTCATTATGATTTTTGTTTTGATACCATACATTATATCTATCTAAACATCTTTATTAATTATGGATTAATTCTTATCTCCAAACATATTCTTGTGGCTGAGACCTTTTAATTTAATCCATTATATTTCTTGATTGAAATTGTTTATATTTCGTTGTGCTTATTGTGTTTAAGATTGATTTTCTTATTTACGTTGAGTGTGCAACCGGTGAGTATGGTTATATCTATTGCTAGGTTAGATTCTTAAAAACATAATCATTAAGTTGCTTAATCGATTAGTAGCAAATTGTAGTGGTAAATAAATGATATACTAGTTTATAATAATGTTAAATAAGTAATTTACCTATAGTATTATAGTAAATTTTATCTCCCTCACAATTAAAAAAAAATGATGTAGAAGTAAACAAAATAGAAAAAGGATACTCATTAACAAAACACAAAAAAAGGACATTTGGTATAGTTTTCTCAACCTTAAACAAAAGTACTTAAAAGTTTGTTGGGATAAGGATCCCAATAGTTCTAGTTTGCCTCGTGAGTGACTTTTTTCTATGCTTTTTTTTTTTTTTTTTTTCTATAATGATATTTTTGGTCCAAATGTGGGTGATACTAGAGATGTCAAATGGGTCGGGTCGTGCTGATCCGACTCATGAAAGGTAAGCACACTCGTGTCTTATATCGTATTTGGCACGACCTAAAAAAATATCGGGTCTTGCTCGTGCTAGCCCAAGTTTCAAAACTTTAGGTCTGGAACGGCCCACAGGCATAGGTACAGGTATATATCATATCATACTTGTGTTGTACTCATGTTTGTATTAGATTCTTGTCATGTCAAACGTAGTGCATTAAACGTGCTATCGTATCTTTGTGCAAATCTTCAGTCGACCTATCAAATTTTTGTGACAGTCAATATTTTATGAATTTTTTAAAAATATTAATTAAATAATTATATTTTGAAAAAAAAAAATGTAATATAACCATAGTTATTTAAAAAGAAAATATTCAATCAAAAATTACTAATAGAAAATTATTTTTAAAAGAAAGAATAAAAAAAATGAGTTTATTAATAAGCAAAAACCAAAAAGTCATACAAAATTCGCATGTATAAGTAATATAACAAATAAAAGTAAATATTTTTTAAAGTATTTAGAGTCATACTTTTCATGTTTTTGGGATCATACTGTGCTTTTATTGGGTTCATGTCGTGCTGATGCCTAAGGTCATATTGTACTGTGCTAATCTATAGTGCCCAAAAACTAAAGCTCGATATAGTCCAATACCTCGTATCGTACTTAGCACGGCCCAAAATTATCTCGTATCGAGCACGTCGTACCGTACTTGACACAGATTTTTTTTTGGGCTATTTACAAAATTCTATACCCAAGATACCAAAAATTGAAAAATCCCGGATGGACTCATTTTTTTGAAAAATCCCGGATTGATTTAGAAAAATATTACTTTTTAAAATTATTATTAGAAAAATAACACTTTTAAAAAATATTTAGAAAAATATAATTTTTTCTTTAAATTTAGTATTTTTCAATAGTACTCGAGGTAACTAGTTAGGTTACTTAGAGTAATCAATCCAGTAACTTGAAGTAACTGTTCAAGTTACCTCAGGTAACTCGACTAGTTACCTTAAGTATCTCATGAATCAATAAAAAGTGGTATTTTTCTAAATACTTTTTAAAAATGGTATTTTTATAATTAAATCCGGGATTTTTTAGAATAATTTCAAATTTTAGGATTTTTCAATTTTTCTGAAAAAATACCATAACAAATCAAATTTCCTTTTTTTTTTTTTTTTCATGCCCTCGTGCCAAATGGGCGGTCCAATCTATTCCACATCTCCGGGTAATACTAATCTTATTTTCCTCTTATGGATGAGTCCTATCTCTGTTTTGTGCCAATATTTAACTTTTAATAAATTGCAATGCAAGTGGACATTTGTTCACTCACGTGGTTATTCATCGCTTTTGAAGAAAAGTTATATCTTACTTTTCATATATGGTTATTTTGTGATTGAACTTGAAGTAGATAATATTTCTAAAGGTCAAATAATGAGGATCCGTAGATTATTGACGCTAAAATTATTTAGTTTTCCATATTTATCTTATTTATGGTTTTCTAAATTCGTGAGAAGTCAATATGATAATGACATATGGTCATGAAGTTATTAACCTTAAGTTCTTTTGGTGATAAATATGTTGACCCTAAAGCCAACATTTAAGTGTAAGGGTGTACAATGGTTATTATCTAATAAAATATGCCATTAACCAATCTAATCTAATGTATATTGGATTTTAGATTTTAAAATCCAATCCAATAAAATGAAAAGATTCAATTCAATCTAATTTAATTGTGATTTGATTAGATCTTCAGTTTAGACTTGGATTTGGGCTCTATTCTTGGTAAAGTAGAAGTTAATTCTTAGTAAACTAGTCTATACTAGGAAAAAAAAAAAATTGACGAAACTAAATTCAAATCTTCAACTCCATCTTAACACTGTTTTCAAATCAAAACATAAGTAATAAATTTGAAGAAAAGTAAAACAATGTAAAAGAAAATTCACATAAATAATATTTTCAACTGAAAATTAGATAATAAATCTAAAGCTTAACGCCATCTTCTTACAAGCACAATCATCATGGTAGGAAGCATCACAAATCTTCAACTTCAATTAATAATTATTGATCATTTTCCTTCAAAATTTCTGCAAGATATTGATAAGATTCTAAAAATAAAAAACATAAAAAAAAAAAGCTGGACATTTATAATTCACATGGCTTTTAATATCACTTGACTCGATATCTTCAATTTTATCCTTAAAATCGTAAATGCCAATTTGCTTCTTCCCAGAACGTATCCAATTCTGAGTGCAAATGAATGCCTCAACTGTCTTTGGAGATAAAGAGCTTCGAAATGAATCAAGAACTCGACCACCAATGCTAAATGCAGACTCTGACACAACTGTAGAAATAGGAATTGCTAATATGCATCTTTAGCAATAATAAGTGATAAGATCTTACACTTGTAAGATGTCAAAGTTCTCATATCAGGATCTTCACAGAAATCTATTAGATATCAATCCACCTCTGTTTTGCACTCTCTACTATCAATCTCCCTCTCAAGTTTCTTATAACCAGATTCAAATAATGTAGTAGCATTTAATATCTGGTTCTCAACTTCCTTATCATTGGCACATGTTCCTTGCAATGAATCTGAATTCGCAGAATTAAAATCAGATTGATTTTTTCTGTAATGTTCATATAAATCAACAAAAGTTTTCCTCAATATTCTATCCATCCCATCTACCTTTTCTTCTCCAAACATTAACTTAAAACAACATTTCATATATCTTTCTTTATTGCGTGGATCAAGCAAAACAGCAGTAAACAACAAGTTGTTGAAACTTTTCAAGCTTCCCCAACACTTCTCATATTTTTGCTTCATGTATTTAGCCATTTTCTTCAGACATTCATTATTACTTTCAATCAAAGTCTGAATTTGAGCAGAAACTAAAGCCAACCATTCCACAAATGAATTAGTAGTAACAAATAAAGAACTTGAAAATTGCAATGTTACATTATAAAAAGTCTGTAAGAATTGAAGAAACGTGCGAGCAACCTCCTAATCATCTTTTGTAGAGGGCTGAAATTTCACTCCAAATAAAACTCCTTGTAAAATTTTGTATCCTCATTTTTCAAATGCTCAAATGCCTTTTGAAACATTTCAACTGCTTCCAATATCAAAAAATTAGAGTTCCATCTTGTTTGAACATCTAAGCAAACGGGTTTTTTTGAATTAATCTTTGCTCTCTTAACACAAGATTTAAACCTTTACAGTATAGATGGAGAACCTCTAATCCATTTAATCACGTTACGAATTTTTTGAATTGATTCATTATAATCACTCAATCCATCCCGGACAATGAGATTTAGAATGTGAGAACAATATATAACATGCATGAATTCACCATCCATTATAGCTGAATTCCCTTCTATAACTGTATCTTTCAAAGTTTCAACTGTTTGATTATTAGATGATGCAATATCAACTGTCAAATTTAAACTCTCTCAAGGCCCCACTCAACTAAGCATGAAACAACATAGTCCCCAATGGTCTTACCTTTTGAAACCTAAAATATTTTTTTTGTAATCTCCAATCATTATCTATGTAATGGGCTGTAAGACACATGTAATGCAATTGCTGAATAGAAGTCCATGTATATGTGGTCAAACAAATCTTTGATATTGCTTACTCCTTCAGCATTTTTTCTCTCTCTTATATATTTTCAAACAATCACAAGCAACAGTTACCTGTGATGGGATTACAAATCTAGGCTAAAAAATGTGTAACATTTCACTAAATCCTTCCTCCTCTACAACCTTGAAATTTGAAAGGTCGCTCATCTTTGATAACAAATCATGCTGCTTTCACATTATATATTGAGTAGCAACTAGATAACCACCATCCTGTCCATCTTTCTTAGGCATAAAAGACAAAATCTTTTGTTTCTTTTGCTCTTTATCTAGATACTTGGTTCACCTATATTCTAGGTGAGTTAATAAATTAGAAGTGACATTTTTCATACTTCCACATGCATAACTAACACCACAATATTTGCATTTTGCTTTAGGATTATTTTTGCTATCATTGACCTTCGAAAAACGATCCTATACCATAGATGGAGGTTTGTTGGGCTTATGTTTTGGCTCAATAACCACAACTTAGGAAGCAGCTACATTACCAATATTTGTTGTAGGGGCGGGATCTATACTTATATTTGGTGGCTCACCTGAACTTTGTTGAGGAAATTTGTGATTACTACTTATAGTAGTCATCTATAAAAAATAAATAAATAAATAATTTCTTAGATGGTTTTAATTCAATTATTCTAATGAGTAAAGTAAACCTAAATGAATTAATATAAAATAATAAATAGATTATAGATAAATTTACCGAGAAAAATGATGCCTTGGAACCCTTTGTAACAAGTTTAGAATTCTGAACAAGTATTAGAATCTTAGTTGTTAAAGCCGAAATCTAAAAAATTAAAAAAAAAAAACTCAACTTGAATAAAATTATATTATTAATACTAAGAACAAAATTAAAAATGTATTGGAAAGCGGAAACAAAAATAAATTAAGTGTATTAACATGGACTTCTTTTTTTTCAAGAGGAAAAGCAAGGTTCTTTATTTAGTGATTAAGTACAATACGAGAAATTCAGCTTGGAACCTCATTAATCCAACTAATAGAAGAAGAAATGAATAAAGCAAAGCGAGCTATAGTATGTGCCGCAATATTTCCCGTGCGAGGAATATAGCTGCAGCCAACATTTCCTAACTGACAAAGTAAAACTTGAACATCATTAATAATTGGGCCTCCTACCTAAAGAGGTATCCTCAAAGAGATTGCCGAAGCAACATTTTTGGAATCGGAATCAATATCCGCCAAGATTAGAGGCAAACCGTAAACCCTCCCTTATTGTAGCACATTCTGCCAAAACAATGGAAAAAGCACCAGGGACTCGACACGACAAAGCTCCTCGAACAACTCCTGAATGATCTCTAATGATGACCCCGATACCATCCCTTGGCATAGCAGTGTCTACATTAGCCTTCCTTCGAAGTTCCAACTATATATTGGTGGATGCCGATGAATCGGTCCCGGAGAATCAAGAGAGTGGGAATGTTCCGAAGAGTGTATTCTCTCGAATAATTATCTGAGGTGACTTACTTTCATTACCATGAACTGACAAATCCCTATTAAACCATAACATCCAAGTGACCATACACCATGGTTCAAACTCCAATCTTGTTAGTTTCATCGACCAAAAAAAAAAAAAAAAATTTACTAAATCTTCGAAACAATGGCCTTGAAATGTCTCCATTAGCTCCCAGAAAGAACTTCTTTCCCAGCAATTAACGCATGACAAGTTGCTTCTCATTCATCTCGGCAACTTACACAAATGTTCAAGCAAGAAACTCCTCGCTCTGCAAGGTTAAAAGCTGTAGGGATGATCCCTTGGAAGGCTCTCCAGATGAAAATAAGAATCTTACTTAATTGGAAGCTTCAAACCTCAAAGAAAATTCCACCATTTATGCGCTGCCTCCAAAGTTGAACTCTCAGCTTTACCTAAGGAGTTAAAAATTGGTTTATAACCTGACGAACTAGTCTGTCTTCGATCCCGCTCGCACTCAAAGGAATTGCAAGAAGTGTAGAGATATCAACCTCCCAAAAAATTTCCCGCAACTTGGCTTCATTCCATGGTCTCTATATATTAACATAGACTTTTATAATGTTATATTATATATGTATTGACATATCAAAATATACATATATATATATATAGGGCTATAATCCAGTAAGTATTTTTTTTATACATGTTTATAGGTGTATTTTTTTTTTTGATTTTCTAACAATTACTATAATTTAAGTAATTAAAAAAATAATTATTTATATTGGTGCCTATATATATATATATATATCAAACATTAACACAGTAATATATTTATTGATGTGAAAAATGAAAAAATAAAATGACATGTGTATTAGAATACAAACACAAGAGAGAGAAAGGGTCCACCCACCACTTCAGAATTAGAAGTTCTATCAGGCCACAAGAAGACAAAAGTAGCAAATCAAGTTTTTAAACATTCTCCCAAATACGTAGCCTCTAAGAGCACAACATGCTAAAAAGTCTGAAAATATCTAAAAGAGCAAAACGGCAAATGGAAGAAATTAGGGTTTTGGCTAATACGGTAGGTATAAATACCATTAGAAAGTATACGGTGTAGTAAGGTACATGATGGACTTTAGTTCTAATCTAGCTAGGAGAATACACAAGTAACAAAATTATATATATTTAAAATTATTTTTAAGTGTATAAATACAATGAATTAGATTGGTATTAGATTTTCAAAGCTCGTATCCAATTCAATCTAATTACTTATTGGATTTTAAAAACTTATATCCAATCAAGTCCAAATAAGATTGGATACCTTAGATATAGTTGAATTAATTCAGTCGGTTGATTATCCAATCAGATTAAATAATTTGTACACACCAATGTAAGTAATTTCAGGTCATAATGTTATGACCATTAGGTCCCTATAATAGTGATCTCCTGTCATACTTCGTTGATTATTAGATTAGCATAACTATAAAAATGATTGATGATCTTGTCATACTTTGTTGATTATTAGATTAGCATAACTATAAAAATGATTTATGATCATAGATTTGTTGACCATTTAAGGTTAAAATTGCATATAATAGTGCCTTATGGTCATAACTTTGTTGAACAGTATAATATTGAGCTTTAGTAACTAGTTATTGACTAATTTTTTGACAATAGTTTTTCTTAAGATGACAAGAATTGGAAATGTTACCATTTCAATGGTAAGCGGTACTTGTTAATAGCTTCCAATAATGCTAAGTCTATATGTATGTCATGAACAAAAAAGCTATGGACTACCGCAAACAGAAATTCTGCGTTTTAAGAGGAAGAATGCAAGAGTAATTCTATTAGATAATTAGAGGAGGGAGGTTGCGTCAAGAATATTCACAATACTTGTAGATCATTTTGAACCATAAAATTTTATTTACATAGCTTTACCTCCTTCCTCACCTTGTGGGATTTCTAAAATAATGAAAAATAGTGTAGACGACAAGCTTTCAGACCATCTTCCTATCACTTATAATAAGGATAGTTAAGTTTTTTGCTTGTAGGGGACCTGATATTTACTCCTAAAAACGTTTTTCAAAATCCCGGTCACAATTAAAGTCATTTAGAGTAAAGAAGAAAAAAATACAGTTACTTCCTTACGCACAAATCTTCCTTTTTCCTCAAAAATTCAAACTCTCACCACTCAAATTTTGATTTTCTTTAGGTTCCATTTTAAACTTGAATTTTAGGAGAAAAAGAAAAAAAATTCCAATAACTTTTATTTTCTCTTATTTAAATTAAAATAAAACAAATAAAAATATTTTTAAGAAAAATAAGAATGTGATTTGATGTTATGTTTTTAATAAATAGAATTAATTAGTAAAATTAAAAGTATGAAAATAAAATTTTATAAATTTTTAAAAAAATATATATATTTTTTTTCTTTCGTGACTTTTCATTTGTAATTTTTTTTTTTTCTAATTCGGAATCAGAATGAAACCTTATTAACACGAAATAGAGCATTTACTAGTCCCAAATAAATGAGAAAGTTGATGAAATGAAATAATGAAGTGAGAATTCAAGAAATTTAAAATCATTACTACTTCTTTCACTCCATTCTTGTGGAAATTTACAAAATGAATTTTATACAACGAGAAAATCTTATATAATATTCTTCTATTTTTCTCTTCACATCCTCTTTCCTCTCCCTTTCCCTCTTCCTTTCCACCATGCATAACCTTAAGGGTCATTACAAAAGAATTTCCAACCCTTCTCAAGACTTCCACTCAAACATTCGAGAGAAAATTTTCCCAAGAAAAAAAAATTTGTACATAACAATGCTGTTTAGTCTTATCCACTACCTTGTCGTGCTACACAAAATTACCTGCGGGAGGGTGCAGCGTTCCCGCCGTGAGCCGTCAACCAAACGACTTTTCTCAACACTATATATAATATGCACATATCCCGGCGCCACTGGAAAAGCAAAAAATAAATAAATAAATAAATAAAGGAGCAAATGACGTCATAACTCTTCTCTCTGAGAAGGACTCCTCCAGAATCCCGCACCATAGAACCGGTCCCACATTTCCTCATCGAGATAATCAACGGTCCCGGCCGCTCCATAACTGCTACCACCACCTCCTCCTCCTCCTCCACCACCGTTGATCTTCTTCTCCTGCACCAACGCCGCCTCCTTGACTCTCTTCCACTCAGCCTCTCGCTCCTCGCGTACGGGCCCATCACGAGGCCCATTGGGCCTCTTCTGCAACAACAGGCCCTTTTTCATCTTCGCCGAACGCTGTCGTTTCTTCCTCTTCTCCCACACCTGTCGGCAAAGCCCCGTGGGGACCTTGTACACGGCCAGAACCACAAAGTTCATCAACGCGCACGGGAAGCAGCAACACACCGCCGCGCACTCCGCCGCTGTTCCTCCCGCCAACTCGCCGATTCGCCGCTTCTCTTTGAAAATCGGCGATTTTTCTGATAATAGCAGCGTCCGGCGATTCGTCGGCGGCGATCGCTGCACCACTTGCCGATTCATCCGGAAATTAAATTTGACTTTTTTAATTTCTTTTTCTTCTTCTAAGGTTTCTCCGTATGAATGATCGAGGAGAAAAATATAGCGATTGAAATGGAATCCTAGTGTCGATTTTGAAATGAGAGAAGAGAAAAGAAAATCTACGAGAGAGATTTTGAAATTTTTTTTTTCCCCGAGAAAATAGGTGTGAAAGAAAACGGCTTTATTTGAAATTGGATGGGAAAGGAAAGTGTGATTACAGCTTTTTGAAAGCGAAAAACAACGGGATAAGAATCCCGTTTGGTTAGCCGGGAAAACCGTAAGTATTTTCCCTCTAACTGCTTCGTTCTTAAGAGTTGCGACCCTTTCTTTTCTCTCTTTTTTTTTTTAATTATTTTTTCTTTAATTTTTTTATTAGTTTTTTTAAATGAGGTTTTTCTTTTTGGACTCTGAAATTTAGAAAGAAAAAAATTAGTGTTTGGGTGTGGAATAGGCTATTCTAGTGGGTCGTGCTTAGCCAACAGGACTAAGTGGGCCCCAGGTCCGTTACTAGGAGCCAGACATGAGCATGGTGGGGAAGAGTATATGCGAGAGAGATTTCTGAGGTTGACAAACAAATTACACGGTTTTTCTTCTTGTTTCCACCACTAAATCGGAAAATGACACGGTTTCTACCATTATGGACATTTTTCTGTTTTTTTCCCTTTTTTTCTAGAATAGAGAAATTAGTAAGGTTTAGCTTTTTAAAAAAATTAAAATATAGGTTTAGCTTTTTCTTCATGAATTTTAAGATTTTTTTTAACTTTTTAGGTAGCAGGAACTTGTTTTTCTTTCAAAGTAAAGCCCTTTTTTTCTTTTTACAATCAAAAGGGATTAAGGAAATTTTACAAGTATATCCCAAATTGGTTGGTACTCATCCTTGTCTGTCCGAAACTCAAAATATTATAAATGAAATAAAAGAAATTACAAAAAAGAATCAATTCGCAAAATTAGCATGCAAATAAGAAGTGAAAATATCAAAAAATGATAGATCCACATAATCATGTCTAAACATTGCTATTAAAAGAATCTCAACAATACTTTGTTAAAATCTTGTTAAAGCAAAAAAAAAAACTCAGTTGGAAAAAACTCTAACCCGGAGAAAGAGTACATTTCTATACAAAATCATGACGATAAAATCCAAAAACGAATCATAAACAAATTCTTAAACTAGGAAGATTGAGGTCAATCATAAATTTAAATGAACCCCTAATGTATTGAGTTGAGGATTGAGTACTTCATATCTCATGTAAGATCCTATATTGTATCGAGCTTCAGATGTATCCTAAGAGGAGGAGACACATACACCGAACTTTGTGCTTCCAACAAGAGGGATAATAAATGTGGATGATAAACAACCCAACCGTTATTTTGAGAAAATATGGCTGAAAATCATGTTCTTTTATAATGACAAAATGTTAGTGGAATCCCTACAGAAGTTGGATTCCCCAGCAGATTTTCCATCTAGTAGTTTTTATATAAAAAAATTTGGTAAAAAAACTAAAAAGATAAAAATTAATTAATTAACTATGCTAATATAAGCTACTCCTAAATATTATATGATGACTTTTAAAATATTTATTTTATGTCTATTTTCAATAGATCATAATATAATGTAATATATTAATATATATATATATATATATAATATTTATTAGAGTAAGTATCCTAGCCGAGTTCGACGTGGGTTTTTTATTCCCTAAATCCCAAGTAAAGTAGGGCTCTTAAACCCTATCCCTACCCCGATCCTTGACCAAGCACCCCGTCCCTGCCCTACTGGGGCAAATTAACATCCCTAAGTATACACATTTCTCCAAAAAGATGGTATAAATTTAATAAAAATTTGAAACTTGGTGCTATTCAAATATGCTATTTAAGGGTATTGGACACTGTTGTGCGGTCTAAAATCCTATGTCAGGTCGCATGAGTAAGATTAAGTGCGATTTCTTCCGAAAGAGTTACATGCGACCTCCATCGCATAAGTTAGTGCGACATCTTCTGAAAGAGTTACGTGCGACCTCCTCCGAACAAGTTTAAAGCGACCTTCTCCGAACGAGTTAAGTGCGACCAGAATGAAAAGGAGACTAGTCTACATTTCGTCAAACAGGTAACCTACAAAGAAAGGGAAACAAAAATTTCTCCTTAAAGATCGATCAGTCATCTTATTTAAGTGATTACCCAGTTATATTGTTACTCAAATTGTATTGCCCGATTATACAGTTATCTATTCTCACAATTGGGAAACATTGAGCTATCCTCATCTATATAAACAGAGTTTAATGTTTCAGTGAGAGATCTTGGACTTTTTTTGATCTTGGGAGGCTAAGGAATTTTTGAGAGAACCTTTTAAACTTTTGCTTCTTCTTTCCGGACAACACATTGTAATTTTGAGTTATTGTAATTCTCAGAAAATAGTGAAAAACAGTGGACGTAGGCTCATCTTTTTTGGGGCTGAACCACTATAAAATTCTTGTCTCTTTACTTACTTTAGTTAATTAATCCTTTTCACACACAAGCTACATCTTACAATTTTTCTAAATTTATTGTTGACAAAACCTCCGTCAACAATTGGCGCTAGAAGGAGGGCTATTTCGGTAAAAACTTTTGTCCATTCCATTTCTTTCAACAATGACAAACACCAGAAACACCGGAACTAGCCAAAATCATCTCCAAAGTACCGCTGCTGCACAGGTAGATCCTGCTTAAGATCAGCCCGCCATGACCGCACCGGAAAATATTGTCCAGAGACAGGATCGCATGGAGGAAGCACTGATGAACCTTCAGCAAATTACAAGTCAGATTAATGACTCTCTACGGTGACTTGCTGAAGGACAGATGCTAACTCCACCACAGCACGAACGTCCCAGAGAACGTCCTGCTCAATAACCTGAGAGAAGAATTCAGATTCTGGAGACAGAGAACCGCAACCAACCTAAAGCCTAGCAGGAGCGTCGAGGAGATTTCATCTCCAAGGGAAAAGGCAAGGTCGCAAACTTGCCTCTGGTATCTGGTACAGAAAGTTTGAGTACTAATCGTGATTGTGGACAACCTTCCCGAAGAGCAACCGTCAATCGTGATTATCTTGAACACAAGCAAAAACGACAATCGAGGAGTGTCTTTGAAAGGATCAGTAAGGAATCTCGACAGAATCCTATAGACCTGAGACAACATCTGGATCAGCGACGTAGTCAGGAGCAATCCACCTCGCATCACAACGACCATAGTCGATCTCGCCGCACTGTTTCATTAGAATCCCTAAGTTCGCAGCACACCATACCTAACCAACCTGCCTTATATCGTGACAATGATCAGAAACCACTCCTACTACCAGTAAGAGAGAATGTTCTCCCTCTGAACGTCGATATTCATAATTTGAGGATTACTTTAAATGCACTTGCTAGTGGGGACGATGAGCTCGCTGATGGGTATCATCAATCACCATTCAGCGAGGAGGTTCGAGCTGCCGTATTACCTGCTGGATTTAGACTTCCCACCATAAACACTTTTGATGGGAAAACTGATCTGCAGGAACATATGGATCACTTCAGCGACTTGATGGAACTTCATCACGTTGATGATCTCGCACGTTGTAGGTGTTTTGCTGTAACTCTCACGGGAGCAGCAAAGAAGTGGATTCGAGGACTCAAGTCCTGCTCAATCTCGTCCTAGTAACAACTTCAGACTGCATTCTTGAGGCAATTCCAAGCTGTGAAGAATTTCACTGTTCCACTGGTCAGTCTGTTTGCTATTCGGCAAGGTCTGGAGGAAACTCTACGTTCTTACCTAAATCGCTTTATCTCAAAATTAGCAAAGGTCAACAACCCACCTGAAGGAGGAGTTTTAACTCTAATGATGACTGGGGTACGACCAGAAACTAAACTCTGGGAAGATTTACTTGACCGAGAATGCAGAACCCTTGAAGACTTCTATCGAAGAGCTGGTCAGCATCTAATAGTGGAATCTTCATGCGAAAACCTTAAGATGACAAAGGGAGGAGGAAAGGATGCTACGAAAGATGCGACAATAAACAAAAACAATAATAATAAGTCGAACAAAAGGAGTAGTGAACAATCAACTGAGAAGCAGCCCAAACAGAAAAAGCAGGAGATTCTAAGAGCTCCCATGAGGTTCAATAATTATAGTGTATTGAACGCACCCATAGATCATATCTATGCGGTCACAAATCAATAGGAGTGATATCATCAACCAGAACCCATGAAAAGAGAGAGAGCGAGGCGTGACCCCAATAAGTTTTGTCGGTATCATAATGACATTGGACATGATACCAATAATTGCTTTGTCCTGAAAGATGAGATCGAAAGATTGATTAAAAAAAGGCAGCTGCGACAGTACTCTAAACAGAATAATGAAAGGCGAAAAGAAAACCGACAGCGACCTCCAAAAATTCAGCGCGAGGTGCGAACTATTTTCGGAGGACCGCACATTGGGGGAGATTCCAAGAGAGCGCAGGATAGGTATGCGCGAGAAGCTCGACAGCAGCCATTGACCAACATCATACACCTCGAACAGCGACCACGAAAGCTTCAGCGAGTACCGGATATGGATATTACCTTCACGGAACAAGACGCGATGGAAGTCCATTATCCACATAATGATGCGTTGGTCATAAACATCAATTGTGGAAGCACGCAATTATGGCGAATATTGGTTGATAACGGAAGTGCAGTTGACATCCTGTATTACGACGCCTTTAAAAAAATGGGGTTGAATGAAAGTGACCTAAAGCCCCACCGTCACTCCACTCTATAGATTCACTAGTAACAACATAATGTCTATGGGCGTGATGAGTTAATGGTCAACGTTGGAACCTACCCTAGGGTTTCAATAGTAATGACCTAGTTCTTAGTTGTAGATTGCCCCTCTGCATTCAATGCTGTACTAGGAAGACCAACACTGAGGGAACTTCGAGCAGTAACATCGATCTATCATCTCACTATGAAATTCCTGACTTAGCAAGGAGTAGGCGAGGTGCGTGGCAACTAATATGATGCGAGGACTTGTTATAACAACTCCTTAAAACTCGTAGCAAAGGATGCGACACCTCGCACAATGATCGTCCAAAGGGAAGCGTCAGTCGAAATGTCAGCCGAAGCGTCATGCAAAACGTCAATGGAAACGACAAGTGAAGACCTCGACCCTCGAGAAATCGATGGAGAGGTCAAAACGGGACCAATTGAAGACTTGGAGTATTTGCTATTTGATAGGTCCTCCAAGATTTTAAAAATTGGAGCGAGGCTTCAAGAACCTGTGCGAGCTTCATTGATCGCTTTTCTGGAATCTAATTTGGATGTCTTTGCATGGCAACATTCGGACATGGTTGGGATCGATCCGAATATCATATACCACCATCTTAACATAGATCCAACAAAGAAGCCTGTATGGCAGAAAAGAAGAGTTATGAATCTAGAACGCTACGTCGCGCTGAAAGAAGAGGTAGAGAAGTTGCTTGAAATTGGCTTTATCAGGGAATCTTTTTATCCGAACTGGCTTGCAAACCCAGTTTTGGTAAAGAAACCCAACGAGAAGTGGAGAACATGCATTGATTTCATAGATCTCAACAAAGCATGCCTGAAGGACAGCTTTCCCCTTCCAAGAATCGACCAGCTTGTAGATGCGACGTCGGGGCATGAATTCTTAAGTTTCATGGACGCATATTCTGGATATAATCAAATCCCCATGTACGAACTAGATGAGGAGTACACTTCGTTCATCACTGATCAGAGATTATACTGTATCAAAAAGATACCCTTCGGACTCATCAATGCAGGAGCAACCTACCAGCTTCTTGTCAATATGATGTTTGTAATACAAATTGGCAAGACAATGGATGTATATGTTCATGACATGCTGGTGAAGTCGAAGAAAGCCGAAGATCATATCAAATATCTTGATGAGATGTTCAAAATTCTCCGAAAATGTTAAATGAAGCTGAATCCTCAAAAGTGTGCATTCGGGGTATGATCTGGGAAGTTTCTAGGTTTTATGGTCAATCAGCGAGACATTGAAGCTAACCCACAGAAGATACAAGCGCTGATTGATATGTAATCTCCTCGCAAACCCAATGATGTGCAGAGCCTGGCAGGAAGAGTGGCCGTATTGAGTCGATTTGTATCCAAGTCGACAGATAAGTGCCAACCATTCTTTGAAGTATTGAAAGGTTCGAAGAGGTTCGAGTGAACGGAAGAATGTGAGCAGGCATTCCAAGAATTAAAAATACACTTGGATTCTTCTCCACTCCTGTCGAAGCCAAATTCAGGGGAAGAATGATATTTATACCTCGCTGTTTCTAAATATGCGACAAGCGCTGCATTAATTCGGGAATATGAAAAGATACTGCGACCAGTGTACTACGTCTGTAAAAGATTACTCGATGCCGAAACAAGATATCCAGAGATGGAGAAATTGGCATTAGCACTCATTGTCGCATCCAGGAAACTTCGACCTTATTTT
>JXTB01000240.1:48346-78019 GCA_002914805.1 Parasponia andersonii | reverse complement strand
GGTATTTTTGGCCGACCATGAAGAAGGATACGATGGAATTTACTAGGAGATGTAACAAATGCCAATGATTTGCAACTGTTCCTAGAATGCCATCCATTCCTCTCACTCCAATGATCAGTCCATGGCCATTTGCAGTATGGGGAATTGATATTATCGGAACACTTCCACTAGCGTGAGGTGGGTTAAAGTATGCAGTGGTCGCAGTCGATTATTTCACCAAGTAGACAGAAGCTGAAGCTTTGAGTACCATTTCCGCAAAGAAGATGATAGATTTTGTTTATAAATCTATAATCTGCCGTTATGGTATACCACATACCATAATTTCTGATAATGGGAAATAATTTAACTGTGACGAGTTCCGTAATTTCTGCAACAACTTAGGCATCAAGAAGAATTTCTCCGCTATTATTCATCCACAAGCTAATGGACAGGTCGAAGCGATAAATAAAATACTTAAACACAATATAAAGACAAAGTTGGAAGAGCATAAAGGAGCTTGGCCAGAAGTCTTCCCTGAAGTGTTATGGGCTTATCGCACCACTCAATGAATAACTACTAGAGAGAGTTATGGATATGAAGCAATGATTTCGGTTGAAATTAGTGCGAGCTCTCTACAACGATCAACCTATGAGCAAGATCACAACAAAACACTAATGAGGATTGAGTTCGATCTTTTAGAAGAAAGGCGCGAGCAGTTTCAGCTTCGAATCGTATCATATTAACAGCGCACTGCTCGATATTATAACTCTAAAGTTAGACGAAGAGGATTTGAAGTTGGTGACCTTGTTCTTCTGCAAGTCCTACCTAATAATAAAGAGCACGGTACTGGAGTATTTGGACCCTCTTGGGAAGGACCGTATGTTATTGATGCCATTATTCGACCTGGGATATATAAGTTAACTTGCACTGGCGGACAAAAGATTGAGCATCCCTAGAATGCAGAACAACTTCGTCAATATTATCAGTAAATTTTCATGTATATCTTTATATTTTCGTCATTCATCAATAAAGATCTACTTATTTGTCATTCGTTAATCGTCATTCGTAATCGTCATTCGTTGATCGTCATTCGTAATCGTCATTCGTTAATCGTCAAACTTTTTATAGTTTTATGGCAGTCTTCGAATACCATAAGACTCAGGGGGCAGTGGGATCAGAATATTATCTCCTACTTATTTCCTAAGGGACTATGCAAAATGTCCATTTAGAGGGGTCAGAATTTTAGATCGTCGAAATATCTAAAATTCCTTAAAATATTAGGATTTTCTCCTCGCTTTATGCCTTAGCATGTCATATTACGCAATTTCCCTTCTCGAACAACAAAGTAACTAAGCAAAACGCTCATTATTCGATGTGATATATTGCTATATTTACATTTTGCTGTGGAACTTTTGAAAAATAGTATTGAGTTTGCATCACTCATATTTGTTGTTTTCTTAAGCGACCTAACCTATCCTAACAAAACCATTTTAAGTGTGTTGGATTCAAATCGCAATAGTATACCAATCAGTCACTTAGTGATTGACTACTTGGTTAAATTAATTATCTTCTATATTACGACTTAGTGTGTTGATTATTTTGTAGGAATAAACGTCTAATAAGGAAAGCATTCATTCATTGATAAAAGCTTGCACCTATATGTAAGCAAAAAAATACAAATAAGAGAGGACCAGGCCCATATTGTTCTGAAGTAAAAATAAAAAAGATAAGATGATTATTGTGCAGACGTGCTCGCCCCACCATCTCCAGTCTTGGTAGCTTCATCTTCTCTCCAACTATGGACAAGCTCGACCACGTCTTCGCTGAGGATGGAAAAGTCGAAGTCCGGATGCTCGCAAAAGATGTTGTATATGATGGTCGACGAGGTGATGTCACTGGCTTTGTCTTCGAGCTCCTTGACTTCACTAGCCTTGAACTCTTCAACAGCCTTATGAGCTGCCTCTGTTGTCGCCTCCTTCATGTGATCTGGATGCTCAGAGATAGTCTTTTCAAGATATTTAATTTTTTCCTCGTGCTTCTCCTTTTCGGACTTCTTCCTGGCCAGACCTTCGAGCAGCTGCTGCCTCTTTAAATCGAAGGCTTTTGTCTCCTTCTCGCGAGCTTTTTCTGAGTCCTCGAATGCTTACATTATCTCGTCGACTTTTTCGGCCTTCTCCAAACACTCGAGGACTGGGTCAGGCATCAGGACAGCAACTGCAGTAGTCTGAAAATATAACACATAAATACCAGAAGAATGCATTAAAAAAAAAAAAAGAAGATACTTACATTTGTCAACATCCTCATCGCAGAACCAAAGGCAATCTTAGCAGATTGTCGCTTCATCCTCTCCCAACCCTCTTTGGAAGTGAAGCGATCAATGAAGGTTGCGCTCATACCAGCCTTCTCCAGTAATTGATTAAGAAGTGCGAAGAGCTCCTCGTCCTTATCTACCAAGTTTGGTTCCAAAGAGGTAGCAGTATCCTTGGATGGGTCGGGATGGCTCATTGTTTGAGGCTGTGGAGGAGGCGAGCTTGCCGGGATGTCCTCGAAGGCGACTTTTTATTTTTTGGAAGTGTCGACCTTCTCTTTCCATTTCGATGACAATGAAGGTGTGCTCTCTGGCGTCTTGGACTTTGCCATGGACCCCAGAGTGGAAGGTGGTGCTTGCAGTCTGCTACCAATAACCATCTCTGTACAGATATATCAGCAAGCGAGGTGACATAATACGATGATGATAAAAATATGTATATATATATATATATAATTACCTTCTTGCTATTGAGGAGCTGGTGGTGATGCTGTTTCTGGAGAAGATGATTCCGAAGTTGAAGGGGTGGCAGGTGCTTTTCATTTCCTAGGTTTGGAAGACGAGGCACTCTTTTCCGTCTGCTTCCTCGGCTTCTTTTTCTTCGAGCTCGAAGGTCTGGACGAACGGACGTTGGGGTCAGGGAACGCTGCTCCCTTTGGAAGTAAACCGCAAGCGACCAAGTTCTTGGAAGTCCCAAGCTTCTTCCAATCAAACTCCTCAATCAGAAGGTCGTTAATTTTGTAAACCCTTATGAGTTGTTCCCTAGAAAGTCCGAGCCGTTCTTTATTATCTGCGATGACATACGAGTACGTTCATAATAAATATGATAATACAGAAAAGGCGATAAATTGAAAAGCTACCTACCAAGATTCTGAAAGAAGCCGTTATCTGCATAGTCAAAGTGGAAAAATGGATTTTTCCATTTTCTCATATTGTTGCGAATCCTGTAGATTATTTTTATTGCCTGGTTCGACCACTTGCTCGCATAAAAAAAGCCAAAATCTGACGGGTTTAATTTTACTTGGTAAAACCAAGCGAACTCTTCAGGTGTGGGGGGTTTTAAGCCTAATTTATAGTATAGTATGTACAAACCTACCATGTATCTATAAGTGTTTGGGGTTAGTTGAAAAGGAACAACTCCATAATAGTCGATGATGGATTTTATGTAAGGATGAAGTGGAAGATGGACCCCGCATTTGAGAACTGCTTCAGAGAATGATGCAATTCTGCGAGGTGGTGTATGTGGTCGATTAAACTCCATGGGAAGGCGAAGAGGGATGGCGATCTTGTAGTTGCATATGATCTTGCTGAGCCTGTTCGTGGTGCAGCTCGTCCTTATATTAGTACATGACCAGTCTCCCTCTACATATTGGTAACCTGTTGCGAATGTAGGGGCATCTCTGATATGCCGGGGCCATTGGTCTTGAGGTAGGTCGCCTATGCAAGGACTACTTTGCCTGACCCTAGTTATCTCAACTTCGGGTTCTAGCTCAAGATAATCTTCGAGATTTATGGAGCTAATACTAGTATTGGAAGATTCTCCTGAGAATGCATTTCCTTCCCTAAAATCCTCACTATTAGACATCTGAAAAGAAATGGTAATGGATTTAGTCCTATGTGAACATCAGGGATCTTAAATATATGCGAGCAGTTTGGGGTCTCATCCTAGGATTGCATCAACAAGCTACTCATCAGATTTTTTCTAATCGATCTACGGATTCATAAAAAAATCGTTCGAGCAATTCGTTAAAAAGAAAATAAAAACTATTTCACGAGTTTATCTCTGTCAGACATCTAAAAGAAGAATCTATAGACCAATGAAGGGGACCTAAAGTCCATCCGAGTACGGGATGGGTTTACGTTCAGAATATTTAGCCTCTGGTATTTGAGTTCTACGGTTTGTTCCTATTTTCTATTCTAGGATCTGTAAATAAGAGTACTGAAAAAATCGAAGAATAAGAGAGAGGATATATACTAACCTTTCTTCGAAGACGAAAGAACCAAGATGATGTTTGAAGGATTGTGATGATAACTTCGTCAGAGAAGATGATAAAGTTGTGAGAGCTGGGAAACAGAATGAAGCCGGAAGAATTTCTCTGTGAATACTTCGGGTTTAGAGAGAAATAGCAGACGATAAGTTTGTTTTGAAGAGAAGGCGGATCAGTTTGATATATATACCTCGAGTGTCGTCAAATCATAGCCGTAGATCAAGGTATTTAATTTTTAGATCCAAAGGCCGAAATTCATGTGGGATTTGATTTTTTCCGAAATTAAATCGGTATCTTTTTAAAATTTGAAACGATTCGATTTAAGACGACAGCTGGCATCATCGCTATCATTAAGTCTCCTTGAGTTTTGCTATTCTTCTTAGAAAAGGCGACACATATTTTCATCTGTCAGAAAAAGGTGTGCGTGATCTTGAAAAAGGTGAGATTTGAGATCTAGCGACTCTTCGACTCTTCATGGATATCAAGTCTAGGTCATGACGTCGCATTTTTTAAGCTCGCACTTACATTAGAAGGAAGCTCTATTTTGTCCTGAAGAACTAATGGAGCTGGGGGGGCAATTGTTGTGCGGTCTAAAATCCTATGTCAGGTCGTATGAGTAAGATTAAGTGTGATCTCTTTCGAAAGAGTTACATGCGACCTCCACTGCATAAGTTAGTACGACCTCTTCTGAAAGAGTTACGTGCGACCTCCTCCGAACAAGTTTAAAGTGACCTCCTCCGAACGAGTTAAGTGCGACCAGAATGAAAGGGCACTAGTCTAGACTTTGTCAAACAGGTAACCTACAAAGAAAGGAAAACAAAAGTTTCTCCTTAAAGATCGACCAGTCATCTTATTTAAGTGATTATCCAGTTATATTATTACTCAAATTATATTGTCCGATTATACAATTACCCATTCTCACAATTGGGAAACATTGAGCTATCCTCATCTATATAAACGGAGTTCAATGTTTCAGTGAGGGATCTTGGACTTTTTCTAATCTTGGGAGACTGAGGAATTTTTTAGAGAACCTTTTAAACTCTTGCTTCTTCTTTTTGGACAACACATTGTAATTCTGAGTTCTTATAATGCTCAGAAAATAGTGAAAAACAGTTGACGTATGCTCATCTTTTTTGGGGTTGAACCACTATAAAATTCTTGTCTTTTTATTTGTTTTAGTTAATTAACCATTTTCATACACAAGCCATATCTTGCAATTTTTCTAAATTTATTGTTGACAAAATCTCTGTCAACAGACACTTATACTTATTTTTTAAAATAAATATTACAAAATTTATGATTTTTCAAAAATAATAAATATTCTATATAATCATTTTAGGGTATTTTTTTTAAATACTTTAAGAGCTAGAAAATGCGATAGCATTTTAGTTAATAAGTCATCTTCTTTTACAAGAAACCACAAAGATTCCCTAGAAATCAATTTGGTTTCCTATTAATGGAATATCTTGTATGTAAGTAAATCACAGGAAACCTCAAAGATTTTCTGGAAACCAGTTTAGTTTCCTTTAGCGGAACGTCTTGTACGTAAGTTAATCATAGGAAACCACAAATGTTTCCTAGAAACCATTGTGGTTTCTTTTTTTTAGAATGCTATGTAACTAAGTAAATCACATAAAACTATAAATGTTTCCTAGAAAACATTATAGTTTCCTTTAGCAGAATGCCCTGTAACTAAGTAAATTACAAGATACTATGAAAGTTTCTACTTAATTGTCATTGAGCAATTTCATCAAGCATTTGGTATGCAACAATTTCACTTCTAATAATTCTACATAATTTTATCAACTACTTGTCTATTTCGAATGCTTTTATGTATTATGGCATATATGAATGTATACATATCTGATAAAAGAAACGAAAACAATAGGAAAAATCTCAATTTTCAATACGTCTCATGTTAAAACAACTAAGTAAATACCTTGGAAATTTGAGGAAACAAATAAATAAAAAAGTGAAATCTTATTGGAAGGGAGTAAAGAGTACTCAAAGAATCAAGTGTGTGAAAAAAAAAAGGAGTTTATAGAATGTTAAGCAAATTTGGATATTTTTCAACAAAAAGACCGTATAGAAGTAAGTGAGCTAAATAAAACCATATTATTGGTATTCTTTTTCAAAAGGTAGTGTTAGGTATTTTTTTCCCTAAAAAGTATATCTAAAAACATGTTTACAATTTATAATATATGACATAAATATATTTATCACAAATATTTTATACATAAAATATATACCTAAAAACAAGTATAAAACTTTTAAAGTAAAAAAAAAAGGTATTGGTGAATGATAAGGCAAAGAAGAGTATATTGAGCCTAAATTTCGCATCAAATTATCACCCTTATAAACTTTGAAATCCTAATTTCTCCGTCCACATTTGCGTACGTTCTCTTCCGTTTTGGTGATTAGTAACACTTGAACTTGAAGCGCCTTATAGAAAACTATATGACAGAAGGAAGGCTATATCACTCATATGTAGCCGAATCATGGAAAAAGACAAATACAAATCAAGAAAGGCTATATCACTCATACTCATATGTGGTATCGAATCAAATGCTATGTGCCATGTGACCGGCTCTTTTGATTGGTTCTAGTATAAAGTCTTCTTTAATTCTATGCGATCGTGATATTGATAGGCTGCATTTGCCGACCATAAAAACAACTTTCCACCATTAAAAAATAATTAAAAAAACCGTGACACATCTCTTTTTGCTATAGCTATGTACATCATACAATAATAGTCTCATTCTACAATGCATCTAAAAATGATATTTTTTTTTCGGTAAACATCTAAAAATGATATTAACCATACTTTAAATTTGTTTTCAGTTTCTTTTTAAAATGATTCCATAAAGATTCCTTAAAATATGATTCCATAAAGATAATTGTGGAAATGGAATCCTCAAACTCCGGAACATTTTCCAACGAGAAACAACCCTTTTAACTAAGCTAGGGCTACAAGATTATATGCCATGGATACAATTGAATGATCAAATATTCGCATATCTAGAAATACTTATTTTCGTAATTTTATTTTTGCTATGAATGAAAAATATGCAGTTTCCTTCAGATATTCAATTTTTCTTATGATTATTGCGAATATTTTTTAGTATATTTATCATTTGTAGTGTTAATTGCGATATAGTAGTGCCTGCCCTGTGCGATATACCATTAAAGAGACGGTGGCGCCGATTCTTCCCTAGACAAGACTAGGATTTCCCCCATTGTGAGTCAGGTGCGTATTTATAGTATTCTAATATGTATTTCTATTTATTAACTTTTCAATCTATATGTCTCAATTTCTGTTTTATTTAGGTGCAACACCTCCTCTAGGAAGCACTCCAACATGTAGGTCGTTTGAGGGTCGTTTAGATTCACTTTCACTTTTTGTTTTTTTTTTTTTTTAAATCAGAAAAAAAAAAATTGAAAGTTTGCTTGGTAACTTTTTTTTTTATTTTTTGTTTTTAAAAATTGTTACCAAATTTTTTTTAAAAAAAAGTGGTAATAAGAAATTTCTGATATCTTTATTTTTTAAAACAGATTTCAAAATAAAATAACATACAAATATTTGTATACAAATACATATATACATATATGTATACACATACACAAATACAAATCTATGAGTTTCTCGATTGTTATTTGCACTCTTTTATTTTTATAAACAAGTAGTGAAATAAAATTTGTCAAATATGTTTCTTGTTTTTAAAAATTGAAAAACAAAGTTTTACTTCTATTTTCAATTTATTTAAACAAAAAAATATAAATGAATCCAAACATGTCGTTAATTAATTTACTGAAAAATGTTCAGGATAATGAACCTTTTAAGATCGAGTTTGATGGAAAGGGCTCTGCATTGTTCCCATTTGGCGATAATGCCAAGTACTTTCGAAGGTGGATTATTTGTTTGCCGGCACGTCCAACCTTATTCTCCAGGTTGGGAGAAAGTGCCACGTGAAGATAGAGCTAAGATTCTTTCTCAAGTTGAGGTAAGATTCTTTCTCAAGTTGAGGTATGTTAGATAAGAATGAAATATAAAGAAAAAAAACTGGATGATCAATTTTTAAATTAGTTTAAGTAGATATTTATATTTTAAAAATTATTGAATATTTATTTCTTTTAAAGTTTTAATTATGAAATATATTATATTTTTATTATGATCATCAAATAAGATATTAATTATAAATTCTTGAGTAGTGTCAGACCAAAAATGGTTAAATAACTGGTCACTCTAAAATATAATTGTTATTTAATTAAGTTGTAAGCTATCAATAAATTATTTGACAATTTTGTTGATGTAGAGATGCTTTGATATCGGGCGACAACAAGTTACCAAGAATGAGTTGTGACTGGAATTGATCGACTGGCAAGCAATACATACCGTGACTTCAGGAGCAGGATGTATGTGCAGTACAAAAACTATAGGTGAAAGGAGAATGATTATAATAAAGCTGTCCATAATGTTCCGAGTGAATTAGATGAAGTTCACTTGGAAGAAATGCATCGAGTTTTTTTCTTCAATGAAAATTTTACGGTAAATACAATAAACATATCATAAATGTGATAATTTGTTTCAACTTTTCTATCTAACTTTCATGTCTGGTCTAAGATCAATAGTAACAACTGAAAGAAATAGAATTACCCTAGCTCGCAAGGCTCTGAGACTATATATACAACAAGGAGAGGTACCATAAATTCTATGCTTTTCCTATATTGTGTTTTAACATTTTATTTTTAGTTTTTGTTCCAAACTTGTTAAATTTTTTTTCTTTTTTTTCTTCAGGAAAAGAGTGTCATTGATATGTTCCGTTGCAATCATATTAAGAAGTCCACCAGAAAATGAGTGAATGACGAGCTAGAGCTAGGGCAAGATAATGTAAGCGTTGTCATTTTTTCCCCCTAACATTCTTCACTTTTATTTTATTATTTTATCTAATTTATCTCATTTCTTTTTATTTATTTATTATTTTTTTTTTTTTTTGGTCTAGGACGTCTGAGATTTAGACTACACAAATAAAAGCACAGTATCAAACATCTGCCACTTGTAATTCCAAGGGGAATAATCCTATACAGTCAGTCGTGCCATGTATAGAAGAGACAGTGATAGCTAATGAGGTACTTGGCATACATTACAGGCACAAGAAATGAGTTGGCCTATAACTCAACTGAGAAGGATTGCAGAGAAAACATCCGTGCAAAAGAACTGCAGTATCATTTTCATGCCAATTGAATTTAAACCCAGAACAGAAAAGGGACTATACAAAAAGAGAAGGGGTTATGGGAGAGAGGCTAAGAGGGTCTCTGTCTTTTTTTTTTTTTTTTTTTTTTTTAATTAATTAACAAAGTACAGCTGTGCCTTTAAATTATTAAGGGTATTTTGGTCCCATATGGATAGATTTGAAACAATTATTGAGTGCAGCATACGTGTGTTATTAGGTAGTATTAGCATTTTTACTAAAAACTTTTGTTGCCCAATAATCATTTTTAATACATTTTTAACGCATTGATTAGACATGTTGGTAAAAAAAAAAAAAAAAAAAAAGTACTAAAACCTATAAAGAAATATGTTTGTACGAATTCTATTTTATAAATCTAGAAGAATCACTCTTAAGCAATACCTCTACCAAGTTATTAGAATATTAGGTCTTCAATTTAAGCTTCACCGATTAGTACGCTTATATGGTATAATATAAATAAATATGAGTAGGGTGAAAATTAGATAATAATAAGTATTTTTTTTTAATTTATAATAAGTAAAGATCATTAGTTAAGCCTATTTTTTTATTAAAAAAAGTAAAAAAAAAAATTCAGTATTAGCAATAAATGCAATACTTACAAGATTTAGTAAATTTGATAGTTATTATATTAGATCTTATTTATTAATCCAATTCAATTTTTTCCAACCATATTAGTAAAATTATGCGTAATTAAAACAAATTATTCAATCAATTTACTATGGTCAAAAATAAAAACTTCAACTTTATTTTATTAACTACAAATATACCTTATTTAATTATAAAATAACTTGTATTTTTTTTTTCAACAACCAAATCCGTGAAAGAAAAAAATAAGTCTGAAGCCATCAAAGATAACTTGTATCTATTTCTTTTATCAATCTACGCATCAATCATCTTTACTCTCACTACATACTCTAACTCTTTTTTTTTAAAAAAAATTATTATAAAATTTATATATAAATTAGTCTAACTAAGATTCAAATCTCATCATTTTCACTCATTCACACACACTCTCCAAAATCCTAAATCACACTCTCCAAAATCCTAAATCAATTGAACTAGCCTTAATTCGCCACTGAATACGGACTCCAACTCTATTGCTGCATATGATTACACAGATACATGTAATGTAATGTAATTAAATAAAATTCATTCAATCACACTTACCAAAGAACATAATAAAATATCTCACAAATTTATTAATTTCTAAAAAATAATTATTACAAGATTCAATTTGCTTTGAAGAGTGTAAATATCCAACATTCACCTTCCAAAAATTCTATCAAACTTTTAAAGAAAAACTTATCTACTAATGAAAAAGTTTTGGACACATATTGAATTTCCCTGAATTAGTAAAATCTTCTATCTTAAGAAAAGATCCAGTAGAGACTGGTGGGGTCATAGCTCAGAGGATCGGGGCACCTGGCTACGAACCACGGTATTGAGGATTCGAATCTCTCATCGCACACAACCGGCCAAAAAAGGAAGGACATTTGCCTTTGGAGGTAGGAAATTTATGAATTTAATTATTGAAATTTAATCGATCAATGGCATTAGATTATCATAAAAATTTAGTAAACAGGTTTGTCATATTGACATTGTATTATAACTAAAGAATATAAAATAATATGTAAATTTCATGTTATCAACTCTTTCTTCCTAATCATGAAAAACTGCCTGAAAAAAAAAACAAATAATTTTAATTAACATATGGCATTAAAATAGTGTAGATGAACTAAAGATATAGACATTTTAAAAAAATAAATAAATAATTAAAGAAGTACATGCCTTAAGGAGGAGAAAGAGAGAGTATTAGAGACAGAGCGAGAGAGAGAGAGAATCAATTTCATGTAATTTTCTTAACATATGGTATTGAAATAATGAAGACGAATTCAGGGTTGGTTGAACCTATAGACAGCGTAGGTCTTTGCCTAAACCCCCTAATTCATTAATGCCCCAAAACATCCTTGTATATATAATAATATTATATATTTTTTATGTACTTATTTTTTATATAAATGATTTAACTCAATGTAGGTCTTTGGTCGAGAAGTCTATATTTTTGACAAAGAAACCTATATTTTTTACTCTGTAGGTTATTTTTAATAATTTATCTAGATACAATAGCCATATATTTTTTCTTTTTTTACTTTGTAGGCTTGCAGGTATAATCGGTAGCTTTTACCCGTTAAAATATAATGTTATTTATTCAGCGAAGTTGCTATTTATCATGTCCATTGCAAATTTTCGTTAATGTTAAAATTTTAATGTTGTTGATGTGGTATTGCAAATTTTTTGTTGTCTCTTCTCCTTCCCCCCCTAACCTCAAATATAAAAGGCCCCATTTGGAGAATTGGGCTGAGGCCCAACTACCCTTGAGCTGGTCCTGGATGAACTAAACAAATAGACACTTTTTTTTTAAAATGAAGAATTACATATGAGAGAGAGAGAGAGAGAGAGAGACTTGGGTGGCAGAGGAAAAGGAATGTTGGAGAAATGGTTTGATGGGGATGTTTTCTCGTGCAAAAGAAGGTAACACAATAGAATAACACTAGCTCCTGCTGGATGAGACAGGAACAGCAACCATATTGGATAGTACTCTATTCCTTTTTTCCTTTTTGGAAAAACATCGGGAGAGGGGGACCAGTATATTGTAAACCACCCTTGGCTGTCACTAAAGGACTTCTAGCCTCCCAATGCTGACAAAAATGATCGCTAACAGCCCAAGACAGCGAGCCCCGTCCCTGAGAGAGGAGAGCGTCACCCACCCTTGCCGAATGTTGTTATGAATAAGGATATATGAGATTGTGGTAGCAGACACTCTACATCAAATAGTGAGTTGGTACGAAATAAGCTCTCACATTCAAGACCCTACACACACCCTCCACTTGAAGCCATGATCACGAACCCATCCACAATATGCCTTACCGCTAGCTAGGCTACTTCATTTGATGGTGGACGGCACTCTATTTTGTTGCATGAGATTTATTCTCCATTTTCTTTTTATTTAACAAAAAAAATTCTCATATATGCGAGAGTTTTAGTTAATTTTTCATGTGATTTAGACATCCATGTTTAAAGTAAAGTGAACATAAATGGAAGTTCACCCTCTAAGAGTGACACTTGAATTGTGCTAAAGTAAGACCCATCAAGGTTCAAGATTCCGAGATGAGATTTTGGCTTTTTTTTTTCCACTGATGAATACGAAAAAGAAAATGGAGTAAACTTTAAGAGCAATGCTTCAATTTGCTAAAATACAAAGTGAGTTAAGTGATGAGTTGAAAGGGTTAAAGTTAGAAAGGCAATGATATTTTGGTTATTATGGTAAAAGCAGAATTCTTTATTCGAAAGTATAATCATCAAGTACAACGCTAAATATATACTGAGAATCTCATCAAGTCACATGCAGCTAGAAGAAAATTTAAAAAACAAGACGAGCTAAGTTATGAGCCACAGTATTCCCAAACGTGGGGTATTAGTACAACTAACATTTCCTAGCAATGACAAACCGGGAAAAATGTCAATTGCTACATCACATTGTTAGCATCACTCTCCAACAATCAACATAAAACCATTGGATAGCAAAAGAAAGGCCCTCCCGAAGAGCCAAGAACTAAGCTATGAAAACACTGCAAAGACCAGAAACTTTTTGACATGGCAACCTTAATCTAGCCCAAGTGATCTCACACAACCACCTCTCTACACCAATGAATTCGCCCATAGAAGAGATGGCCGCATCCACATAAAGTCTGAGAGTGTTTGGAGCAGCAGTAACGGAATTAACGGCAGAGCCAATGAAGACGTTTACACTCCCTTAACCAATCCGTAGCCAGCATCTTCTAGCAACACCTCTGGCCTTTTTGAACTCTTTTTTCCCGTGGACCGTCTGATTACGATTTCCGCCAAAGCATCCAAACTAGAGCAACACCAAGTACATCAAATGCCAAAGAAAATTCCACCATTATATGTATGACCTCTTTCTGGGGGGGGTTTGTTGAAGTTGAACCCCTTGCCCGCCCTTCCATGGTTCTCCATTGATAACACTACCCTGACTAAACAGCATAGACTCCTTCTTGATCGAAATGCCATACCAGTTTATGATATGTAATACGAACAAATTAACTAAATTATATGAGTTGAATTGATCATTAACTTCTACAAGTTGCATTTGTTTTACGACGATTTTTAATAATATGGAGCTCACTTTGTCATTAAGCAACATGCTCATGTTACTGCTTGCCAAATTTAATTGGCATTATAATGTTCTCGAGATTAATGGCATGTTGTCCATTTCTTTCTTTTTTTTTTTTTTTTTTTGGTTTATAAATTTTGTAGTTCACATTCTTAGCAAAAATAAAAAATAAAAATAAAATATAAAAAATGCCATATCATAATAGAGTCATCAAGAGAGCAAGAACGGCCTATTAGCATGGCATAACATGCTAAATAGAGTCATCAAGAGAGTCAAAACGGCCCATTAACATGGCATAACATGCTAGAGTGTACGTCACGTTAGACTCATGATTTAAGCACAATAAATTAAACACAGCAAAATATATTTGTAGACATGAAATAATATAATTCAATCAACATAATATGTCACGTTACACATATATTATTGTAATTTTTTTGTAAAGTTACAGATGCCAATTTAATTGGGAGTCGATCTATAATCAAATTATAGTTTGTAATATTTCACAATTTTTTTAAGAAACTTTTTTAGTATTAAAAAAAACTCTCTAATTTATTACGTTAATTTTTGTTTTCTTGTATACATATGAATAATTTGGAGAAAAGAAATTTATAAAACAGTACAAAAATTAAATAAATTTTACCAATTAGATCAACTAATTTTGGCCAAATGAATTGACACATCTCGACCAAGTGGGTTAAGAACCCACGGCATAACATGAAGCACAACATTGCACACGTTTAAACGTACTAATAAGTTTGAATTTTAGACACAAATGAATTGACACATCTCGACACGTGGGTTAAGAACCCTAGGCATAACACAAAGCACAACATTGCACACGCTTAAACATATGAACCAATGGGCCGTGCAAGACTAATAAGTTTGAATTTTAGACACGACACATCACGACAAAAAAGTATCGTACGACACCAAAATATGTATTTGTGCCCAACTTTAATGGACCATGCCTCGCGCCGTCATATTATGTTTGACAGCTCTAGATCACATTTTCGCTACCTCATACAATTAAAATAACTGTAATGAACAAGAAATATATGTTTATCACAGACGACTTCCAAAATTGCCATATCATTTCAGTTGTATAAGTACCACGTAATAAGCTCGAGCTCGTAACAGTTACTCAAGAAATTAACGAAAATTAATTCCACATTGATCTCCCTTGTGAGATTCCTTCATGGAAAACTCATCTCTAACTCTCTTATTTTACAGTACCACACTACTATTACGATGAATCTCAACAAATGAAACAAATTCATGACTAGTGAGTGAGGAACCAAAAAATAAAAATTAAAAAAAAAAAAAATTATCAGCATCATATGTTACCCGCCAGAACAGAAACCCTTCCCTCCTTTCTTTTCCTTGAGATCGTAAAAAACCATTCCACCTCCACAAAAGATTATAGAATGTAAGGATATTAAATTCTGACGATTTTCACTCATCTACAGTCGAACCAATGGGGAGTTACATAATCAACAAACAAGGTTTAGCCCCCAATGTAGCCCAGCCAGTGAAGAATCACTGCTAAAATGAGCATGACTATTGCCAATATCATGCCAGGTCTACCCAGAAGCCAATTCTTCGTCTTCTTAACGCCTTCCACTCCCCTTTGCATCCTATCAGCCCATCGCATCTGTAACAATAAGTTTTAGGACGATTAACTTTCAAACTAGTATAAATAATAGGAAAAGATAACAAAGTCTTGACAGTTGACACCATTAAGGCCACAAGTAAAGCATACTGGATAGTTATAAAACAGTCTCGCTGAGTTCTGAAAAACTCTCGGTTAATCCTATCAGTCGAACAGTTCAAGTAATAGAAATTTTAGAAAAGCCACATGACCGACCATAGTGGTACAACAAATTGGTTCAAGTAAAAGTGACTTGGCTCACAATCTCACAAGCTCTCAGAAAGATGAACTACTTGAGTATCATATCCTATCACTAACACAGCACTAGGCTGAAAAAATTAAAGCAAGTTGACCTTATAAAAGAAACTTGATGCATCTTAATGTGATTATTTTAGTGCCCCAATCTTGCAACTCAAGACTAGTGAACAAGAAACATTGAATAATTGAACAATGTAAAGCCAAACTTGGATTCTAAAAACTAAGAAGGTACCATTTTATCCAAGTCCTCTGGTGATAAAGATGACATTGCTTGTTGAGCTTTCTCTGCATCTTCTCGGGAAAGCTTAAAGCCAAATTGTTCGCCCATGTTTGCCATCATTTCTGGGCTCATATTCTTTATCATTGACGTGAACATCTGCAAATCACATTTAACCAAAATTTTACGGACGTCCTAAAAAGATCATATAAATGTTTTTCCTATTATGCAAATGGCTAGGCAACCAATGAAAATATTATCACTCATAATTTAGGCCTTACTCTACGAAACAACCCATGTAAATTGGCTCAAGGGATGACAACAAAAGCTAATACAAGTGATACAATTTCTTGAAAACTAATGTCACTCTTAACAAATAGGGAACTGGTGTAACATTTGTACAGTTAGTCTTGACAAAATCATTTAAATGCTGCATTTGCCTGTCAAGAGAGTGCAGCCTAAGTGCTCTCTTCTAGAATCTTGCACATGAAGATAACCTACCTTTCTTTAAGTCTTGCATTAACAGTTTCTTGGGGAAAAACTCATAAATTGAAATTTAAAAATCACATAAAAGGCTTCAAAAGATGATTAAAACTAGAGAGAATTTTATGAAGATGAAAATGTCTCATGTCATATAGAGTGTAAAATGGCAAACCTGTCGCGTAGCTGGATCTTTCATTTGGTTTCTCATCTGTTCTTGCATATCAGTAGTTGAGGCGGGGAAACTTGACTGAGGTGGAACACTTCTTGAATTTGAAAATGTACCATGAGAACTGCTTTCACCTCCAACATTAGTTTCATCAACAACAGAACTTCCCTGGCCTGCTGAATATCTTAAACCACTATCTGAACTGGGTCCAGTTGCATTTACAGCTGTCGGCATTGGAAATGAGCCGTTTCCTCGCAAATTTGATGCCATTTCAAACATCTTCTGAAGTTCCTCTGGTGGCATTTTAGTCATCATATCAGAGGCTGTTTTAAGCATGTCAGGTGACATATTTGAAGGAACTGACCCAGGTCTGAAACTGTCAAAATTACTACCAAAGGGGTTTCCCTTAAGACTTGGGTTATCCCCCTGAAATGAGGAAGCCAATTCAAACACTTTTTGAAGTTCCTCAACTGACATCTTGCCAACCATGTTTGATGCAGTCCTTACCATGTCAGCAGATACCTCTCCCGAATTTCCAGAATTTAAAGCAGCGAGAGTTTCAGGATCAGCATTTGCAATGAATTTCTGGAATGATCTGTAAATATGCCAAACATACACAACAGAAAATCACTTGGAATGCTAACTCTGTGACTGAACAAAATAGAAGGGAAAAAGAAGCAATAAAAGGAAGATGATAGCCTTGACAGATTATAAAAAATTAAAAAACGAAAAAGATCATAAGAAAATACTGTTTTCCAATTTATAAATGAAAAATTTTGTTTGCATTTTAAGTTTTTTAAACTAAAAATCTTATTGCATTTTACTTCAGCTCCACGAAACCTCACAACAAAAGAGAGCCCCTAGACGAGTAAGAAAGCACTTTCATGGTATATTAGAATCAGAATGCACTGTCAGCTTAGCTTCATCATTAAAAGAAATGTCAAGCAAAAAGCTATTTACTTATGTAGACATATATCAGCACTAATATATTACGTATGAACTTGAAATGTACAAACATATTAACAAACAAAATAAGATGAAAAGGACCTACCATAAGAAAAAGAAAAATAGAAAAGCACCTATATCAAATTAGCCCATCCCAAAGAAATTACCGGAAAAAAAAAAAAAAAAACTCCTTTAAATTAGAAACCCGCAAGCAAACCGAGTTCTTAGTTCCATTGAAAACTACAGATTTATCAACGATGCTATCTCCAACACTTCTTATTCCTTCGCAACCAGTCGGTCCAACACTGCAAAATGTCCCAATATCTCATTTCACCATAAAACAACTTCAAACAGCTCCTCGTCATCACACAAGATAATTTGACCTACTTGAGAACACATAGCTAGCACTAGCCACATAGAAAGAGAAACTTGCAGGGCAGGGAAAAAAATGATCAAAATTTCACTATTTTTCTCACAAGACAACACCACCTAGGAAACAAAGCCACGCTGGGTTTCTGTCATTACAAAGTTTCATTAATGGTAAATTTTCTAAGAGTAACCACAGCCAAGCAAATTCCCCAATTTTGGAAGGAACATGAGCTCTAAGGAAACCAATTAGAACCCAAAACAAGAATCAATGGATTCTCATTGAGAGATTGGAAAGAGATATAGAAGAGAGTCCCAAAAGAATCAAGAATCAAAGATTGTTTATCATGAACACTGCTTCTTAAACCCCATTACAAGAAAGAAATTAAGAAAGAGAATTCAGCCATTTCCTTATCACTAGGATTACCAAGGATACAAAAAATTCCAAGCAAAGAGGTTATTAAATAAGAGAAAAAGAAAGAGAGAAATACAAAAAAGAGAAGGAAACCTATCTCTAAAAGAGTACTCTGTACATATTTCTTCCCAAAATCTGATCCTATTTCAATCACCAAATATCAGGTTCAAATTACCCTGATAATTTAAGCAGCCGATGGAGAAAATTTTCCATGGACTTCTGAGAGCAGCTGTTAAAGCCAAACCTGTATCCCACCCATTTGCCATCACGAACTTGCTTTTCAAGCAAGACATAGTATTTGTCCTACTTTTTTTGCTGACTAAGCTGCAAATTATACTAGAAGTAACAGAGTAAATCCTATTTTCAATATCTTTTACAACCAACATTGGAAAAAAAATAATAAATAAATAAAATATAAAATAAAATAAAAATAAAAGACACACACAAAAAGGAAACAGAGAAAAAAAAACAAAGAAACAAAACAAAACAAAAGACTCAAAAATCGGGCAGCAGGTAAATATAAAAGGTCAATTATATTTATTGTATATTCATGCTCCAAAATTTAAAATTCCTATACTAATGTATTAATTATGTTACCAGTATGAACATCCAAATTTCTAGTGGAAGATACCAACCTCATAGTTTCAGCATCATTTTTTAAAGCCTGCAAATGCTCAGAAATGGTCGACAAGCCACCATTGGTAACCATTCTTTCAGTTTTATCCTTGTCATTAATTTCCTGTGATTGTGTCACTGAATACTGTGTCGAGCTTTTATTGTCAGTAGAAGAAACAGTCTCATCTTCTTCATTTATTTCTTCAATTACTAAACCTATAAACCAATCAAAATTTCAGATATACAAAAGAAATTACAAATTTTAGCATAAAACCTTCATAAAACCTCATAAAAAATGATGAACTAAGAAAAACTGAAAATAAAGATAAGTATAAAGCAACAAACCTCTTCCAGCCGGTTTGCCACCCTCTTTAGCTAATCTTTCCTCGGCATCCCTGTTAGAACAATATATGCTAGTTAAGTATCAGGGGGAAAAAAAGAACCAAGAAATGTTAATTTGCTATATAAATATTAAAAATAAACAAAAATAAAAAAAAAAAGAGGTCACACCTCAAGACAGCTGCAATGGTTTCATCATCAGGAGAAACTTCATGCGCCTTGCTAAGATCAAAGACAGCATCCTAACGACAAGAATGTCCATCACAGAACACAGAGAGGTTAGCAGGCAATTACATAAGCTAAACTCCTTCAGAAGACACTTAAAAAAAGACTCACTTGTAATAGACCTAGTTCTTTATATGCTTGACCCCTCCGGTAAAGTGCTTTCACATTTTTCACATCATATCCCAATACCTATAACAATGAAAAAAAAAAATTTAAGTAGGGGAAACACCATGAGCAGAAAAATAAACTAACAAGCATCAATGATTTGGCTATATCTGCATATACATCCTGAAACAATTAAAATAAAATTTTCAAACCAGACATGAAGACATGAAAAGGCAGGGATATATTAAAGACATCAAAAACCATTAATTTCTTGGGAAAAAAAAAACACATTTTTGTTGATTGAAAATGAGAGACTGGAAGAGCAACGGTAGAGAACAAGCAGCCCTCTAGCATTAGTGCTGTTACTTCGAATGTTTTAAGTACAGATCACAGTAACCTTGTTAGAAAGTGTGACAGAAAGCAAAAGGAAAACAACTCCTCATACCTCAGAACCTTCTTTTATGCACTCATCAAACTGATTTGTCTTCAAGTAACATGACATCAAGTTTAGCGAGCATGCCAACTGTAGCGCTTGGCCTTTCAATGATGGAATGCCTTTCAGATTCTTTTTTGCCTAAGATTTTAAACATGGAAATGAGAATCATACTCCAATACAAACAGTTACATCAAAATTAGACAAAGTTCTCTTCTAGTAGGAAAAAAGAGTGGTCAAAGTGACAGTAAATATACTCACAAGCAAGTACTTCTGCAAAGCATCACTGTACTTTCCCTGGCTATGAAGCGCATTTCCCTGAAAAATTAAGAAATATATACATAAATTGTAACCGTGAAGAAACAAACTAAAAGTTCAATATATTTTATCTGGTGGCTAATCTATGATGTTCTGATATTTGTAAGTACAGCAGTTGTCTCTCCCCCCCCCCCCCCCTTTTTTTTCTCCTCTCCTCTCAAGTAGTGTTTGACACAGACATAACAAATCAAGTGATACAATAAATGTTTTCTAAGATATTAGGGCCTTCGAAGAAGTTTTAAGTCCTCCGCTCAGTTTTTCCCTAGCACTCTATTCTCCATCTTTTCCTAAATAAAATTGCTCTACAGCCAAAATGTAGTCGTAAAATATTTAAAGGTCTAATGAAATAGGCCATCCTTTGATCAGTATATAGTTTCTTTGTGCTTGTTAGACTCGTAAAGAAACCCATAATTTGGTCTTGTTGTGGAAAAAAAAGAAATTGATAATCAAACTGTCAATAAATCATCCATCTTTTCATTGTAGCTCTCTACTCCACTCTTTTATTCCATGTTCACAAAATGAGACATGCCAAAACAATGTCATGATTAGAAACGAAAAGGGAGTGCTTGTCCTCTACACGACACTTCTCTTGCAATTTAATAAAAGTTTTCTTTCCCATCAAAAACATAAGAGTATCTAAAAAAAATAAAAAATAAAAACACCTGCTCTCCGCTGAACAATAGTAGTAATATATTATTTATTCCTTCCACCGGCAGCAATTTTGCCAAAATAAAGATTTCCTCACATTTATTGTGTTTACGCATGTCCATTACACGCACATGAGTATATAACTAGAAACAAATGATTACATCTAGGAGATAAAGACTTTTTGGAATCTGCTTTAACTAGGAAACCATAATCCCTTAAAAGGATACAAGTAATAAAGCAAAATGACATAAGCTATAACTAGTCCAAAATCCTTCTAGTCATATCCAGATAGTCAAAAGAAGATCCTAAAGCTAAGTTAGCCCCCTATCATTACTTAGTCGATCACATTCTCTGAAGAAACTAGCAAACTTGCAAGTTATAGTTAATGCCATTCTGCGTAGTTCTTAATCTCCACATAAACAGTGTAGATAATTTTTCCCTGCTGAATTGCGTCATTGGTCCTAAATACGAGTGTCTAACAGTTCTTGTCATCTAAATCTCCAAACTAACATAAACAGGGCCTTTCGCCCTTTTCAGTACATCCTACCCCATGTTTATCTAAACCAAAGCTAAGATGCTAATTTACATGGTGCTAGTATTCTTAAATACAGCTAGTGTGTCATTCAAATAAAATACTTCCTTTTGGTTCGGTACATAACAAATGTCAAAATCGATTCAAGACAGTGTAAATTGAACAAGAAGTCAAATAAATATTCACATTCATGACTTAATGATAGGATAGCAATTTAGCTTCAGCACTATTTCTCATCTTGTTTGTGATCAACTTTAGACATTCTTACTTAACCATGTAAAATTGAATTTCAGTGGTACATTAAAAAATTGCATAAAAGTAAAGTAAAAGAAAAGAAAAGAAAAGAAACCTGACTCTTCAGCATCTGAGCTGCATTCAATTCGTAAGTGACCTGTGCATCAAGACGTGTACGCATAGCTGCTATCTCCTCAGGTGTTGAGTTAGCCATCTTCTCTCCAATCTCAGCCATCTCCTCTGGACGGGTATGCTTCAACTGTTCCGCTGCATACCTCAGGTCTTGAGGCCTCAAGTTCTTCATGCCTTCGGAGGCCACCTTCAATAACTCTGGATTAGCCATCATCTGCAAAGCCAATAAAGCACAACGACCATCACAAGCATCCCAATTAGAAAAGCTTAAGCAAACTGAAATATAATGAAAATCCCAATAACTGAAAAAAACCAAATGCAGAGTACATACAAAATTAAATTACCATGGTTTTTCACTGCAACAATAAAACGAGCTTAATAAAGAAGTAACAAATAGAACGTTTTCCTGACCCAATTTGGCATTTAAAAAAGAAAAAAAAAAAAAAAAAACGATGTGTTACAAACATACCCAATTCTTAGATTTAATAAATTTTTATACTTTTATAAACCAACGCCTAAGCAATCTTCCTCTCCAAGTGATACAAGCAAAATCCTACCAATTCAACCACATAACTCTGAATTATATTTCTCTTCTATCTTTTATTTACTCTTAGGGCATGTTTACTAATCTGTGATAAAGAGGAAAGGGAAAGGCATACCCTTCCTCGCTCAGTGTTTCTTATTCCTCTCTATTCCCTTTCCCGTCCATTCCCATTACGGATTATTAAACATGGCCTTAATGTATATTTGAATAAGTCTCAAGTCTCTCGTCTCTCTGTGAATGTGTGCTCAACTAGTGTTGTCTATTTCTAAATTAAGGTGCGAATATTCATAGATTGAATTCGACAACTATAGTTTACTGTCTGATTTTTGGGGTCCAATTTGTCATTATCTTCTTTCGTACTAATGTACCCATCCAATCTATTTAGTGGAATTTGACTTTCTCTCACTTTGAGGCAGCATTAACATTCAGTGAAATTCAAGTTCAAAAATTCAAATGCAAGAAATATAATAATAATAATAATAATATGAAAAAGTAAGTAATTAAATTGAAGATATAAATAAATTCTGAAAGAGAAGGGAGGGGATTAAGAATAGAGACCTGTTGTTGGATCTTGGCGAAGTCGGCAGGTGACATCCGACCCATCTGCTCCTGAGCGAGTCTGATCAACTCGGGATCCATCATGTCCATTCCCTTATATTATCTTCTTCTTCTTCTTCTTCTTCTTCTTCCTCTCTGACCCAACACAATCCGATCCAATTTCCCAAAATACAATAAAAAAAAAAAAAAAAACAAAACCCAAATCTGATACCGGAATTGGGATACCAAATCTCAGATTTTCAATCCACCTTTCCCAGAGAAAATCAAGTGAATCGGCTATGAAGGAGAAGATGCAGAGCAGTTGTGGGAATAATATAACGTGAGAGTGAAAGAGGAGGAAAAGAACAAAATTGGGGTCTGATTTGGAGAGAGAAAGGGGAGTCGCCTACCAAACCTGAATTATTTGAGTATGAATCTTCTTATTTCTTCTTCTTCTTATTTATTTTTTTATTTAATGAGCGTTTGGTTTTGCAATCTTATTACTATTTCACTTGTGTTGGGGTTGGGTCTGCGAGAGACCCACCAAACACTCCAATATGTCCACGTTCCCTCATTGTTAAATTACCTTTCTACCCCTTCTTTCTTCTTTCTTCTTTCTTCTTTCGTCGCTTCCTATCCTTCTTTATTCTTTTTGGTCTCTCTGTTCAAGTTGGTAATTGTGGTCCACATCATCCGCCACTTGAAGGTGACTAGGAAGTACCTTTTTCTTTTCTAACTCTTGCAGAAACTGAAAAACAGGTTCATAATTGAATAGATTCGATAGGTACTTTAGTAAGGAAAAAATAAATAAATAAATATACTCTTGCAGTAACTGAAAAAAAGAAGGTTGTGTGCATTAGTAAATAGAGATTAACCCTTAAAAAATGTAAGATAAACGAAAAAATACACTTGTAGAAACTATAAAAAAAACAAAAAAAATGGTTGTGTCTTGAATAATGGAATAGGATTAGAAAAAAATGAATTCCTAAAACTGATATTTTCACTTGTTTGATTTGTTTTTATCAGATTAAAAATGGGATTATTATTCCATCAATTTGATGGAACAAGCTATAAGTATTTCTAAATTAAATGCTGAAAAGCTTATTTCTTTCCATATCCAATGTTGGATCGGTTTCTCACCAGCCGTCCATGTGTCTCTGAACCGCTGATGTTGTATTCTCCAACAGTCAACGTGTCCTTGCTATTCCAAAGTGTTCTGAACTCCAGGCAGGGTCGGAGAGGCGGGGGTGGCTACCTGCAAAGACTCTCCGATACTTAAGTCAGTGGTCTTTCTTTGATTCAGGGTAGCAAGGAATTAGTTCTATATGAGTATATCTTTATTTCTTGCTTGTAAGCTTTAAAATACTTCTTTTTGTATGCGTACATACCTTCCTTTGGGAACGCATGGCTCATATATGTATAGTCCTGAGATTGCGAACCATCTGGTTTACAATCTCAGGACTAAGTACCTTTTTCCTCTAGACTTTTTCCAGAGGTCACGGACCGAGATTACCGCGATCTCCCCTGTACTGCTGTTGCCTGGTTTCCGCCGTCTCCTATGGCTCGAGTCTGCCAGGGGCGAGATTTGGACAAATCGCTGTTCTATCAGGACGGCTTGCCCCCTGCGCACACCTACTTAGGATCGTATTAAATGCTCTGTCTTGGTCTGGAGCTATGAGTTACTTTCCATTGTATTCTGGTGAAAGACCCTTGGGGCTTCCGACCCCCCAGCTGTCGAGGTAAGAATCGGACTGGGCCGAATCCATCCAGCGTCTGGGATGGGCTCGGCCCTAACCTCGAATAGTCTAATGGCCGATGTGGTATCATGTGCGACTCACGTGGCCTTTAGCTAGTCACTCTTGACACATGTCGGATGATGGGCCCTACTCGTGACCTGTTCTGCCACTTAATCGTCCACGTGGTGTATGATTTGAGAACGGGTCCCACAACTGCCCATATTTCCCTACTTGATGGATTCATATCTGTCAAGTGGGGAAATCGTTTATCCGTTCTTCCAATTTAGGGGATGCACGAGGCTCCCCCTTGCCGACACGGAGGCTCGCCATCCTATGTCACGAAATTTTTTAAATTTCGAAGTTCCGACTGTTCAGTCTCCTTTGCTCTCCCCTTTTCCAGAAAAACTCTTCGGGTCCCCCTCTATAAAAGCCGTACTTATGCTCATTTGCTACTTTACTAAAATCTTTAATTATTATAGCCTCTTAAAATCCTTGGGTTTCCGACTTCCCCTTTTCAATAGACTTTTGCACTTTCGATCGTATCCAGAACAATGGCCTCGAGTCAAGATCAGGAATTGCACCCCATTGTGGATTCGGAGTTGGATTCACTGAAGAGACAGCTCTGCCTCCCCGGTGGAGTGACGCTGTAAAGGGTCGAAGGCCCCGCGGATTGGTCTCTTCGTCCCTCTGCCCCTGAGGGCTCTATTATCTTGGATAGAAAACATCTGGAATGGCTACGATTCCCTCTTCCTCCTCTGATCCACCAATTCTTCGCTTTGATAGGGATCTATCCGATGTAGTTGAATGCAAACGGGGTCATGATTCTGATGGGGCTTTCTGCCCTGTCAGTTCTCTATAACCTACATATCGACCTGGAGATAGTCTTTTACACTTACAAACTCACCCTCATCTCCAAAAAGAGTTCCTACCCCACTTTTTACCTCCAACCGCTCCCAGGACGTCACATCTTCTGGGGCCTGCCGAGATCAGACAAGCAATAGGACTCCCACTCTAGGCTATACGTCGTTGGTGGGGTGTAGTGCTCCCCTTGGGTGAATGGAGAGCACTTCTAAATTCCCTCAGTTTTCCTGCAGAGTAAGTGCTAGGTCGTGATTTTCGGGTCTGCGTTCTCCTCGTCTATTATTGCTCACGTTATTTTGTTTTGTGCAGCCTCTACAGAAGAAAACAAGTTTGAGCCGCATTTGTCGGCAGGGCGGCTAAAAGGTCTGGAGGGGATCGTCATCTTCGGATCTCCTGGGGACTGCCAGCACATCCAGGCCGTCCTTAATCCCTTGGTGATGAATATGATGCCCAGGATGGTTTTATACCTTCCATTCCCTCTGGATACCTGGGTCATCACAAAGCACCTGTGGAGCCGACTTGACGTCTCTGCCCTGAACCGATTCCGCCGGGACGAGCATAATCGAATCGCCATGGTGGGTCGGCAGGTTACGGCTTCAAGCCAATTGGCGGGCTCCAATGACCTGGTGGCGCCATCTAGCCACGAGCTCGAAGAAGCCGTGAGGTTTGTGGCCGAGAAGTGCATCAGGCTCTGCAGGGAGGAAGCCGCCGCCCCCAAGAGGGCTAGAGGTGGGTTCATTTTTGCATCCTTGAGCTTCGTGGGTCAGATTATGGCCGTGACCTAAACATATTGCTTATTCTTTGCAGATTCTAAGAGGGGCCTATTGGCTGACCCCTCTCCCGTCAAGCAGGGAGCCGCAGGACATAAGGCTCGCCCCAAGGTACCCGATGGCCAGCATCTCGTGGTGTCCTTAGGAGATGAAGTGCCCGTGGTCCCCCGCTCTGATGCAGGCGGACCTCCATCCGGGGGAACGTCTGCCACAAGGACTGTATACGGCGAGGAGATGCCCCTGAGTCTGGCTGGGGGGTCTGCTGTACCAACCTCGTCCACCCTTGACTCCGGTTCAAAATTGGGTGCTACTTGCCTCGGTGGAGAGATCGCCGAGCTCAGTACGGAGGCTCTGAGGTTGAAGTCTCAGCTATCTTCCCCTCCCCCAGTCCCAATAAAGCGGCGCCACGAGGTCGGTTCATCTAACAAAGAAGAGGGCCGGGCGGAGAAGAGGGGCAGGGTTGCCCCCTCGTCTGACAGTGATGACGACGGGGCCACACTGTCCCTTCTAAAGAGAAGAAGGTCCGTACGCAGCGGCCCGCCAAGAGGAGATGCACCACCTCCCACCATGGCTGACAGCGCTCTCGGTGGCACCGAGCTTTCCTCCGCCCCTACCGCCATTACTTCAGGGGCATGCCCGACTGGGGGAGAGGGTGCCCTCACGGCTAGCGGAGCAGAGCCGTGTTTCCCAGGTGCGTGCAATGCCCAAAGAGAGGGTCTAGCCGCAGAGCCGGAGTTGGAGGCGCTCTCTTTGGAGAACGTCGAGCTTGTCACCAGCTGTACCTTCGCACAGGTTTGGTCCACTCGGTTGCTTCTATATTTTCCAGCATCCTTGCTAGGTGCTGACCCTCCCTTTTTTTGTTTAACTTGTAGTTGGCCGCCATTCGGTCTTTCTATTCCTCTCGCATCAGGGATTTGACCGAGGAGCTGAACTCCCGCTCTGCACTGGCCGAGCACAACGAGGCTGCCCTCACCGAGTTGAGGTCTGACTTTGATTTATATCAGAACCTCGAGGAGGCGAGGGTGTGGTGGCTCACGCTCTGAGTGTCGAGAAGACCAGGTGCGAGGAGTTGACTGCGAGACTGGTCGAGGCAGAGGCCGACAAACTTGCTCAATCTGAAGCCGCCAGACTGGCTCAGAACGAGCTAAGGGTCAAGGAGCAAGAATTACAGAGCACGAGGGCAGAGATAGGACTGGCTTTCATCGCTCATGACAGGGCTGTTGATGATGCCAAATAAGCGAGGAAAGCCGAGGTGAAAGCCAAGCTAGAGGCCCACTCTCTGCAAAGCAGACTTGACCGGTCCAATGAGGTAAATTGATATCTCTTCTTGGATCACAAAAATCTGATGGGTGCTCATGTGGAGATGTCTCGCAAACACAGCGAGTACCTTACCGGTATTAACACTTTTTTGGTCAACTTATCACAATGGCAAGCGGAGCTCAGGCTGGCAGCGCTGAAGGATAGGCTGGCGGACGCGGAGAAACTGAAAACAAGGTACCAGAGGCAGGTGGACGTCCTTTCTGCGGAAAGTTACAGGTCTAGCTGGGAGAATAGAGAGTTCAAAGGCCACGCTAAGGTAGTAACGCCAGACCAATTTGACGAGCAGAAAGGCATCGAGAGAGACCACTATTCCATCAAGCACTACATGCAGCAGCTTGGGGATGAGATCAGTATCACGTACCCGGCTGACGTGCTGAAGATGCTTGCTGCAGAAAAGGACAGGCCCTCTACATCCACCTCTGGTGCCAAAGAGCTTATCCCCGTTTCCAGTCTACCAGATCGAACTTCGGAAGCCCCTGGTGGTCAGCCTGGTCTCGGGGTCTTAACTGGTAAGGGGTCTGGTGCGATCATTATATCCAGTGATGAATCCGACCCTGGTACGCCACCTTCCTCCGGGGCTGGTCCAAGCACCGGAACTAGACGCGCTCCCTTGGCCGGAGGTAATTAGGGTCCCTAATTTTGTACATTTGTAAAGCTGGCCCTCATTGTAACCCTCCGTATAAATAATAAAAACAGTGCAATTCTCTTTAGTTTGTTTTCTTTTTCTTTGTTGACTGCGTCCGGGGTAAAATTAAACCTTGTTGTAGCCGTCTGTATAAATAATTGTGGATGACTCGGATGGACACGATTTCAAACTATTAGTGAGTCTTCCTCGAGCCATGGCTGTCAAGATTAGTTCCAGAGATAGGGATGCGAGCTTTGACTCATCCGGTTTTACGGAGGTATAACTTCTGTTATGACTTGTTTTGGCAGAGTTCGACCCGCACGTGTGGCTGGACTTCTCCGACCCTAAATGGGACCGCACTCGGAACCAGCTCCAGGGATTGGTTGACCATTGTTTGGACCCGTCGTTGCAAAGGAGAAGGCCTGGGCTCGGTACTTACCGAGAATAAATAGGCACTACCACTCCGATGTCTTCCTACGAGTCCGTTCGCGACCTGCCTCCCGTAAACAGGGCTTATGAGCGTGCACCACTGTTGACCGTGCGCTTTGTATTTTTAGGACATAATAAACAGACTTTAATCTTAATTTCTGTCTTCAAGTTTGGTCTGGTACTGGACTACTTCCAACGGGTAGACTCCAAATTCGTTCACATCCTGCCCATGCACAAATAAACTATCCCCCGGGTAGAGCCTGTTTTCCTTTAGCTCTTCGTATGGCTAAAATGTTCCTTAGGGAGGGTCCACTTCCAGCAGGTGGATCCCAACCCTGCTTTCCTTTAGCCATTCGTATAGCTAAAATGTTCCTTAGGGAGGGTCTACTTTGAACGAGTGGATCTCGACCCTACTTTCCTTTAGCCATTCGTATAGCTAAAATGTTCCATAGGGAGGGTCCGCTTCCAACGGGTGGATCCTGACCCTGCTTTCCTTTAGCTCTTCGTTTAGCTAAAATGTTCCTTAGGGAAGGTCCACTTCCAATGGGTAGATCCCGACCCTAGCTTTTGGGTTGCGCAGCCCTTTTCTCCTCGTACGTTTCCTCGGGTCATCGGCAAGCATTTTATTGCGCGATGTGGTTCCCATAGTACGATCGTTTTGAGGACTACTGGCGAGTTTTTGGTTGCAAAGTTCTTCCCTCTTCGTATGTTTTCTCGGGCCATCGGCAAGCATTTTATTGCACGATGTGATTCCTATAGTACGATCGTTTTCGAGGTCTGCTGGCAAGTTTTGGTTGCACAGCTCTTCCTTCTTCGTACGTTTTCTCGGGTCGTCGACAAGCGACGTGATCCCCAAAGTACGATCATTTTTGAGGTATGCTGGCAAGTTTTTGGTTGCACAGCTCTTTTCTCTTCGTACATTTTCTCGGGTCGTCGACAAGCGACGTGATCTCCATAGTACGATCATTTTTGAGGTCTGCTGGCAAGTTTTCAGTTACACAGCTGTTTCTTCTTCGTACATTTTCTCAGGTCGTCGACAAGCGATGTGATCCC
>JXTB01000240.1:12282-45831 GCA_002914805.1 Parasponia andersonii | reverse complement strand
GGATTTAAGCTTTTCAATAATATAAGCATTCACATGGTCTTACATCATATGCATGTGCCTTACACGTGATACTTTTTCAAGTGCTGAGCGTTCCATGTGTTCGACAAATTTTTCCCGGTCCTGAGTTCTTTCAGGATGTACGTACCACTATCTAGCGCTTTGATCACCTCATAGGGTCTAATCCAATTGGAGTCCAGTTTCGAGGAATTCCCTGTTCTAACTTTTAGGACCCAATCCCCGGCGTTAAATAGTCGAACACTAACCTTTTTTGCGTAGTAGGATCTAGCCTGCTGGTGGTATGAAGCCAGGTGGACTAGGGCCATGTTTCTTGTTTCTTCTAGAAGGTCTGTGTTGCGGCTTAGCTGAGATTCGTTTAAGGGGGTATCTCTTATCACTTCGGAGCGGAGGGTCGGGAGGCCGACCTCGGTCGGGATCACAACCTCTGATCTGTAAACCATGGTGAATGGCGTTCTTCCAGTCGACCTCTGCTCTGTGGCTCGATGGCCCCACACAATGGCCGGCAGTTCTTCTAACCACTTGTCTTGAGCCTCCTGCAAGTTCTTTTTGATGTTGCTGAATATAGCTTTGTTCGTTGCCTCTACTTGGCCGTTCCCCTGAGGGTAGTTCACAGAAGAGAAACTGAGCCTCATATCATATAGCTCACACAACTCCTTGAGCTTAGCATTTTGGAACTGTGTGCCATGATCGACGTGTATCTCTTTTGGGATCCCGAATCGACAGATTATGTTCTTCCAGATGAAGTTAATCGTGTCTGCCTTATTAACGGTCACGTAGGCTTCAGCCTCTACCCTTTTGGTAAAGTAATCCGTGGCCAGTAGGATGTACCTCCTTCCCCCTAGACTTCTGGGGAGCTCTCCGATGATGTCCAGATCCCATTTGGGGTGAACCTCTGGCATTTATCACATTTCTTGACAAATTGGGCTGCCTCTGCCATCATGTATGGCCAAAAGTATCCGGCCGTTAGAGCCTTATGGGTGAGACTGTGCCTGCCAGAGTGGTTGCCGCATATTCCCTCGTGAATTTCGTCCATCAGTTTTTGCGCACCTCTGTGACTTCATTCCTTAAACCCAGGACGGTCTCGTGGGCCATCTCTGCCTTCCAGTTTGATTCTGTCAGGGCGGCGAGCATCTGATCTAGCTTTTGCTCTAGATCTGATCATGCTTCTCGGGAGCTCCCTTCGGCATCGGGACGTGTGCTCCTGGTTGTCATCCTCGAGGGTGCCATCCGACGTTGTATGGCCTTTTGTTCGGGGAGAGTGCGATAATGAGTCTCCTACTCTTTTTTCTCACGCTTAACCTTTTCCCACAGACGGCGCCAAACTATTGGATCGGTTTCTCACCAGCCGTCCATGTGTCTTTGAACCGCTGATGTTGTATTCTCTAACTGTCAACATATCCTTGCTATTCCAAAGTACTCTGAACTCCAGGCAGGGTCGGAGAGGCAGGGATGGCCACCTGCAAAGACTCTCCGATGCTTAAGTCAGTAGTCTTTCTTTGATTCAGAGTAGCAAGGAATTAGTTCTATATGAGTATATCTTTGTTTCTTGCATATAAACTTTAAAATACTTCTTTTTGTATACGTACATGCCTCCCTTTGGGAACGCATGGCTCATATATGTATAATCCTGAGATTGCGAACCATCTGGTTTACAATCTCAGGACTGAGTACCTTTTTCCTCCAGACTTTTTCCAGAGGTCACGGGCCGAGAAAACCGCGATCTCCCCTGTACCACTGTAGCCTGGTTTCCGTCGTCTCCTATGGCTCGAGTCTGTCAGGGGCGAGATTTGGACAAATCGCCATTCTGTCAGGACAGCTTGCCCCCTGCGCACACCTACTCAGGAACGCATTAAATACTCTGTCTGGATCTAGAGCTGTGAGTTACTTTCTATTGTATTCTGGTGGAAGACCCTTGGAGCTTCTGACCCCCCAGCTGTCGAGGTACGAATCAGACTAGGCCGAGTCCATCCAGGGTCTGGGATGGGCTCGGCCCTAACCTCGGACAGTCCAATGGCCGATGTGGTATCATATACGACTCACGTAGCCTTTAGCTAGTCACTCTTGACACATGTCAGATAGTGGGCCCTACTCATGACCTGTTCTGCTACTTAATCGCCCACATGGTGTATGATTTGGGAACGGATCCCACATCTAATAATATTTTTATATTATTTAGGCATCGCACTGGTGTTGATTTTCTTTTTTTTTTTTTTGCCTCGTCTAAAATTGAAAAGGATAAATTTGATGTTGATTACTATCATTTTACAGTATTTTTTTATTCTTTAATACAAACTTTTAGAAGTCGTAAATGAGTTGGATACCCTCGGATCATTGAGATTTTCTTTCCCGATCCCCCCTCCCCCCCCCCAATCTTCTTATAAAGTGCACTTCTTCGATAATTTCATTGATCATATGTTGATAATTTAAAGATGTTCTGTTATTAACTTAGACAACTTTTATTTAGACAACTTTTATTTTATTTTTAAGTAAATTGTTGAAAAGATATATCATTTTGTAAATATTAAAACATAATTGTTTCTATATTTGTCCCTAAAATTCGTTTATAAAAAAAGTTGTTCATACATATATGTATTTCTTATATATGGGGTCTTTTTTCAAAAAAATAAAATTGTTGATTCTATTCATTCCATAGTGTTTTTTTTTTAAAATATATTAATTCCATAGCTAAGCAAACATAATAATTAGAACAATTACTGGTGCCCAACACCACGTAAAAAATAACATTAATAAACTGAATCTCATATAAATTTCACCTAAAAGTGTAATTATAATCACCCAGATTGACACCTTGTATAGTGTATACGGTGCTCATTTGCTTCATGTACATGCTACATATGTGTTACAAGTAGATGATCACAATTTTTTGTTTGGAAAGGTTTCTCCTAGTTCTCAACATGGATGTGGTTAAATTTTATTCTTGCCGCAATTGTGTATTAATTGATTATCTAATTTGAAATCATTGAAGGTATAATCTATTTTCATTCAATGGTAGATGAAAATGAGGACTTTTTGCTTTAATTTGTGGATTTTATTTGTTTATGTCAACTTATGATTCATAGTAATGTTTATGAATTCTTGACGTGTTGGTGCACATGTAGGACATTTTTTTATGGTCAAATCTGACCTATTAAATCGCAAGAAAGCTGTCTAAATTGGTCTCTTATTGTGTTATTAGTAAAGGTGGGTCTATTGTTACCCTTATGTCTATTCTCTCTACATTATTTCTTAAACTACACATTTAAAAAATATGTAAAAACTAACTACTACATTCTATACCCTTAGTTTTTCCAAAATTATCCCCTAACTTAATTTTCTTACTTCTCTTCCCCCCCGTTCCCCCCCCCCTCTCTCTTGCGTTCTTTCTTTCTCTTCCTAACCTCTACTCCCATGTTTTTCTTTCTCTATTCATATTCCTCTAGGCTCTGCCCAAATTGAAGACGAAACCTTCTTATTATCCTACCATAGATACTAAATTTGGCCAGAAATACTCGTAACTAATCTTGTGTGATTATATAAAGATATTATTAGATAGTGAATGAAGTTATTTTGAATTATTTTCAAAGTAAAATTCGAAAAAAAAAATAAAGAATAGTGGGGGCATCTCATTGATACTAGTGAATCTAGTTGAAACTCCATTATTATAGTACTTCGCTGATCTTTTCAATATAATCACTTGTTTTATTTTTGTCGTGTATTTTAGATTAAATGTGGTATTTCGTGCACATGCAAAACATTTTTTTACTGTCAAATATGATCTATTATATCGCAAGAAAGTTGTCTAAATTGGTCTCTTGTTATGTTATTAGTTAATACTTCATTCAACATCACTTATATTTAAGTAAAAATTGTGGAAAAAATATAGCAATTCGTAAATATTAAAAAATAACAATTTCTATATTTTTCCCAAAAATATTTTATGAAAAAGCTGTTTTTATATACAAATATTTTTCTACGTTTGGAGTATTTGGTAAAAAAGAATAATAATTTGTTAACTCCATTTATTCCGTAGTTACTTAGATCTAAGAAAAAAGAACGATGGCTTAGAACTTGATTCCAAAGACAACAAAGAGTGAATTGGATTTTTCTTTCATTTATAATCCTAAATATAAACTATTGTTTTTACACTACTTTCATTAATAATAAAAAGACAGTACAATACATGTCAAAGAACTTTCGAGTACATAGTGGACATCCATAATAAACTGATTAAAATCATCATAGAAATTTTGCATACTAAGGTCCTCGTAAAATCAACCAAAAATTAAGAAACTCATATGGTTTACTATTGATGTACACTTCAATAGAGCTCTTTACTTCTGTTGGCTTGTTATGACTCTCTGTTCAATATTTGTTACTAGTATCTCTTACTTCAAATCCAATTGCCATTAAAGGGCACATACTATCACATAAACGATCCAGATCTAAATCAGAAATGATACAGATTTGGACGATAGATGCATTAAAAGGATCGAAAACATAAGATTCTAATTATGGTATGAGAGTTCTCCAAAAAGATTGACTAAAATAGACCGAAGAAAGAAAAGATGGATAATTATGTGAGAGTGATACTCTAAAAATAAGGAATGCCAAAGTTACCTTTACGATTTCTCAGATAGCATCGGTAACTTGGTAAGATATCCATAGTATTTTTTTTCTTTTCAATTTCTCTAGATTCCATATGTAACCTGTTAAGATCCTTCCAGTACTTTTTTCTTTTTACTACAAGGAATGTTTAACTCCTATTTTAATTTTCTGAGGTTATCAAAAGTATCGTGATAGGAGACCTATGATAGTTGTTGATTTCTCTTTAATTATTTTTTTCTTTGAGTAAGGAACACCGAAGTCCAAATTTATTGAATTTGGGATTTTCTTCTTTAACAAAATAGAAATGGATATAATATTTTTATATATTTATGTATTTTAGTCAAGAAAATATTTATTTATATTTTTTATAATTTTTTGGTATTTCTTTTAATATTCTACAACTCCTATTTTAATTTTCTGAGGTTATCAAAAGTATCGTGATAGGAGACCTATGATAGTTGTTGATTTCTCTTTAATTATTTTTTTCTTTGAGTAAGGAACACCAAAGTCCAAATTTATTGAATTTGGGATTTTCTTCTTTAACAAAATAGAAATGGATATAATATGTTTATATATTTATGTATTTTAGTCAAGAAAATATTTATTTATATTTTTTATAATTTTATGGCATTTATTAAATTAAATTTATGCCAAAAAAATTATATAGTTACAATTTGGATATCTTTTTTATAAACTAGTTATTATTTTCAATCATGCATAATGTGTATGATATTTATGTCTATCATGCCATATATCGTGCATATGCCCATACTTGTGTCCTGTGAGTTTGGACGTATTTACTTGCATCATATCAACCTAAGTATGATTATTTATCGTGGTACGGTACTCGACACAATTACTAATCATGCCATACAGGCTTATAATTGTATTGTGTCAGTGTTGGCTCATTAGTGTCACCTAATTCTACATTATTAATTTAGACATTGATATACTCATTGCAACCATAAAAGTGTTAATTCGAAAATTTGAGTTTGCAGTGGAAGATTGGCCTAGGAACAGTCTAAAATTTTCTCAAACTATTTGACTATATGAGTTCATAGTATTAATCATAGAAGACAAAAAAAAATAATAAACGAGATATCATACATCTTGTAGCCTATTAACGGATCATAACTTTTCTATCTATTAAACCAAGATCTTCCAATCTAAGCCTCCAACACCAAGAGTATTGAACAGAAACTCCTAATCTCATACTTTTATGAACTTGTAATTTTCTCAACACGTGAGACTGTATGGTTTGTCTTGAGAATAAGAAATTTCTTTTCTGTCTCACTAGTTTTTAGAGACTCCAAAGAAAATAATATGTATATTTATTTTTTTGCTAGGTCAACAAAGTAATCTAATTAATTAACAAAAGAAAGAGAAAAAGCTAGTTGCCCATTTAATATGCTCACACACAACTTGCTAGGGTTTTCCTTTTGTTGTGGCGTGTTGCACTCCTTCAGGAGGAGTGCTTCATTTATGTCAGCTTCAAATTTTGTACATGTGTAATTATTTCATAATTTGTTATTTTTAATTCAAAATTAAATATAAATGGGAAACTTTATCTCTCCAAAAATAATTAATTAATTAATTTAAATTTAATTAATTAATAGTAATAACTAATTATTATATGTTGTTAGAAAAATAATTCTTCTTGACATAAAATTGTGTAATAAAAGATATATTATAATATCCAATATGGTGTTTATAAGAGGTAGCATTGGAGACTTATGAACTTGTAATTCAAGCTCCACTAAATTTTAACAATTAATTAAACTCTTTAATTAATTTATCTAATTTATTAATTCTAGTATTACTCCACTAAAAATCTGGAACTGTATTCTTAAAGTTACAGAATTGATTACTTAGAAAACAAGGAGTAGTCAATCAATTTAATCACTGCATATAGTTCAATCATCCATAGATTTTCATTTTACCTCTCTAATTACATCTTTTTCCTTCTGTTCCGTTAATTCTCTAGTGATCAATTAATTTATAACTCTAGTATAAATTAAGTATTTAAATTATTCAAGTCTTAAATCAATATACAAGGGAATCATCTTTCTAGTATTCTTCTGAAAGGGATGGATTTTATATCTGTAAGTTATATTCTTAGCTATCTATTTCATTATATTCTGCAGATAGAAGTAATCTGATCTATTTAAAATCAAACCTTAACAAATATGTCAAATAATATAATATTTTAAATAAGAGTCTATAACTACTTAGGATTATGATTTATTTAAATATAATCATCTAGAGATATAATTTGAACTCTCAGCAGTCAATAGAATTTTTGTGAGATTTAAACTGTATCTAGTCGAGTTCCATATAATCTTATTATATAAAGTACCTCCATTATAATGCCTACATATCAATAGTCCAGATAAGACTATTACATTCTTAATATTAATGGATCGTACTAATAATAATTAATTAAAGATCACATACTTTAATTAATTATTATGGATTGTATTTAGTTTATTATTCATAAATTTAATCATCATTCATATAACACTTATATACTAAATTCATGGTCATATTAATAAGGATGATACTATGTATACTAAGATTTGTACCAAATTTTTAATACTAATATATATGGCATATGAATTGTCATTATTTAATTGGTGTATTTGAACTTATTACTAATACATTCATCACATTTATCAATTAAATGCCGACAATTCACATATCATGTAATTCACGTGCTACGTATATTAGTATTAAAAATTTGGTATAAGTTTTAGGATACATAGCATTATTCTATTAATAAACTAAGTTTTTCTGGTATTAATAAGATATACAAAATATGCACAATTTCCAATAGAAAAATATTATTTTATTTATTTGGTAAAATATCTAAAATTACATACTTTATGGGTACTAACCCTAAGAAAAAGCACATTCCCAATGTTAAATTACACTTCTCAGCCTAATTTAGCCTCCCTCAAATAGAACTGACCCATCTATATTCAATGTGTAAATTGGGAAACATGGAGATTGCCATCAAAAGGTTTGCATAGAAGGAGAGCATGTGTAGCCTTTATTAGATTTCATAACCCATATCTTTTTGCATGTGCTGAAAAGGGTATAAAATGAACAGGAACTTGACCATTTGCATGGACCCATTTATTTTTATAGAAACATAATGAACATGAACTTTACTATTTGCATGAACCCATTTATTTTTATAAAAACATAGTAACCAAGAACGCCAAGTGGAAAACTCGAAGGCCTCGACTTTGTTATTCTTATATAGAAATAGGAAGTGTAATAATCTGCTCCAAGCCTCGATTGGGCCCTTTCGCCTGCGGACATTATGGCTCTTATACATAGACATTTGTTACTCATTCGTACTGTTATCTCTATGGGCCCATACCCTATGAGTTTTTCTTTCGCATCTCTAGAGGTTCAAATCTTGGAACTCTACTTTCAAAAGTTCTTAAGTGTAACTTGGTTCAAGGTTCGATTCCTTAAGATACAAAAAAATCTTTGATGGTTATAGAGTTCACAAAGGACAGTACGGATGAGTAACGATAATGCCAAATATAAGAGCCATAAGTCCATAGGTGAAAGTGCCCAATAAAGGCTTAAAGAGGGGGACATTACAAAGTTATCCAAGGAAAAAAAAAAAAGATGATCTCAGGCTAGACTAGGTTGTATTACCATAGTCCAGTTGCAACTAAGTAAAAGATAATGGCGTGGCAAGTAGGTTGTAAGGTGTCTATGCACCAGGGACAGGAAATGGATATATATACTTAGTGTTTCGCCAAATTATAATGGTACATAAATAAACCTCATAGGCCTTTTCCTATGGCTCTTTCCCCATAAGTTACTCCTCCAGACAAATAATGATTTATTCTCTAAGCTAGCATCCAAAAACTCCTTACTTTTAAAATATATAGCTTATAATAAACGTGATAACTAATAAGAGAGAGTCTGCATTCCGAAGAATGCACCAACCTTGCATTGCAAACATTACTTAGTTAAAAAAAATGATATCATGAAAGCCTAAACCCTTATCCTCTTTCAGTCTACAAAGTTTGTTCCATAATGCCAGTGTAATTTCTTCCGCATCTTTTTTATATATTGCATAAAGTCTATGAAGTTCATCGCATATATAAGCTAGAATGGATTTTGAAACAGCTCATGATATAAGTTGAATTTGACTATTCTACAGCTTTAATCAATATCTCTTTACCTCAGAAGAGTTTCTATCCCTATAATTTATTCCGCACTTTATTCTCAATAGAGCCAAAGAGTTTTCTCTTATTTTTCGAGACAATAGAAGGTAAACTAGGATATTTATCGTGACATATTGCATATCCTTGGTACAGAAAATAATCAAAAGACATCATGTTCTGAACTTTGAAGAATGACAAAATATTCTAAATGATAACTTTTTAATAAGTAATAGAAATAATGGCATCTCTAACATTTGCTCTTCGAAAAATAAAGAGAAGTGTTAGCTAACTGAAGTGAGAGTGGGTAAAAAAAAGAGTTGGCAATTACAACTAGAATTTTTTTTACAAAAATATCCATTCTACTCTCTTAGATGTATACGACAACATAATTTTCTCTAAAGTAATCTTTAGAAATATAATAGAAAATAGGATTAAATACATACATATATATAGCCATTCACAGGCCCGTAAATATTTGAATTCAAAAGTTATAGCCAAATCAATTAGATACCCATTAAAAATAAATATAAAATTATCCTTATCAAAACTCATATTGTTTATAAAATTAAGATCCATTTGGTAGTTAAAAGAACTATTTGTTAATATTTATGAGCTCATAAAAATAAAATTTACAGCTATTAAAGAAAAATTATCATTAAAAAATACATTTTTTTCTCTTAGTATATCCATAAATATCCATAAATGTGCTTGGTATATTTTTATGTATACTATTTATTGTGTTATTAATCACTATCTTCGTCAAAACCCACAATTTTTTATAAATTGATATCTATTTATTAGTTAAGAGGCTTTTAAACTTCTTTTAACAATTATGAGTTCATAAAATTGAATAAAATGAACTTTACTGCTATTAATGAGAAATCATCATTGAATAACATATCTTTTTTTATCTCTTGATATATTCATGTATGTATCCTATAGATTTGTATATATTCCCAACTGCACTAGTAGTACTACAATGCATAATATTTTGAAGTTAGATATACTAAGCTTATAAATATATCTTTTACGATTAAAAGGAAATCTACCAAACTTAAAGATACAATCTACGAAATATATTCCTTTTAATAAAAATCCTACCAGATATACTATGATTGAAAATATATCTATCAAAAATCAATATCATAGCATGATCTATCTAAAATATAGCTAAGTAAACCAAGAGAAAAAAATAAATATACTATTTAATAGGACTAACTTAACTATCAGACGTACATTTACCTTTAAAAAATGTTTATTTAGCTATAAATCAGTAAATGGTGTAAACATACCAACGCCATAAATTTTTAAAACATTTTACATAAATGTATTGCTATTTATAAATACGGTGTCATAGATTTGTAACTTCTGAGAATAAAAGGTTAGTTCTTAATTCAAGAATATACATGAAACGCACTAAAAAATATATTTATCCATCGTACAAAGTAGTCAAACGTTGAGATATAATCAACTTAAAGGAATTAAAGAGCTCAACTTGACTTATTTGTTCTCCACCATCTTCTATTGTGTGTGTGTGTCTGAATAATTTTACTAGTTCTTAACATACCTATTTAAAGTTTCATCATGATAATAGAATATGATTTACTTCAATACTTGCATGGTTGTTTCTAAATTTCTAACCAAAAATAAATAAATAAATAAACACAAAAGAATAATGCTACACATTTCACCTCATATCTACCTTTTCAATATTACCTTATATGATATATGATTTATCATCAAGTAGTGAATAGTATTCATCTTATTTATGATAGGTTTCAATTAACCAGTTAGATTATAAAAGCTCATTTAATACGCCAGGTTGAATTAAAAAAAAGTGATAAACTGAGTAGAATCTAATACTATCAGTTTTAAACAAAAACAAAGTTTAAACCACTTTTTTCCCTAAAAATAAAAAACAAAAAACAAAACAACAAACAAACAAACTTTAAACCAATTTTCACCAACCCTCTGTAGTCTCTACTTGTGTTGTGAATTGGGAAGCATAAGTCGACTAGCATTTGTCCGATACCCAAATTAGTTCTAAAAGTGTTATTATTATTTTTAAAAAAACCTTTAAATTATTTATTTTTGCAAAAATAATCTTAAGTTTTTTCATTATATCAAATAAAATCTTGAATCTTTTTTATTTTAGCAATAGAAACATCGGCTTTCTTATCATATCAAATAAAATCTTGAGATTTTGAAAGTTAATTAAATTGAACTTAAAACATATAGTAAATTAATGAATATATAACGTGATTAGGAAACTACTTAGTTTTTTAAGTGTTCCATACTCATAAATTATTTTTTTATAATTTATTTTAGGTAAAAAAGTCAACATTTCAATCTAAAATGACTTAGTTTTTGCCTAATTAGGTACTAATCAACATAAATAGCATAGTCACACATGACATTATAGACGAACGAAAAATAGGTCATTTGACTTATTTTACAAGCTAATTTGATTTATTTTATTATCTAAAAGTTTTATTTGCTATAACTAAAAACTGATAGTTTTTTTTTTTTTTTGGCTAAAATTAAACAAAAGACAAGATTTCTTTATATAATTGAAAATCTAGGGTTTTTTTGCTAAAATTAAAAAACTCGGGGTTTTTTCGATAATAATCCATTCTAAAAGCTAAATTCTAAATTCTAGATTATTTGTTACCAAATTAACGTGTAAAGTCCACACTTAGCTGGGTTGTTCAGGTTCATTATTAAGCCTATGTATTTATAAGATAGATAAAAAAAAAAAAGCACAGTGGGCAACCCTTCCTTTGCTAACATACTCTGCAGGCTAGTTCTTTCAATATGGTCAATGGTCATATGTAATAAGCTTGCACCATTGCTAACCATCAACATTTCTTACGAGGAAAATGGTTCCAGTGTTCCACACTAACAGTGACATTTTGAACACATCATCTACTATGATACAAGCCATTCAATGAATAGGGAGACTTTAAAATAATGGAAACAAATATGAGCACAACTAGCATTGTTGGCTAATCCAAAATCAACATAGCAATGATTTTTGATTATAAGTGTAAGAATAACAAATTGTGGAAATATAGTTATAATAACGACAATATACCAAGGAACTAACTATCTGAACTGCTTTCTCCCAACAATAACCTTGCCTCTACAACAGATGTTCTTACACTTTGTAGCTCTTGTTTTACCTCTTCTGAAACAAAACCAGAACGAGAACCCGTGTCCAGTAACTGGGTTGTCTTCTCAACAGCCATAGCCTTGGCTTTTTGTAACTCTTGTATTCTTCTTGAATCTAGCAGCAATTCTTCCTCCAACAGTTTCATCTCGGCCTCCTTCAAATCTGCTTCAAATAGATGCTGCTGGTATTCAAGAATCATACTTCCGATTTCAACATTTCCATTTTCTTTCATCTCCAACAGTGTCTTCTTCTCCTGCAGTATACCTTGAAGGGCAAGCTCCATTTCTTCAACAGCCATAGAACCTTTCTGTATCTCAACTTCAACAGCTTGCATTGCCTCTTCTGCTTTCATAGATTTCCTGTTCAAATCCTCAAGTTCCCTTCTTATGACCCCAAGTCTTTCTCGCGATAGCTTCACCTCAATTTGTAGCTTGGTTTTCTCTTCCTCTGACTTCAGTAACTCCGAAGCTTTGCCTCCCAACTGCCAATTCTTTTGTGAGGGGTCTACATTCTCAATGTTATCTACAGCAAAAAGAACCTTTTCATTCTCATGTTTCTGGTTTTCTTCCTCCAGTTTCGACTTCAAACATGCAAGGTTGTTAATCAATTCAACTTCAGATTGTTGAATCTTACTCAAAGAAGCCTGAATTTCAAATTTCTTTGAGCTTAGATGGGCCAACTCCTTTTTCTTTTGGTCTAGATACACTGTTGAAGCTTTTACCCTTAGTGTTGCCCGAGCTTCTCGCTGCTCAAAATAAGCCACTGATGAAGAAAAGCTTGATAAGGAGTACTTGAGAGCCATTAACTTTTTCTTAATTAGAGCCTTTTTTTCTTGGATTTCTAAAGAGGTGTGTTTGAGGGATTCCAAGATTTGCTGCTTGGCATGGATGGCATCTTCCATTGCTTCAATTTCCCTTGAGAGCTTGCCTACCTCAATGACTAATTTCTCCAGTGAGCTAAACACAGTTATAGCTTGAGCAGAATTTGAAAGTTGCTTGTGTGCGCTTTCTAGTTTCATTCTAACCAAACTCAGATCTTCTGAAACTTTAGCTGTAAAGCTATTTGACAGCTCTGTTCCTAAGGTAGATGGAGTTTCCGTGTCAATCATATTTCTTGAATCTGGTTGAGTATTCACAAGACATAGGCTAGCTGAACCAGCTCTATCATGTACATTCGATCTAGAATCATCAATCTCTTCAGTACACATATCTGTATCATTAGCTATAAGGGCATCATGCGTGTTTAGTCCAGGATGACAAGTTTGGTCCATTAAATCCCCTGCCTCCAACAACACAGGAGACTCACTTGTGTTTCCCTCTCCATCAACTTCAACAACCTTCTCTGCACAATCAAATTCTCTTTTGGTTGAAACGTTGTGCTCTCCACCAGAAGATAGAATTCGTTTGAGCTCATCTCTCTCCTGCATAGCTCTCTCATACAGACCCATCAATTTATCATTTTCTTCATGCATTTCCATAAGCTGGTGTTCTAAGTTCTCAACAACTGTGTTCATCTCGGCCTCTTTCTCTTTGTTGAGATTGATATCATCATTATTTTTCGTTTCAGTATGGTCTTGAGCACTCTGAAGGTCAGCAATGCTTTTGTTATTGCATTCTGCTGCAGCCCGTTCATAGAGTTCGATGAGTTTGTTGTTATCTTCAATCAAAACCTTAAGCTTCATACGCATTTCATCATTCTCTCTAGACAAGACAATTGCCATCTCATGTGCCTCTGCTTCTCTTTGACTTGCCGCAGCAATGGCATCAACCATTGCTTTCAGCTCCATTTGATCACCAATGAGAGGTACTTCAATTGACAAAGGAGTTTCAACTTGTGCTCTTACTTTTTTTGTTGCTTTGGAAGATCTTTCCTCTTCAAGATTTGTTACCAAATCTTTGACATTCCTGGAAGATTTAATAGTCAATTAACTCTACATTGTCAAACTGACAATTTCATCTTAATTTTACAGAAATATTAAGGAAAAAGGAAACAGGAAACGAAAGAAAATAGGAGAACTAAAGGGCTTTCAAGAATATTAGGTTGCATTTCTTAAAAAAGAATAAGGAGGAGAAAGAAAAAATATCCCAGCCACCATTAGCAAGAAAGAAAGTGGAAAAAACTCAAGTACGAGTACAACATATGAAATGTAAATGAACTTGAAAATGGTAATTAGATTGCTACATATGCAACATATATGACTAAACCATAAGAAACACTACCTTTCCAATTTTTCTTTCTCTTCGAGGCAGAATTCTAACTTCTTTCTGAGAGCGTCCATTTCAGCTTGGTTTTGAATGGCCTGCCAAAGATAAAATGCTATTAAAACAGAGAGAAATTTGAAAAACCAATGTCATTGAGGAGGAATTTTTATCTACTTTACCTGCATACGGAGAAATTCATTCTCCTCACTAATTGATGACCGCAAAGGCAATCCAGGCTCCTATTCAAGAATTGAATTAAAAAATTGTCATTCAGAATAAACATGATCCCACAGAAAACCACCAGGCAAAAGACAAATTGGGAACTACTAAACCTCAATTTTCAGTAATGCAAATTTATTGCTCTGATGAAGAATTTGCATTGACAAGGAAAGAGTTGAATCCAACAACAGAAAAGTTGGACTCAAAACGTAGCATATGCCATCTTATTAAATCTTAATGACTGAGTTGTCTGCTCTCTATGCATCATTTACATATGTACTTAGATAATAGATTGTTGTAATGGCCACATAGCCAAGAACACAATTTTGATCTAAATTCTAGATTCAGTTCAGATCCAAAGCGCGCACACATAAGAAAATAAAGGACATAAGTATTTAGCATATTTGACCCAATTGAGCCTCCATGGAAGACTGCTAGCAAGCATTTTACTAAGAAAGAAAACAATTATAATATCACCAAGTTACAAAGAATATCTCTCTTATTGCCATCTTGGCTTCTCTCACTATCTCTTTGTATTCAACTAAATACAAGGTCTACTGTTTATAGAGTTTAAGAATAGACTAATCCCAATAGCGGCAGAAATATGAATCCCAATAAAAATTCCTACATTTACATATTAATATTAAGGAATCCTGATACTACTCATTATACTAGTCCGAAAAAACTCTACCTGATCCTAACAAGCCAACTCATGATGAAGTAGGATACATTTAATTAACAACCATGTATAGATTCTACTAAATTTATATTATTTAGATTACAAGGAAAGAAAATTTAGAATCTTTGATGGCCATAATTTATTCAGTAAAACTAAGTGAAAACTACATTGCTGAACAACCAAAAGCCTAAATGAAGTATATTGTAACATGGATTTACCAGAGTTGAAGGAAAGGTGAACAAGCAACTCAGATAACCGTTCTAAATCTCACCTTGTTGGAAAACAAGAGATTATCATCCTCATGAAATTCTTCTATCATCACATTTGAATTTGTTTTCTAAAGCATAAGATTGATAAAAATTAGGCCAAATAAAAAACTTAACAGAATAAGTTTAGCATCAGATTCAATGAAAACTAGATAGAACCTGAGCCATTGAGACATCTGATTCATGCATCAGCTTCCAATCCAGAGCTTCTAGCAACTACATATCACTCACAGTAAGAATTAGATTAAAGAAAAGAGGGGGGAGAGAAGGGGGGTGGTGAAGGAAAGAAAAAAGCATTAATTATGAGATTAAATTCAAGCCCTTGATATTAAACATTAAATTTGCATACCTTGTTCTGTAACACCATGATTTGTTCATTCATCGTTTCTCGTCCACCTTCCTCATAGAATGACTTTAACCTGCGGTTGTTAGCATGTAAGCAACAGAAATTATAATAAATAAAATAAAGTAATAAAAAAGGACTTTGTTGAAAGAAACAAAGAATAAAAAATACAAAGGCATAATACTTGATTCCTGAAATACAAAGAGATATAGAGATGTCTTTAATATATCACTGTTTTTGTGCTTTTGTCTTTTGGACAAAAAGTAGGTCTTATGAAGGAAAAAAAAATCAAATTTTAAGTTATTTGGTGAAATCTAAGAACCTATTGCTTAGTGAACACAGCTACTAGTTCCTCAAATTATGATAGTGACCAGTTACAGGGAAATTCAACAAATTTACTTTTTAGATCAGTATATTTTATTGAATACTGCCATGCACACGTAAATGATGAGGATTGACATGATAGGCTAATGAACAATCCCTTCCATCCTAGTTGCGTCCTATAGTTTTATATTTTCCATAGCAAAGCTTGTAACAAATTAGTTTCAGAACACAAAAACATATAAAATAAGGTTGTGCCCAAATGCAAATAAGTTGAACATAGTAGCAAAAGAGATCAAGCTGCATCACAAGTCCTTGCCTCCTAATTTCTTCTTTTAGTCTCAGATTTTCCATTGCAAATCTTGTCACTTCTTGGTTACGGTTCACCTGTGTCCGAAGGACCTCAATTTCCTTTAAATGCTCCTCCTTTTCTTTCAGCAAGTGTGTCTCAGCCGAAATCTTTCCAGAGGCAACAGCTTCCAGCCTCTTTATTCCAGCTTCACGAAACCGTAACCTCATTTTCAGACCTTGTATCTCATCCTCCCTTTGCTTTGCCTAATTAACCAAGAAAGACAATAATCCTTTTAATTAGGTATCTCAAATGAGAATCTAATTGAAGAGAATCCCAGCACAGAGATATTAGTAAAAATGATTATAAAGTATTATCAAAATAATGGAGAAAAACAAGCCTACTCTAAAGATACAGTTCCAATACTATTACAGATATGTCTATGGTTAAGGAAGGTAATTTTAATGGTTGTCGGGAACATCAAAAGGAGTATTAATAGCTAAAAGCGAGCAGCAACTAAGCTCATTATTAAAACTGATATAAGACAGTTCTTTATCACATACCAGTTGCATAACTGCCTGATTCTCAGCAGTTAATGCTTGCAGTGCAATGTCTTTATCCTTTTCCCTTCTGAAAGCCCCAACAAGGGCAACTTCATAATCTTTTTTCTGCACATACAATAAGCTCCATTACAAACTAGAAATACAAAAGCATATAATTTTTTCAAGCTTGAGGAAAATTGATTTACCTGAGACATCCTTTTGCCAGCAGTTAGTGGACTGAATGACCCATTAAGTCCTTCCCACTTAAAACATCCAGGAGATCCTGGAAAGCTCACTGCCAGGGTATCATTATCATGACTTTCACCCCCTCCATTCACCAATCCTTGTAACCGGGATACTTCTTTCTGAAAAGAAAACGAGAAAAGTGTAAGCTAAAATAACAGCTGAAAATTGTAACAACAAGATATGGACCAATAGTATCAGAAAATTTTTAAACTGATTCATCTCATTAAAAGATTCAAATGAATCGCAACTATTATTTCAGTGACAGAAAGCAACATTATATGTGACATACATATTAAATTTGACCTTATAAGGGGAAAGGCAGAATAATATCTACATTGAGGATGCAAGATAGCCAGTTGGTAAAATTTGTAGAGCATTATGATATCCATATCGTTTTGAACCTTCTCTTTTAGTAGTACTTTATTTTACTTCTTAGGGACAATAAAAGCACAATCCCCTGTGGCCTTTAAAATAAAATAGATTGAAAGAGAGGAGAATATGCACTGGGTAAAAGTCAGGGGAAGATTTCATGTTCAGCATGTGAGCTGAAAGTAAAAGCATAATTAAAACGCAAATATACTTTGTTGATAGGTAGTAAAATGATGAATCCATCTGCAACACAAGGTGAACATTCATTAATCTAGTAGTTTCCACCAAACTTATTTTGTATAATTTTTTAAAGCATAAAATTCTTCTGTATATTTCAAAGCATAAATTTTGGCAAAATAGATCTCAAAGAAAAAGTGAGCTCCCATTACCCTTACAATACAGTAACCCTGGTAGAGGAGTAATAAAATTCCTTTAAAACTGGCAACTTAGTAGCTCAAAGAGACGGGGTGGGGGGAAAGAGGAAGAAGGAAGTCAGATTAAAAATAACACCTTAAGTTGTTGAATTTGAATCCTCATGGCAATAACATCTCCAGAAGCATCCTCATTTATAATTGCCTGCAGAGGAAATCAATAGTACTTTCAAGGCTACACCATAGTATCCTACGATTCCTATCAATATTAGATAATTTCAGTGAAAGATCTCAAGGGGGATATGAAGGTCAAAATCAGCTCTACTCTAAAACAAGCCAGCTGTATTAAAATTAAGAAACTAATCAGCCTTGCATACTTTTAATAATCTAGATTGATACGAAAAAAGAAAGAACATAAAGCCTGGCATGAAAAGTTGGCATACATTGTTCTTAATAAATTTAGCACGTTGGGCAAACTTCAAAGTGCTTAGCGTCTCCAATGAACAACTGAAAGGATCCCAAATAAAACATCAAATAATGGAAGAAACAATTGAATTAAAACTTTAGCTTCAAGTAAACAAGGCGAAGAACAGGAAACAGTAAGGTCAAAACCCGAGATATGCATGCATTTAGGAAATACAAGTATCTCAAAAGCAGAAATTTTTTATTACAGAATAAAGATACAAAAACGCTTAATGTGAAAGCAATATGTGTCAGGACTAAAATATATTGGGGAAAAAAAATAATTCACTTACCAACTAGAAGGACTGATATTTGCAATTATAGTCGTTTTTGCATTCCCTCCTAAAGAATCCTGCAAAAGAAACCAAATTGATCAGAAGTTTCCAAAATGCTCTTTATTTATTTTCTTTCTATATCCCAAAATCCCTAGAAGCAAACTTAGCAGTGCTCGAATTTTAAAGTAGATCCACTACTATGGTTTTGTGAAGCACATGCCAGAAAGTACTAAAGTACTAATTTATCAAACACATCGCATATATGTCATGTAACACAAGATTAGAAAGCAAAACTTCGGTTGCAATAGAAGTTAATTGTAATTTACATACGTACTGCTGATCTATTTTAATACTTCCTATCTTATTCTTACCCAAAAAAAATAACAATAAAATAAAAGCTTAATTGCATTTAAATTTTACCGATAACATCACCTACTACCTGAAGCAAAAATGTAAGCTTTGAGTCTCGGTAAGGAACATGGAGAGATTTTCCGTTGGATATATTTACCAAGTTCATGATCACAAGTCTGCAAATATAAGAGAGTGTCAACAAATTAGTAAGTATTGAATAAATGCCAGTTAAAAGCTTTAACCACTGAAGAATTAAATTTGAACATAAAATTAGAAGACACACCCCAATGTTGACAGGGACTTGTTGATATTAGTAGCTTCCTTAAGACGTTCACCTTCAGCACCAGAACTCTTCTGTCTGTAATCGACAGATCAATGTCAGAAAGACGGAAGGATATTTGAACTTTATTTGTAAAACTCAAGAACGAATTTTTAGTAGGACTGGCGTGTCTTTTTTCTTTCCTTCTTCTTTTCCTATTTCTTTCAGGATACTTTAGTAATGAAGGGAGAGAAGAGTAGGAAATGGATTGAAATATCTCCATTAAGGTCCATTGTTCATTGGACTCATTTCTCCTTAGGTGAAAGGAATGGAGGAAATAAAATTGCAACATATTTTTCGTGTAATATAAAACATCGACAATATGATTTGCATACCCATAGTTTAGTATCATCTTTCTTCTATTCTCTGGTAGAACTAAATAGGTACAAAAAGTTGACTCACTAATCAATTTTTCTCTCTCTCCCCTCCATTTCCCTACTGATAAATCAGAAAATAAGAATTTTAAAAGGTCATCATACCTTTCAGATCCTGCTAAATCAACGAGATTAAGACGAGCAAATCGATGGTGAGTTACACCTTGAGATTCCCACTGATAAAAGAGAATATATTTCATAAGAATTTCATGGTAAAAGAACATTAAGAAAGAAAAGATAAGAATAACAAGACAGAAGCTAATAACATAATGACAGCACAACTAAACATTGTATGACTCACTTTACTTTCAATTATGCATGTAAACACACTGTGTGAACGGCTACTGGCTCGATTCATATTAGTGGCAGCTACCTTTCTGTTTGCTGCACCCTGGAGCATAACAAAATTTCGTAAGATTGCAGTCATGTATAATAAGCTATCACTGTTTGTATAATTTGTACATGAGATCTAAGAATTAATCTCAAATGTAGAAATTTTTTATATTATGAAATAGAAAAGGTGATGATGATTCAATTTATGACCCCCAAGAATAATAATAAAATATATATTATTGATTAGTGAGTACTACTTTAAGTATTTTTAAGAGCTGAATGGATGAAATCATAAAAACACAGAAGATAATTCATCTTATACTTGAATGAGTTGTTGGATAACATCTCGAGCACTTGTAACTTCTATCTCCTTGAGATTCTCGACATAAACCCCTTTCTTGACATCTTCTCTAATCTGTTACATAGTCACAATATTCATACAAATTTATAAGTGAAATGTATGGGACCAGAAAAACCACTACAAGTAATTTTCAGCAGAAAATAATAAACGGAAAAAAAAAGTATATACTTCACAAAAACAATTCTCAAAAATAAACCTCTACAAGTAATATTTGCATCTTATACCTGCAAGTTGCTAGATGAAGGGTCCAAAAGATCAAGAATCTGTTCATTGTATATCTCCAAGAATGAGCATTTACAATTAAACTTTAACTTTTCATCTCTACGGGCTTCTTTTTCCTGCTCACAAAAATTTGCACAAACATTGATTCTAATCAAATTTGGCACAAGCTTCAGGTTTTCCACATAAAGAAAGAGCTTGGTCCAGATATCTCAATGTTGTTTTAACAACTAACAGAGAATTCTGGGAAGCCATATAATTTATTTTCGACATAGAACAATAATTCAGAGGTAACAAATTAACAATTGCATCTTTTTAACTTGTATAAATGATCTAAAACTTCCAATTCTTTCAGACAAGGATAATGCATTTTATGTAATAAAGTCCTATCATAATGGAGCAAAGTGAGAGCTCCTTTCTCAAATTCAGAATACTTGGCCAAAAGAAAGGATAGGAGAAACCCAGTTTCAATATTTTGTAATCTAAAATTGTCCCTATGCAGATGAAAGTATTTGTATTAGAAACAAGTTTCTCCAAAATCATCCTTATAATCGAGGTGTAGTAGAGGTTTGCTGAAGTAGAAAGTTACAGACCTTTTGAATTCTAGAGAATAAATATTCAAAGACTCTAGGTGTCATCCCACAATTGACACTGTGTCTTCGAGTGCCTCCTTCAATGTCCCCAAGCATCGTGTGAGTCTTGCCACTTCCGGTCTAGATTCAAAGAAGAAAAAAAAATTATTCAATGACATCACATGATTAGTGATTCTAATGCACAACCATCATATGACGACCTCTACTGAAACTAACTAGAACACATAAAAATAAACTGCATAAAACTTTTGAACTTTGCCAATTTTTTGTTTCCCTACTTGCAACACAGTATAATTTGAGGGCAAGCCTATGAATTACACAACTGACTTAGAAAAGGATAGAAACTCACTTGGCCATAAGCAAACATGCAACTGTTGTAGCCCCCCATGCAGTTGTCAACCATGGGCAACCCAGCTACTTTGAATAGTTTCTCCTGTTATGAAAACCCAATCAAATTCATGGCACACAATACAAGCCACCAGAAGCAGTAAGCGAATCAAAAACATTACCTGGCTAACACTCTCATCTGCAACAACATCAAATGTAAAACGCGACTCAGGGTGCCCTGTCCAAGTAATTGTCTGGCAGCTCTCCTGTCGAACGCATTTTCCGTAGCCTTGCAAAGATATTTCAGTACTACTAAGAGGACGAATCCTAATTATAACCTGCACAGAAGTTCCAAAAAAAAAAACAGAAAAGAAAACCACATGGTCACAGTACATTGCAGAGCAAAACCAAAAATACATAAACCAAAAAGCGCTTCTGGTACTCTTCAAGTGTTGAGATAAACCCTTAATTTGGTGGAAAATCTTTATCCTCTTAGCATTACTTTATAAGATTCCTTACCATTCTCAATTAGTAGAGTCGATTGACATCAAAGCTTAACATATGGAGCAATGTAGCCAGAAAAACAACTGAAAAGCTTAAAACTAGACACGTTAATCAACGTCTGCCCAAATTTAATCACATAAATCCAGTAATATCAGCATCAGAACACTTAAAAACCACTAATTAGCACTAAATTCAACTTCCAAAGGCACTTTCAAAGCCTTGAATCACATAACTACCTGCACATTGTGATCCTTCCAGAACGAGGGGTCCTCAGAAATCTCAAAGCTCTGGCTAGACGACGACACCGGCCCCGCCGTAGCGCCACCNCGGATGCTTCGAACAGCCGAAGCTTGCGAGAAATTCTCTTTGGACGCGGATTTGAAAAGATCCGGAGTGCTCCGGACCGAAGGCACGGGCTCCGGCGCGTGGTCATGGAAGCCAAATCGGCTCTTAATGGCGCTTGCTGCGTCCGATATGAACGGCATTTCTGTTTATCAAAGGCACGATTTGAGTGAAAGAAAGAAAATCTCGAGTTCAGAAATGGAGGTCGGATGAAATTAGGGCTAGGAACTTTGAAGAGCGATAGAAATTTTGAATTTGGGAGAGAAGGTTTTGGGGGAAGATAATGATCCAAGATCGAAGAGTAAAGAAGTAAAGAGTAGAGTAAATGGACGGTCAAGATTGGTTCGGGTTTAAAAAGTAGTAGACCGTTTGAGGTCTGTATTTCAAATTTTGGAATCGAGCCAAGTTTTGGTAAGAGGTGTAATTACGTATATGTCCCTAGATGTTTGACCCATTTTGCGACTGTCCGTATCCGAAGTCCTCGCATTTTGGACTTTCTATTTTTCCCCCTTGATAGATGCATCTTATAATTTTTCTTTTTTAAATTAAGAAAACTTAATCAATACACTTCTTAAACTTTTCAATTAGGAATTATGTATTGTTTTTGATTTAAAAATGTTTATCCTTCCATCCATTTTCATGTCTTTATTGATTTAGTTCTAACTAAAAAGTGTGAATCCTACTTTTACCTTTGAATTTAGTTTTAAACTCTTTCAAGAACTTTTTGAATACATTAAACAATAGACAACAGTTTTGAAACTTTTATGCAATAAACTCAATGATATCAAAGAATATTATATACTAAACGCAATAAATCAATTTGTAATAAAGTAAAGAATTTAATAAAAAAGAAATTGACTACTCCAGTTTTTAGTTAATCTTTCGTCATAATTTTTAGCATTTTATTTTAAGCATTTATTATATAGATCAAGATTTTGCGCTTGATTGATCTTTTTATAACAAAATGAATTTTTTTTATAACTCACCCAAACATTTAAAATAAATATAACTTTGGCTCTAATTTACATAATCTCATTGTTTTTATTTTTGCGCCAACTTTACCTATTTAAGAAGGTATAGACTTATATGCTGATCTTGCTTGTACATAGGTTTTGTAGATATTGGTATTAACCTTACTTTATATAAAGTGTTTGGACTTTTGAGGCAGTCTCACTTATATAGAGTTGTTTAGACTCTAGTATTAATATCACCTCAACTCAATTATCAATAAAAGAGCTAATATCACTCACAAACTCTCCTCAAAATAATATTTGATATAAGTTTGATTTGAAAGATTTAAAAGCAATGTAGAATAAATAATGATCATGATGATTTAGAAGTGAATTTAATGTAGATATAAGCTACAACACTTAGAGAGTAGTTAGGATCAAGAAGGATAAGTTCATGTAAGACTCTTAAATGCGTTTAAATGAGCTTTTAAATATATATATATATATATATATAGATATATATATATATATATATGGCACCAATCCAGTAGGTATTTTTTTTTTTTACCTATGCATAGGTATCAATTTGGCTAATGAAAATTTAGCATGCACATTTTTTTATTGTAAAAAATAAAAGAGAAAGAGCATTAATGATGTACGTCTTTTTATACACTTCATTATAGCTATTGGATCACCATCTAATGGTGATCCAACGGCTAAAAAAATAATATCTACCCATAGGTAAAATAAAAAAATACATATTAGATTGGCAACCATATTTATTCATTAGTCGCTATGCCAGCTGACCTACACAAAAAATAGTTATTATACGTAAGAAAGGTTGGACTTGCTTAAAAAGTCATATCTGGTAGTATAATATTGATACTTGATAGGCATAATAATAGTTTTTTCACGATAATTGGAGGGACACTCAGTAATAGATCATTTTCAAAGTTGTTTTTAAAAGTTTTAAGAACATGAAAAGGTCTTTTGCAAATCAAGATATAATTTCCAAACTTCAAAATGACTTTTAACAAAGTATAGTATGAGAAGTTTTGAAAATTCTTTTTTTGAACTTTGTGTCAATGCAAATATCAAACAATGTGTTAGGCAATAAATCAAACACAATTTTATATTTTGAACTTTTGTTTTGTTTTTCGTGCTTGATTCTTTAAGTATGTCGATCATATTCTCTGAAAAGACTTGATTAATTTGAGATAGGGATAATAACAAAATTATGCCTTGAGTTTTGATAAAATGTGCAATATATTTCTTTAGTTTTTGTAAATTATAAAAATATCTTATTTAATTGGTAAATTAATACGAATTTCATTCCTATAATTTATTAGGTCAAAATTAACGATCAAATATCAAAATTACTCTCTTTTTAAACTTGTAAAAAAATAAATATTACTTAAAGAACAGTAAATAGTATTTAGTGAAGAAAAAAATAATGATGGATGAAAGAGAAAAATGACTAAGAATAAGAAGATTCGGTGAAGAAAAGTCTTGTATAACTTTTTCAAATAAACTTTTACATTTTTTTTTAGCTATTTTATTTGTATTTAGGTAATAGTATCTTAGTCATTTCAAAAAAAAATTATTTATTACAAATTTAGAGAGAGGGTAATTTTGACATTTTGTTTGTTAATTTTGACCTAATAAACTATAGGGATGAAATTTATATTAATTTACTAATTAAAGGAGATATTTTTGTAGTTTACAAAAACTGAAAGAATATATTGAGTATTTCATCAAAACTCATGGGATATTTTTGTTATTATCCCTTTGAGATATACTTGAAATTATTATAACTTGCTATATATTTAAATATATTCACTATAACTAAATCAAATGTTCTTTAAGGTAAGAGTTACTAAAATTTTTTACCTTTTGAAAGTTATAAGATTGTATGCCTTTTGAAAATTATAGCTAAATAACTATATGATACACTGTTAAAACTAGAGCTAGAACCAAAAAAAAAAAAAAAAGAAAGAAAAAGTGAGACCATTAATTAAAACTTTTTCCTTTTAAGTTTAGGCCTAAAAATTTAGAGAACCTACATTGCATGTTTATTTAATTTTGATAACTAATACAAACATAGATTTGTCAAAAAAAAATCTTAGGTTTTTTAATTTTAGCAAAAATAAAAAAGAAACTCTTGAGTTTCTAATTATACATAAAAAAAACTTTATATTTTTCTTAATTTTAGGTGAAAAAAAAAAAGAAGCACCTTGAGTTTCTGGCTATATCAAATAAAACTTTTTTATTACAAAATTCAATCAAATTAGTTGCAAATAAGTCAAATAATTCATTTGCCCTTGATATAAAATGTTGTGTCATGTGTCAAGTATTAAGTCAAATAATAGCATCTTTCAGTTGAACAAAATAAGAAAAGGTAGTTCAAAAATGTAAAATAGCTAAAATATGAATCCATTTCTTAATTATGTTATTATATGTTCTCGTTTTGAAATTTGATCAAATTATTGTTTGGGGCCTAGAGTACAAAATTTCAAAGTTTTATTCTATAATAACCAGAAACCCAATGTTTTAATTAATAGAATTAAAAAATTATGTGCACCACTGTTCTTGCAATGTGGAGAAAAAGCTGAGAAAGACTGTTTGTGCACAATGGGTAGAGGCCAATCAATCAGGCAGACAGGGTGTGAAGTGATAAGCGACTGTGCTCTCAAAGTAGCTTTGCCCACCTGTTATGCTAAATAAAAAATACGCTAAAGTCCTTTATTCAGATGGTTGTGTTTAGGCTCCACGAAATGAGGTAGGTCCTAGTTAAAAAATTGCATTGAAATAGTTAATCCTACCATTATCTGAACGCATTTTATCTTTCAACACAAAACGTAAGTTTTGATGCTGATATTCACGTATTTTTCTCATATAAAGTTTAAATATTTTTCATTTGTAATGTTATATTAAATACCTTACTTCTCAAGGCTACCACTTCGAATTTACATTTCTATCTTTACGATGCACTCATTTCAAAGACCTGCCCCCTAAATTAGAAACTTGATTCAGTCGTACTTAGTTTTAAAAAAAGTTCTGCATAAAAAATTTCCCCACTTTGGCTAATCAACCTTTCAACGAATTTTTATCAACATAAAAAGTTCTGCATAAAAAGTTCGGCAGATTGGAATACGTAACATCCCTCAAATTTTCATCGTTGGGGGGCGTCCCGATGAAATATTATTTATTTTCATTTTTAATTTGTAATGATAATACAGATAAAATTCTTTTGTATTTCACTATAGGTTTGCACTTCTCGTTTACCTCATTCACTCCATGTTTTGAGAAAAATGCTTACCTAAATCTCGTTTTACTTTATACACTGCCTACGACATATATATTTAGTATACTGTTTATTTCTACGCTACTTTTGGAACATTACCATTAAAACGACCCATGTTATCGAAATTTTTTGTCGAAAGCTACTCCAACATATCAGATCAACTTCACAGCTTCTTAGCGGGGTGGCATTTAATTTTAGTATTGGACTTAGCTTTGTGAATAGCGCACGCCATGAATTATAAAATCAAATTTCAAATATAGTTTTGAATTTAATTTCACGAAAATCTGTAGAAAAAGTGCCGAATTTAACAGCATCGCAATATCATATTAGATGAAGATAACCTCACTTCTGGATACAACGTGTTGATGGAGGTTTTATCAACAATAAATTTATAAATAATTAAGAGATGTGGCTTGTGTAAATTGAAGTAAATAATCAAAGCAAATAAGGAGAGAGGGATTTATAGTGGTTCAGCCCCGAAAAAGATGAGCCCACGTCTACTGTTTTCTCACTATTTTATGAATAATAATGAACACTCAAGGTTACAATCTTGTTTGGAGATCGGAAAGACTGAAAGCTATTGAAGAATACTAACGACTTAGACTACCCAAAATTTGGAATACTCTAGGCGTGTATTTGCTCTGACTTCTATTTTCTATGACTTGTTTCTGCCCAGAATTGGTGATGATCTCTTCGGAACATAGAGCCCCCTTTATATAGATTGTAGTGACCTTATGTCCCAAGATTCCCTATGCCTCTAGGATCCTAATTGTATAAACGGGTAACTATACAATTGGGTAACATAAATTAAATAACAATACAATTGGATAACTACTCGAAAAGGATAACTTAGTTAATCGCAAATAGGAGTCTTCAGTTTCCCTTTACTTGTAGGTTTCTTCCACAGCATTTACCTATTTCCTTCTTCTTGTAGGTTTCCTTTATAGTATTTTCGTGTTTCCCTTTCCCTATAGGTTTCCTGTTTGTTAAGGAAAACTGGACGGAGAAGGTCGCACAAAAACCTGCGGAAGAGGTCGCGTATAAGCATCACGGAGGAGGTCGCATATATCCTTCTTAGAGGAGGTCGCATACCTTAGGATTTTAGACCGCACAACACAACGTAAGGAACTGATCATACAATATCCCCATAATACCACTTACAGAAACGATAACATAATATATAAAATATTTACAAATATGGCACACCCTATTACAATTTTTATTCTAGGCATTATCAAAATACATAATAGCTAAAAGTATCATATTGGATGAGGATGGATACTATTTAGCAATGGACGTGCACTTTGCTTTATCCATCTTCTCTCTAAATGCACATTGCTTTACTCATTTTTGACTCATTAACCTTCCAACTCTCCCAGCTCCAATTGCGCCTTCACGCAGCAACCCAAGCTTGACTAGGGACGGCTCTTGTTGACGGAGGTTTTATCAATAATAAATTTATAAAAATTACAAGATGTGGCTTATGTATGAAAAGGGTTAATTAACTAAAGCAAATAAAGATATAAGAATTTTATAGTAGTTCAGCCCTAAAAAAGATGAGCCTACATCCACTATTTTTTACTATTTCCTAGAGAATTACAAGAACTCAAAATTACAATGTATTATTCGGAAAGAAAAAGCAAGAGTTTTCAAAAGGTTCTTCCAAAAATTCCCCGAAAAATCAAAGATCTATAATCGAAACATTGAACTCCCTTTATATAGGTGAGGATAGCTCAATGTTTCCCAATTGTGAGAATGAGTAACTGTATAATCAGGCAATACAATTTGAGTAACAATATAACTGGGTAATCACTTAAATGAGATGACTGGTCGATCTTGAAAGAGAAACTTTTGTTCCTTTTCTTTGTCGGTTACCCGTTTGACGAAGTTTTGTCTAGTTTCCTTTTTATTCTGGTCGCACTTAACTCGTTCGGAGGAGGTCGCACTAAACTTATGCGGTGGAGGTTGCACGTAACTCTTTTGGAAGAGGTCGCACTTAATCTTACTCATGCGACCTGACACTCACTTGGTCAACTTTTCTCTTTATGATATTGACCAACATATAGGATTTTAGACTGTACAACAATTGCCCCCCAGCACCATTAGTTCTTTAGGACAAAATAAAGCTTCATTCTAATGTAAGTGCGAGCTTAAAAAAATGTGACGTCATGACCTAGACTTGAGACCCTTGAAGAGTCGAAGAGTCGCCAGATCTCAAATCTCACGTTTTTTAAGATCATGCATACCTTTTTCTGACAGATGAAACCACGTGTCACCTTTTCTAAGAAGAATAGCAAAACTCGAAGAGACTTAATGATAGCGATGATGCCAGCTGTCGTCTTAAATTGAATCGTTTCAAATTTTGAAAAGATACTGATTTAATTTCAGAAAAATCAAATCTCGCGTGAACTTCAGCCTTTGGATCTGAAAATTAAATACATTGATCTACGGCTGTGATTTGACGACGCTCGAGGTATATATATCGAAAACTAATTTGCCTCCTCTTCCAAAAACCTATCGTCTACTATTACTCTCTAAATCCGAAGTATTCACAGAGATATACTTCCGGCATCATTCTATTTCTCAGCTAGCACGACTTTGTCATCTTCTCCGACGAAGTTATCATCATAATCCTTTGAACGTCATCTTGGTCCTTCTATCTTCGAAGAAAGGTTAGTATATATCTTCTCTCTTGTTCTTCGATTTTTTCCAAAATTCTTATTTACAGATCCTAGAATAGAAAATAAGAACAAACTGTAGAACGCAAATACCAGAGGCTAAATATTCTGAACATAAACCCATCCCGTATTCGGATGGACCGTAAAATGGAAATTTTTAGATCCCCTTCATTGGTCTATAGACTCTTTTCTTAGATGACTGATAGAGATGAACTCGTGAAAGAGTTTTTATTTTCTTTTTAACGAACTGCTCGAACGATTTTTTTTATCAATCCATAGATCGATTAGAAAAAATCCGATGAATAGCTTGTTGATGCAATCCTAGGATGAGACCCCAAAACTGCTCGCATATAACTAAGATCCCTGATGCTCGTATAGGACTAAACCTATTACCATTTCTTTTCAGATGTCTAGTAGTGAGGATTTTAGGGAATGGAATACATTCTCAGGAGAATCTTCCAATACCAGTGTTTGCTCCATAAATTTCGAAGATTATCTTGAGCCAGAATCCGAAGTTGAGATAACCAGGATTAGGCAAAGTAGTCCTCGCATAGGCGACCTACCTCAAGACCAATGGCCCCGGCATATCAAAGATGCCCCTGCATTCACAATGGGTTACAAATATGTAGAGGGAGACTGGTCGTATACTAACATAAGGATGAGCTGCACTACGAACAGGCTCAGCAAAATCTTGCACAACTACAAGATCGCCATCCCCCTTCATCTTCCCATGGAGTTCAATCGACCACATACACCACCTCGCGGAATTGTTTCATACTCTGAAGCAGTTCTCAAATGCGGGATCCACCTTCTACTTCATCCTTATATAAAATTCATCATCGACTATTATGGAGTTGTTCCTTTTCAACTAACTCCAAACACTTTTAGATACATGGTAGGTCTGTACATACTATACCATAAATTAGGCTTAGAAACCCCCACACCTGAAGAGTTCGCTTGGTTTTACTAAGTAAAATCAAACCCGTTAGATTTCGTCTTCTTTTATGCGAGCAAGTGGTCGAACCAGGCAATAAAAATAATCTACGGGGTTCGTAACAACATGGAAAAATAGAAAAATCCATTTTTCCACTTTGACTATGTGGATAACAGCTTCTTTCAGAATCCTGGAAGGTAGCTTTTCAATTTATCGCCTTTTATGTATTATCATATTTATTCTAATCATACTCGTATGTCATCGCAGATAACAGAGAACGGCCCAGACTTTCCAAGGAACAGCTTGCAAGGGTGTACAGAATCAACGACCTTCTGATTGAAGAATTTGATTGAAAGAAACTTGGAACTTCTAAGAACTTGGTCACTTGCGGTTTGCTTCCAAAGGGAGCCACGTTTCCTGACCCCACCGTACGTTCAACCAGACCCTCAAGCTCAAAGAAAAAGAAGCTGAGGAAGCAGACGGAAAAGAGTGCCTCGTCTTCCAAACCTAGGAAATAAAAAGCATCTGCCACCTCTTCAACTTCGGAACTATCATCTCCAGAAATAGCATCACCACCCGCTTCTCAACAGCAAGAAGGTAATTATATATATACATATTTTCATCATCATCGTATTATGTCACCTCGCTTGCTGACATATCTGTACAGAGATGGTAATTGGTAGCGGACTGCGAGCACCACCTTCCACTCTGGGGTCCATGGCAAAGTCTAAGACACCTGAGAGTGCTCCTCCATCGTCATCGAAAGGGAAAGAGAAGGTTGACACTTCCAAAAAACGAAAAGTCACCTTCGAGGACATCCTGGCAAGCTCCCCTTCTCCACAGCCTCAAACAATGAGCCATCCCGAACCATCCAAGGAGACTGCCACTTCTCCGAAACCAAACCAGGTTGATAAGGACGAGGAGCTCTTCGCACTCCTTACTCAATTACTGGAGAAGGCTGGTATGAGTACAGCCTTCATTGATCGCTTCACTTCCGAAAAGGGCTAGGAGAGGATGAAGCGATGATCTGCCAAGATTACCTTTGGTTCTGCGATAGAGATATTGGCAAATGTAAGTATCTTCCTTTTTTTTTTTTGGTGTATTCTTCTGGTATTGATGTGTTATATTTTCAGACTACTGTAGCTGTTGTCCTGATGCAGACCCAGTCCTCGAGTGTTTGGAGAAGGCCGAAAAAATCGACGAGATAACTCAAGCATGCGAGGACTCGGAGAAAGCTCGCAAGGAGGAGAAAAAAGCCTTCGATTTAGAGAGGCAGCAGCTACTCGAAGGTCTGGCCAAAGAGAAGTCCGAAAAAGAGAAGCTCGAGGAAAAAATTAAAGATCTTGAAAAGACTATCTCTGAGCATCCGGATCGCATGAAAGAGGCAACAATAGAAGCGGCTCATAAGGCTGTTGAAGAGTTCAAGGCTACTGAAGTCAAGGAGCTCGAAGACAAAGCCAGTGACATCGCCATGACCCAGTCCTCGAGTGTTTGGAGAAGGCCAAAAAAGTCGACGAGATAACTCAAGCATTCGAGGACTTGGAGAAAGCTCGCGAGGAGGAGAAAAAAACCTTCGATTTAGAGAGGCAGCAGCTGCTCGAAGGTCTGGCCAAAGAGAAGTCCAAAAAGGAGAAGTTCGAGGAAAAAATTAGAGATCTTGAAAAGACTATCTCCGAACATCCGGATCGCATGAAGGAGGTAACAATAGAGGTGGCTCATAAGGTTGTTGAAGAGTTCAAGACTACTGAAGTTAAGGAGCTCGAAGACAAAGCCAGTGACATCACCTCGTCAACCATCATATACAATATCTTCTGCGAGCATCCGGACTTCGACTTTTTTATCCTTGACGAAGACGTGGTCGAGCTTGTCTTTAGGTTGGTTGCGGTTCTCTGTCTCCAGAATCTGAATTCCTTTCTCAGGTTATTGAGCAGGACGTTCTCTAGGACGTTCGTGCTGTGGTAGAGTTAGCATCTATCCTTCAGCAAGTCACCGTAGAGAGTCATTAATCGGACAATATTTTCCGGTGCGGTCATGGCAGGCTGATCCTGAGCAGGATCTGCCTGTGTAGCAGCGGTACTTTGGGGATGATTTTGGTTGGTTCTTGTATTTCTAGTAGTGTTTCTGGTGTTTGCCATTGTTAAAAGAAACTGAATGGACAAAATTTTCTGCCGAAATAGCCCTCCTTCTAGCGCCAATTATTGAGGAGGTTTTGTCAACAATAAATTTAGAAAAATTGCAAGATGTGGCTTGTGTGTGAAAAGGGTTAATTAATTAAAGCAAATAAAGAGACAAGAATTTTATAGTGGTTCAGCCCTAAAAAAGATGAGCCTACGCCCACTGTTTTTTACTATTTTCTGGAGAATTACAAAAACTCAAAATTACAATGTATTGTTCGGAAAGAAGAAGCAAGAATTTTCAAAAGATTCTTCCAAAAATTCCCTGAAAAATCAAAGATCCCCAATCGAAACATTGAACTCCCTTTATATAGGTGAGGATAGCTCAATATTTCCCAATTGTGAGAATGAGTAACTGTATAATCAGGCAATACAATTTGAGTAATAATATAACCGGGTAACCACTTAAATGAGATTACTGGTCGATCTTGAAAGAGAAACCTTTGTTTCCCTTTCTTTGTCGGTTACCCGTTTGACGAAGCTTAGTCTAGTTTTTTTTTCATTCTAGTCGCACTTAACTCATTCGAAGGAGGTCGCACTAAACTTATGCGGTGGAGGTCGCATGTAACTCTTTTGGACGAGGTCGCACTTAATCTTACTCATGCGACCTGACATTCACTTGGTCAATTTTTCCCTTTATGGTATTGACCAACATATAGGATTTTACCCTTTATGGTATTGACCAACATATAGGATTTTAGACTGCACAACAGCTCTTAAGCTGCATGCCCTCGGTTTCAGAGATCGAGAGCAGCATGTTCACTTTCGAATGAACTCTCGGACCAAGTCGCTTTGAGGATCTGCAGTCATCTGCATCCTTTTAGCCTTTCTCTTGCCGCGTTTGGTCAGCTTTATGAGCTTGCTGGTCGGTTTTATGAGCTTGCAGTCGGCGACCAACGCCTCACCGAAACTAATCACCATTATAAGGGCATCAACTCCTCTCCAAAATGCCATCTTAATGAGAAGTGGACATGCATCAGAAAAAAAAAAAAATAAAAATAAAGCTCATATCATAGCAACACAAGAAAAAGAGAAAAAAAACTAATAGAGATATGAAGCTTTCGAGCATGATCTGTACGGAGATTAGAGTATACCACATGTTGTGCGGTCTAAAATCCTAAGCTCGCATAAGAATTATATGCGACCTCTTCCGCGAAGGATATATGCGACCTCCTCCAAGAAGGATATATGCGACCTCCTTCGTGGTGCTTATATGCG
>JXTB01000239.1:557039-620816 GCA_002914805.1 Parasponia andersonii | reverse complement strand
AAGTGTTCTTTGGGAGGGAACGGATGGTATTAATTGGTCATTATACTCAAAGACAAGCTATTATATATTGTTTTACAGATGATTTGTTTTCAAAAGCATATTTTCATTTTTTTTAATGAATGCTTGTAAAAAAGAGTTTAACTTTTAGACCAATTAGCTTTTTGACATTTTCTATTAGGCATTGTTATTACCAATAACCAGACAAAGTAAAAAAGAAACAAACTAAGGTCATGATATTGTAGTCTTTACTTTGTTTAGTTATTAGACTAAAATAAGAAGAACATCTTTTATAAAGATTAAAAAGTACAAAATGGTATGTACAAATTTTAAGAAAATAAAAATAATAAAACATAGAACTAGTATAAATAGAAGAGTGAATTCATTCAAATAAAGGAAAAAGCAAAATGTAAGTTAATGAGTACAAATAAGACGGTTTTTTTTCGGAAAAATAAAGGTTGCAATTGAATGAGACTGTTCAAAAATAAAATAACTTAATTAGAATAGTTAATCGCACTAGAAGAAAAGAGTACAACATTTTTTTAATAATTATTTTTGGGCAAGAAAATACTCAGAAGAAGTTGCTAATTTTTATGGAATTTTTTCAAATTTTGAGATTTTATCCACTAATCAAATAGATATATATGGTATTAGATTTATATTTGTTAAGGGAATACTAAATTTAATAAAGTATTAACTTAGGAGATATTATTCCTACAAACAAATTAAAATATTTGAAAATAAAGTTTAAAAATAGAATTAATCTTCTTTAATAGGGCTTTTTCGTTGAAGGGCCTATCCTTTCAGCCGGTTCTGCATATGATCCTGGAAAAGAAAAGGTACACATCTTTTTTATTCATACTTATCATTGTTAACATTAAGACTCGATTTTTATTCATACTTATCATTGTTAACATTAAAACTCGACTCAAATCCAGTTGCTTACTTGCTTATACATTGAAAATGCAATTTTTAAATCTTTTTATTCTCAAAATCTGAAAAGCCATGTTAGTTTCTTTAAATTTGAGTCCATCAGGGTTCAGGACAGAGATTATTTGGTAAATAGAAAAGCTACACCTAACTAATTAAAGAGGGAATCGTGGGTTCAATCACGTGGTTTGGACTTTGGAGGAACAGAATTTTTTTTTTTCTTTTTAAAAAGGAACAGAAATATTATATACAGTAAAGCTCTCTGCTAGACCACTACAGAGCCAACCACTTTTGAGACCAAACTACTGAGGAAGGCTCTATTTGCTTTCGATTTCATAACTGGGTTAGACTTTGTGAAATGAAGACTTTTGGAATTTGTATGGCGCTTAAGTTGGACCAAGTTGGCATGCATAGTCATGTGAGTACATCTACGTGGCACCACTCTTACTAGAGATGTTACGACACTCTTTAGCTTTATTTGGAAAAAGAAAAAAGAAAATATCATTTTAAAATTTGTGAATGGAAAGTTAAAGAAAAAGAAAAAAGAAAATATTATTTTAAAATTTCATAGGACATTATTTTGAAATTTTTTTCTTTATAATCAATTTATTGAAATTCTATAAACTAAACAGGAGATTCTGATGTGGGAGGGGTAAAATCCCTCCTACGCGTTTTTTAGACCGTAGGACAAAAATGAATGGTGATTAAGCAAATGTGTACAAGAACAAATTGATAAATGCAATGTATTGAAGAAAATCTCAACATAAAAAGATAATATTTCTTCGTTCTCTATCGTCTGTAATTTCTTCATCGTTTTCGAGTTCCAACTTTTAGATATTTCTTCGTTGAAGGAAATGATATTAGAAAAAGTTCTAAGATTTACAACAGCAACTGATATGTTATCTAATATTTAGATAAAGATTGAAAACTTAGCATATTACTTTGATCACTATGCGGCAAAAAAAAAAATTCAATCTACAAATAGTGGACTTCATCAAAAAAGACTAAGCGGTCAAAGATAAAACAAAAAAATAAAAAAACCGAACACCGCGTATCAAAAGGAAGTCCAGACACTATAAATAAAATACATCAAGACTAGGTCTTTTCTAAAGATGGATCTTTTTACAAATTTCATATTTCTAACTTTACAATTTGAAAATTCATATTTTATTTTTCTTTTGAAGATAATTGATGATGCTTATACGCATTTTTATAAATCTCATCTAATATCTAATATCTAGTATTTCAATCCTTATCTCTATCGTTTAAAAATTCACACATTTAATTTTAATTACTTTGAAAAAGAAAAAATATCTTGTAATGGTGCAAAATTGCAGGTACATATAAGAATAATAATTGCTATTGATTTAATTTGCTTTCATATTCAAGTTATTTCTTTTTTCCTGCAACATTGAATATTTCTCTTTTTCCGCAACAATGGTGGTTGCTCCTCCTAAAAAGTTGAGTTTCTAAGAGGAAAAAAAAATAGTTTAACTATGGAAGGGACATAATATCAAGTGTGGTAAAGTCTAAAACAAATATTGTTGTCTTTATTTCTTGACCAATAAAATTAAAAGTAATACGCTCCTACTCCTATACTAGAACTCTCCTAAACTATAATATGACATCAAATCTCTAACTATTACTTTTTCTGAAAACTTTATTTCTCATTTTTTTTGTCTAATCCAAGTAAGGAAAAATAAAATATTTTAAAGAGTCCTATAGCAAAATGACCGAATTTTAGATTTATTTTAAGTAAATATTAATTTTTCAAATGTTATAACAAAATGACAGGTGCATAAGTATATGTACTATGTGTAAAATATCATATATCTAGTATAAAAATCTATATACTCAATACATAATTTAAAACTAGTATATAAATATGTATACCAAGTGTAAAAATATACATATTTAGCGATTTAGTTATAAAAAAAATGAAAAATAGACATTTGTTAAAACAAAGTGTAACAAAAGGACATCCATCATTTTTTTTAAAAAAAATACACTTAACTAATAATTATCATTTATTACAAAGGTAAAAGAAAATAACTCACAAATCTGTCACTACCAATGTTTAAACTTCTGACCTCCTAAACTCAGATACACATCACTCAAATTTTGGGCTAACTTAACTAACATCAGTTGGCAAAAATGACATCCATAATAATTTCTCTGTTTTGAATTTTTTTTTTCTTTAGCTTCAAAAATTCAAGTTCCAAATAGTGCATTACTTATCTAAGTCTTTGACCATTTAGGTGAGACTTGCCGATCAACAATTGATTCATGAATTGAACACTCTCATTCATAATAATTAGATGGCAAACCTTTATAATTGGATAGTGCTACAAATTACGGTGAATAAAAAACCTTAATTTCCTTCATTTGCTACTCTTCGTGGTTTTTTTAATTACTAGTAAGAAAAGTGCGAGCTCTTTATATGTTGAAATAATCAGTAATAATTGGAATTATTCACGTGAAAAAAAGTTCAATTATCCTAACATGATTTAAGGTACCTTTCTAAGCAATATGATGGGAATAACACCAACCTAGCTAAAAATTATTATAAAAAAAGCTATTTAAAAATCCCACACAATGTTGGGAGGGGTTACTTGCGAAGATGATCAAGGCTCTTGCATGAGTTTCAATTGTGTCCATTATTAAACGGTTGATTTCAACGTACTCAATAACACATGCATCCATGTTGGTTGCTGCCAAAAATTTATACACCATTCTGCAAAATAATACCAATTAAGCTTTGTCCTGTTCCATATACAACCGCTAAACACATCTTCTAAAAATAAACAATTATTGCCGACCAAAAACCAACACAAGCTGAAAAAACAACATTATGATACTGACATATAATGTACTAATTAATTTGGCTAGTAATTAATATGTATTTAGAAATTAAAGGTGTACTCAAATCAAGATCCTCCTCATTGCACATGGGTTGCCTGCAAGCATGAAGATTTGTATCACTTTTTTATTTTTTCTTTTCCTAAAGGAAAAAAGAAATTTTAAAAAAAAAGTGACTGATTGAGAATGTGCATTTTGGTTGATCTGATGTTCCTCTGTTGTTTCCATGAGCTACAGATTAAACAAAGGGATTTTAATTAAGATCTTATAATAATTTGATTCTTTGTATTTTGGATATACAGATCTTGCATGCTGTCCCATTCGGACCACCTTCCCATAAGATCTACGACAACATTTTATGATTCTTCATCCAAACCCATGTGCATTTGGCATCAAAGATCAAGGTTATTTATGTCATTCTTTTTCATTTTTTGTCCAACAAATGAATATAGTACATAGAACTTTGAATTTGTTCACGTTATTTAGAAAGAAATCGGCTTCTGGAAGGACAAGAATACCCTTAAACCGACGCTGTTTAATCATATTATGAAACACACGTGGGCTATGAATTGCTTGTCTTTAACCTGCCCCACAACAATATTTCCTGAACTTTCAAGGAATTATTTCTTTATTTGCTCAAATTGTATATGAATTATTTCGCGTCAATATAAGACTTACAAGTATCAATTTTAAATGTTTTTTTTTTTACTAAATCCTAGAAATTCCATCCTTCTTTTAGTTTTTTATTCTAATATTTAACCATTATAAAGTTATTTTGCCAAGATATAAAGCGTGAATGGATATATATACAAGGAAAAACCAATACATATATATTTTTTTTCAAATTACTCACCTTTATAGGCTCCTTTTGTGATAGTTTTAGAGCTTCTAAAACTCTTATTAAAATTCTACTGCTACAACGGGTATTTTGTAAACTTATTTTTTGTCAAATTATTTCATAATTTGCTATTTAAAAAACAACTTTTTAAAGTAAACTGATTGGTAAAAGATTTGAAAAGTAATTAGCATATTTTCCAATTATACGTTTCACAACAGTTTTGATAAGCTCAAAATTAAGTCATATTTTGATTTCTGTACTTATAGCCTTTTGAGGGAATGAATAATGAGACCGGGGATTTCATTCCCTTTAGAAGAATAAAAACATCAAAATTCAAGTACAATAAGGACCCGTTTGGTAGAACTGCAGATTTTAAAGAAAATATTTTTAGTTATACTGAAGAAAAAATTCAGTGTAGCATAAAATAATAGAGTATTTAGTAAACTGTAAATTTAAAGTGCTGTGACTTGAAAAATTTATATTAAAGTGTTTGATAAACTGTATGACTGAATTGTTATGCAAATATAAAATGACCAAAATAAACATCATTATACAGGTATGCATATTAATATAAAATGCTTACTAATATTTTTACAATTATGCATCTTTGTACATACTAAATATATTAATACTTTTTTAAAAAATAATATGAAAATAAGATCAATTAAATTAGTTACTCAATTAAATTTATTTTATTTTTATTTTCATCTAAATTTAAATTTTCAATAAAGAATCAATTTAGTTACTTCAAAATAATTAATATGAAGATTATTTTAGCCAATTATAATTTAAATATATTAATACTTTTTTTTAAAAAAATTGATATGAAAATAAACTCAATTAAATGTTTGAAATTTTTACTCTTAAATGATGGTATTTTAGCCATTATAATTTATTCATTAAAATATAGTATAGTGATAAATGAATTTTATTCACTTAATTTATCTTGAATTTTATTTGATATTATGATTTCTTAGTCTTTATGGTGTTTTTGTTTATATTATAGGTCTTGTTTATTTTCAAAACTTCGAAGCTCTTTAAGGATGTATTGATGAACCATTGGAGTTTTGAAGGCAAAGTCTAGAATACCATGGTGCCATCTCTTAGTACTTTGATGTTTGGAAGAGGGAGTTTAGAAAAAGAAGCTAAAAAGAAGAAATCAAGAAAATTTAGGCAGAAATGAGGCACCGCGGTGCCACTCTTAGAGTGCCACGGTGTTGTGTCGGAAATAAAATGGCACCGTGGTGCCAGTCAAGTGGCACCTCAGTGCCACTGCCTTGTAACATGTATACTTCGAACAAGCGCCACGATGCTTGTTGTGTGGCATCGTGGCACCCTCTACCTGCTATATCAGCATTTTTATGCCTTTTTCTTATCTCTTTTGATACCCTAGCCGCCATAGGACTATAAAGAACGAATCTCAGAAGAGATTTGGAGATTTCTGGAGCCTAAAAAGAGTGGTAAAAAGGAGAAATCAAGGAAAGATCAAGAAAGAAGAAAGAGTAAGATAACTTTGGAGATTTTCTTCAAATTAATAGAGTTCTTCTTTTTCTTTTCTTATTAATATAAACAACTTTTAGTTTATTATTGTTTATTTCAACTATGAACTAAATTTGTATCTAGAGGATTGATGTAAGCCTTGTTTGCACTTATGTCTTAATTCCAATGACTTTTCTATGATGTTTATCATGATTTGTTTGTGTTATTTTATTATTGGTATTTTCAATCAATTTGCCTTTAATTGAATAAATGAGTTTCTTGAAATTGACACTTCATAAAGGAATTTCTAAATTTTAGACTAAATAAAATACAACATAAACTCAATAGAGTTTGAGAGAACCTAGAAAGTTTATGAAGCATCTCTTAAGAGAACCTTAAGCCTAATAAATCCCTTTTTATCTTGATTTTGAATAGAGATATTGAGATTGAGAATTAGAGATAGTATCTATTTAGCACTTGAGAAAGTGGGTAGGTACAATTTAGGTTCTAGCTTACAATTCAATAGAAATTGAATAGAAATTATGTGGAATTGAAAGGCATAGAGAATAATTTAGTGAAATCAATCCTCTAGGCTAGTTAACTTATTTGGTTTCTTCCTTAATCAATATCTTCTGGTCGTTTGATTTCATTTATCATTTATTATTTTCTTTGTTTTTGGTTAATTATTTTGTTTTCTTTATTACCCATTTTAATTGAAATTGTGTTAGCTTAAACAAAATTAAGTCACAAACATTATAGTAAATAGTATAAGTGGAAATAACAATCCATGTGGTACAATATCCTACTTCTTACTTTATTACTTGTTGCAACATCGTTCACTTGTTATTATTCACTTGTGTACACCATTAAATCGTATTACATATTGCACAAAGCAACATGCATCATATAGGAGTCAAAGTTATCTTAGGTCAATTTTGGTTTTTGGCTGTAATTTTATCAAAAATTATTGAATAATCAGATTTTTATATTTTTATTGAACACTTTTTGGTCTACAAATTATTCGAAAAATATATTTAACTTGTTAAGAAGTTAAACTAAACTAGCTCGTAAAAATGAAACGTGGGATGTTTGGAAAAACTAGTTGACATTTTAGATTTTGGTATTTCGAATTCCGATTTTACCTCGGACATGAATAAAGAGAAATTTAATGTACAAATACATGGACAGATGAAAAGTTGATCTTAGCTAGAAGAAAGAGCATTGTTGACATAGTCAAATGTTTTAAAAATAATAGTCATTAAATGTAGTGAGACATAAGCATAGTATGCCTCCAGTCTAAATTCTCGCTAGACAAAGAAAAGAAAATGGAAACTTTTTTGTCCACTCAATGCATAAAAATTTTAAAAAATTCCTTGACAATATAGCATTTCATTGGACCAAAACTTCCGCTTCAAATTCAAACATATCTTCCTGGAAACTGGCACTATATATCTACATGAACCTTTTTTTCTGGTAGAATATCTACACGAACCTTTGGGTCCTTGTATAATGATATATAAAATAGTTCCAGTGGTACAATTGTGATTTCCTCAAAATTGAGTGGCATTCTCATAGAAGGAAATAAATAAAACCCACTGTGACCTTGTGATCTCGACGCAAACATATTACATACACCTCTCTCTCTCGCCCCCTTCACATTTGTTCTCTCCTCTCTCTCTCTCATCTGAGCTAAGATGCACAGAGCCACGGTGCTGCTGGCGCTGCTGTGTGCCATCTGCCACTCATCAGCCTTGAGCATCAGTAATGGTAATTAAGCTGATCTCTATATATAGATAGTCTGTAACATTTGAGTTTGTGGTGCATATATATATATATATTTATATATATAAATTGTTTTTGCTATTATATATAAGTTTGGTGCATGTATATGGGTGGTTCTTTTACTGCATATATAGGTTCCATTTTAAAGATCCTTTGATACATTTTGTCATTCTTTTATCGAACTTTGCTTTTGTCTGGTCCTAGAGATTACTAGTGAATATTTCAAACTTAAGTTTTCCAGTTTACATATTATGCATGTAATTATTAGCACACATAATATGGTTGAAAAACCACATATATATATATATATATATTCGGGTTGCTAGCGACAATTTTAATAGTTAAATATCTTTATTTTCTCATTGATTGCACACATTTAGATTTTGAGAATGCAGCATATATATAGATTGATCTACATCGTCTTCGATGTTCTTATTTCTTTCTACCACTTTTACTTTTTTTTTTCCCTTTAAAACAAAAATATACAGCAAGAAAAACGTAGGTGGCTTTTCTAATTTTGTGTGTGTGTGTGTGTGTGTTTATGTGCGTATTTGTGGATTCTTTGGATAAAAATTCAAACGTTCTTCTTATAAAGAAACTTTGTATTAAAAACTTAAAGATCCTTGAGAGGAATATTGTGTTCGATTCCTCCAGTATTCTTTAAGTGTGTTTTATAATATAATATATTATTCGAAAGGCTGGTACCTTTCATTTATTTTTCTGTTTAATTGGTTTGGTTCAATACAATAAATGCAGCTGTATATTAATGAAGCATGAAAACCTCCTCTTGCACTGTTTTCAAATTCAGTTTCTTCATAATAAATTCTCATCGTTTTCTATATCAACCGGCACTCGTAATTTTTAAAAAATAGTACTTGAGGAACTTATTTATTATCTTTTTCTTCACATTTGACATTTTTCAGACACAGTTTTTTTTATTGCAAAATTAGCCTTAATAGAATATCACTTTTAGAGAAGATACGTTTTTTTACGAACCACATTTGTATACATATTCGAATTCATAAAATTACAGTGATTAATTACAAGTGTGGTTGGTGAATAAAAGTACTAGTGGTAACTAATAGTATAAGAATTTAATACCAGTATACTACTCTCGTTTTCAAAGGCTTCAATTCACTTGCTAGCAACAAAATAAGATATTGCAAAGACTGCTAGCTAGTAGATTTGCATGTCATGCAGATCTTTGGTCACGTGACGACCCAGACGGTCTGCGCTGTACATCTAGTTGACAATGACAAGGCAGTATCATTTCCAATTTCCCATGATTTTGAGGCATATTCATTTTCTTTCCTAATTTGCCCTTTTTTTTTTTAAGGAAAATTTATTAATTTACTTTATCACAACGCATCATCCTTTCTAGGCTTCTAGCTCACAATGTTATTTCCTGAACAAGGGCATTCATGTCTTGGGGATTTGCAACAATACCTGCTAGTCTCTAGACTCTCTACCTTGTATTTTATCATAAGTGACATTAATATTCATGTGCTTGGTCGTTGAATATCCATTTTAATTACAGGATTTAAAATCATCCCATTAAAAAACTTGGCCCCAATATCCATGTGGCCGACTATCCAATGCTTTTAATATGAGCCTGTCCATACCTGAACAGGAGCGGAATTATAGTAATTGCCCATAAATGAAGCAAGTGCCAAAGATCAAAGCGTCCAATAAAAAACAAAGCATGGCCTACAGAACCCATGTGATACATTTATGTTTTTAATACTTAGACATGACAATAATATATACACGAGAAAAAGTAATACTATGGTATATATAATGCTTAAAATTACTACGGGTACCTAATTAAATATTGTTATTATAATGCTTAAAATTACTGTAGGTATCTAATTTCTTAATTAAAATTATTAATTATAAATTGATTGACACCTTGTTATGATATTGATTAATATTAATACTTATAGCATTATTCGTTACAAAATAGCATGTACCATATTAATAATTATACCGTTTGAAATAATTTTAAATGTGTCATGTTAGATTATTATATAATACGTTACATAACAACCTTTCAATTTTTTGGGTACTTTTGTACTAATCAACGCTACTTAAATTTTCAGGTCTATTGCCAAATGGGAACTTCGAGTCTGGTCCAAAACCATCGGACTTGAAAGGCACATTGGTGACACGTAAAGATGCCATTCCTAGTTGGGAAATTTCAGGCTTTGTTGAGTACATAAAATCAGGTCAGAAACAAGGTGACATGCTACTAATAGTGCCCGAGGGGGCCTTTGCCGTGAGGCTAGGCAACGAGGCTTCAATTAAGCAGAAAATTAAGGTGGAAAAGGGCCAATTCTACTCTCTAACGTTCAGCGCTGCCCGGACATGCGCCCAGGAGGAGCGGCTCAACGTGTCGGTTTCGCCGAATTCTGAGCCAAATGATTCGGGAATTCTGCCAATTCAGACCGTGTACAGCAGCAATGGATGGGATTCGTATGCGTGGGGTTTTGTAGCAGACGCTTTCGAAATAGAAGTCTCAATTCACAATCCGGGTGTTGAGGAGGATGCTGCTTGCGGCCCACTCATTGATTCAGTCGCTTTGAAGCTCCTCAGCCCACCAAAACGTACCAAAGGTACATACAATACAAATGAACATATCTCATCTCTGAAATAAATACATTTGTTTTCTACTTAACAAATAGCTCTTAAACCCATGATAAATACATTGTTCTTGTCCCTTTCTATTTAATATTTAATGAAACATACCGAAAATAAATAATTTACTTTGAAGTACATTTTAGCAAATTCAAAAATTGGTGGTTTGGAAATAAATTATTTAGAAAGTAGATTTTTGTAAATCATTTTTTGGGTCTCAATAAAATATAATTAACATCAACGTCGTCATGTATATATATATAGTCACCGATTTAGTAGATATTTTTTTTATTTTATTATTTTGACTAATAAAAATTAATGATGTATATTTTTTTATAATAAAAAATAAAAAAAAATAATATTAATAATACATTATTTTTATAGACTTACGTAAATTATAGTTGTTGAATTATTATTTTAGAGGATGATCTAATAATTTAAAAAAATACTAACATATAGCCCTGGTCACGTAACTATGATCTACGTCTTTATCCCTTTTATTAAAAATACCACATATAGGTTGTCATGTAGCTGTGATTTACGTCCTTATCCCCTTTATTAAAAATGTTGTTCTTCTAATTTTTTTTTTGGGTGGGTGGGTTCAGATAATTTGTTGAAAAATGGCAATTTCGAAGAAGGACCGTACGTTCTCCCAGAGACATCATGGGGTGTGATAATCCCACCCCACATTGAGGATGATCACAGCCCCTTACCAGGCTGGATAATTGAGTCCCTTAAGGCGGTCAAATACGTTGACTCCGACCACTTCTCCGTCCCCGAGGGCAAACGGGCAGTCGAGCTCGTCGCGGGCAAGGAGAGCGCCCTGACCCAGATCGTCCGTACAACAAAGGGGAAGACGTATGTGCTGACGTTTGCGGTGGGGGACGCCAGGAACGCCTGCGAGGGTAGCTTGGGGCTCGAGGCTTTCGCGGGGAACGCAACGGTTAAGGTCGTTTATCCGTCAACTGGCAAAGGAGGCTCCACACGTGCCAGGCTCGAGTTCAAGGCCACGGCGGAGCACACACGTGTCATGTTCTTAAGCACGTTTTACACCATGACCAGTGACCACTCTGGCTCTCTTTGTGGACCTGTGATTGATGATGTGAGGTTGGTCAGCGTTCGCTTTCCAAAACATGTTTAAAACTTAATTATGATCATTAATATTCCACTTTGTTTTATTTATATTTTTTTTTTTTAAGGAAAGGGGGAAAAAACGTGAAGATAAAAAATGGTTTGATATATCCTTTTAGTTTTTACTACATACTTGTAGGTTTATTGTAATTGAAGCAAGATTAATTACGTGTTACTTTGTTTTTTATTTAATTTAAATATCTCGTTTATGGATTAATCCCGTCGTATCAGGTGGGATGAGGTTGTTTGAGTAGCTACCACTTTGTAGCCCTTAAAATTTTAACGACTATAAATTGCCAAGAATTTCAACTTTGCTTTGTAAGTTTGTAGCCCTTTGGAGGTAGAAAGACGGCATTTTAAGTTGTTAATAATGATCTCTGCCGATAAATTTCAAGAAAACAAAAATAGTACGACAAAAACGTGAAAAATGACCAAGAAAAGACGACAAATTGGAAAACGACATGAAATTGGCAAGCGACAAACGACTATAATTTCACGAACTTAAAAAGGGGCGATAACTATAAACGACAACAAATGACATCAAAAGAAAACGCCACAGTACAAAAAAGGACAAAGTTGTAGTTCCCTTAAATTGTGGTTTGTTTAGTTGACGGATGACAAAGGACATATAATATATACTTAGAGAAGCAACAATACCAAAAACGACAAGTAATTGGGAAACAATACAGATAGTCTAGTTACACGACAACATCCATAAACGACATGCTTCAGAAAAGGAGAAAAAGATGATAAAATCTAAAGAACGATATATACATAAAAACGACAAGAAATTAAAAAACGACAACAACTTGAGAAGGTAGAGCGGAAAACGACACCCAAACAGAAACGACAACTAGCTCAAAATACACACACGAAATCAACAAAAAACCGCCATCGCCACATGTTACGAAATGAGGGCAAATGACTGGAGAAACCGAATGAAGCGACTGAACATCTCTAGTAGCAGATTAGCAGGAAGTAGGGAAAAAAAAAACAAAGACGGTACACGTGTAACGTTCTTAGCCGTTTAAAAAAAACATAAAAAAGGCTTATACCAGTCCGCGACTAACCAGTCAGTACGTCGTCGTTTCGAGCGCATTACATCACTTTTTCACGTTCTTGCATAGCAGCAGCTACGTGGCGTCATATGAACCGGTCCCATTAACCATTTAAGGCGCGAACTGCAACCAGCAGTTTAAACCCTTTCTTCTCCAAAACTCTCTCTCTCTCTCTCTCTCTCTCTCTCTCTCTCTCTATTTCAGTGTGCAAACCCGTTAATGGCGTTCGGGTCGGGTTCACTGATGTGGTTTCGCAAAGGCCTTCGGATCCACGACAACCCGGCTCTGGAGTACGCCACGAAGGGCTCCGCCGTTCTCTACCCCGTGTTCGTGATCGATCCACATTACATGAAACCCGACCCAAGCGCGTTTTCCCCTGGGTCATCTCGGTCCGGGTTGAACCGGATAAGGTTCTTGCTCGAGAGCCTGGTGGATTTGGATTCGAACCTTAAGAAGCTCGGATCCCGGTTGCTGATTCTCAAGGGGGAACCGGGCGAGGTCCTTGTCCGTTGCTTCAAACAGGTTTAATACTCAATTTCGTTTACGAGTTTTTGTTTTTATTTTTTCCAGTATTTATAATCATTTTCTGAAAAATAAGAAATAAGAACGTTTCTTGTAGTGGGATGTGAAAAAGCTCTGCTTTGAATATGACACCGAACCATATTACCAAGCTTTAGACGTTAGAGTTAAGGTAATGTCTTCTTTTGGTTACGTTGTATTTTATGTTGGGGGAATGAAAATTGTGAGAGTAGAAGTGAAGATTTTTGTTTGGGTGACAGGAATATGCATCTGCATCTGGAATTGAGGTGTTCTCTCCTGCGAGTAACACCCTTTTTAATCCTGGAGATATCATACACAAGGTATGTAAAAAGTGCTTTCTGGGTCTGCTTATCTGGATGTTCAAAGTGTCTATATTTAATTTATTTTTATGTTATGTTGAAATGTATATTACTATTTAAATGCTTTGTTGTGTATATCATTAGGTACTTTTGAGTTAACTGGAACTTGACATGGATTCTTGTGCTTCTCTGGACTTAATGCTGAATATAATGCTACATTAGAGCTGATCTAGCATGTACTATAATTTGTTGTGACAAACGTAAATCAGTTATTTGTTGAGACCTACTTTCAGATCATGTTATAAGCAAACTTAGATTTTCGAATAGAAGAAGCTATAAAACCATTGTTTCGCAAAAATGCTTCCTTCCAATTTTCATATTTAGTCACAACCGCTTCTTTCTATAGTTTCTGTTTGTTTTCTTAGTTCTATCTGCGAAGTCTCTTTGTTTTCTCCTTACTGATTCATGGATAGTTTGCCAATTTTTGATGATTTGGTTGAAAAGAATGGAGGAAAGCCACCGCTGACATATCAATCATTTTTGAAACTTGCTGGGCAACCCTCATGGGCATCCTCTCCGCTTACCATCACACTTTCTTTGCTCCCTCCTGTAGGGGATTTTGGAAATTGTGAGATTTTTGAAGTTCCAACTCTTAAAGAACTTGGCTATGAAGACCCTGGACAGGTATTGAGCTAAAAACAGCTCTACGTATGCTTTTTCTTTGATATTTTTATGTAGAAGTTTATTTATTGCAGGAGGACTTAACTCCTTTTAGAGGGGGTGAATCTGAAGCCTTGAAGAGGTTGAGAGACTCATTAAGTGACAGGGTAATATATGGCTTCATACAGTTCATCAATTCCCTTCATCAGAGTCTTTGTTGTTTGTTTTCAAGATTTGCACCATATATTGCTGTTTTACCCAAATAACAAGTTTCTGAATGTCTATATTTTGTATAAGGTTGTATAACGAGCTTATTGAAGTTTAAGGCTATGTTTGGTAGGAAGGAAAAGGGAGAGGAAGGAAAATTTTTGAGGGAAAATTGGAGGGAAATAAAAAGTTGGATTGTTTGGTAGAAGGGAAAAGGAAAGGGAAGATAAAAAGGGAGGGAAAAAAATGATGAGACTCGCTCAAATATTTTTCTCCCAAAAATAGAGAGAAAAAGGGAAAGAAAAGGTTTTTTTACTGATGTTTTAAAGTGAATTTACCAAATTAACCTTGTACACTACTTTTAAAATTTTAATAAATGCAAAATAATCATTTTAAAATATACTAATTTTCTTTTCTTCCTGCGTACCAAACAATAAACAACAATTGAAGAAAGACACTTTATTTTCTATCCTACACATTTTCTTTTCCTTCTAATTTTTCCGTCCTTCTTACTTTCTTTCCTCTCTACTAAACATTGTTTCATAAGAATTTCATCTTAGATGTGTTAACAGGTGTCAAATTAGTTGTCTTAAGTCATTAATATTCTTGCACTGCAGGATTGGGTGGCAAACTTTGAGAAACCAAAGGGTGACCCATCTGCATTTGTAAAGCCAGCGACAACTGTTTTATCACCTTATTTGAAAGTGAGTAACAGGCTGTAAGATTTATAGCAGTATTTTCTATAATTTTAGGCATTATGTCTGAGAGTACTTTGTTGTAATTTTTGACTGTTGCTGTATTCTGGGGGGAAAAAAATGCATTTTGGCAGTTCGGATGTCTCTCTTCCAGGTACTTCTATCAATGCCTTCAAGATGTATACAAGAAAGTAAAAAAGCACACATCGCCCCCAGTTTCGCTTGTTGGGCAGGTAAACTTCCCCTGTTAGTAATTTCCTAATTATGTTATAACTGCAGCAAACTGAAAACTAGATTGGCATGTAGTTACTATGGCGGGACTTCCTCTATTAGTCATTTCCTAAGTATGTTATAACTGCAGCAAACTGAAAGCTTGATTGGCATGTAGTTACTTTGGCGGGACTTCTTCTATACAGTGGCTTATGGAACTCCTAATTTCGATCAGATGAAGAATAATAGAATATGCAAGCAGGTAAAAACAGATGGGGATTCCCTTAAATTTCAATTTGAAATTGTTGTCTCATTCTTTCTTATTGAATCATATGAAATATTTTCAATCTGAAAGAAAAATCAGTAAACCAATTAACGTCTCCCTTAAAAGTATGATTCTTTTACGTATATATGTCATATGTAATAAGGACTTGTTATCTCCAGTTCAAGACAATATTATCTGAAACAACAAAAATATTACTGGAAGGGGTTTTAAGCTTGTCCTATCGTGTAAAATTTGCAACTTCTCTTTTCTTGTATTTACATGAATATGTAGCTCCTTAAGTAATAAGTGGGCTTTTAATTGTAGGGGGGGAAATGGGTGATATTTTTCAAAATTTTTCGGAAGTTCTTATCGACCAATTTCGTATTGGTTGTGGATAAATTGATCTGGATACTACTATTATTGCAGATTCCCTGGAATGATAATGACGAACTATTAGCAGCTTGGAGGGAAGCTAGGACAGGGTACCCTTGGATTGATGCAATCATGGTGCAGGTCGTGTGATTTAAAATATGATATTCTATTATTGTGTCTTTCAGGGGTAAAGGTGTAGAATTAATAAATGTAGAAAAATATATTACTTCCTTCCCTTCTGGGATAATCTTGCTTTGGTACTGAAAATATGCACGTAAAGTCTGTACATATTTATTTTCGCAGCTTCACAAGTGGGGTTGGATGCACCATCTAGCACGACATTGTGTTGCATGTTTCCTAACCCGTGGGGATCTGGTATGATATCACACACATGATTTTTTCCTGAGCCTTTCTTTATCTTTTTTATCTCCTTCTCTTGACATGACTCTTTCCCATGTTACAAGTTTGTTCACTGGGAAAAAGGTCGTGATGTTTTTGAGAGGCTACTGATTGATTCGGATTGGGCTATTAATAATGGAAATTGGCAATGGCTATCTTGTTCCTCATTTTTCTACCAGGTATGACACTTATTTACTTATTAATTACAAATTTTCACACTACATTTCCAATGGTAGGATTGTGTTCCGGCCAACTTTGAAACTTATAACTCAAGGATAACTTACAATTTCTAGTTCTAGATGAATTCTTATGTTTGATTGTTTTTTTCTGATCAGTATAATCGTATATACTCCCCAATCTCATTTGGAAAGAAGTATGATCCAAATGGAAATTATATCAGGCATTTTCTTCCCATATTGGAAGGTATAAAGAACTTCATTCTCCTCGTCATATTCTTTTGGCTGCCTGTATTCCCCGTTTTGTTGTGTATGACCAAATCTCACTGATTAGACATGCCAAAGGAGTATATCTACGAGCCCTGGACGGCTCCTTTAAGCATTCAGACTAAAGCCAAGTGCATCATTGGAAAGGATTATCCAAGGCCAGGTCAGTTTCCTCAACTGTTCCAAATTATTGCCGAGTAAAACTAAAAGTTAAACACGTTTCCTTGGACAACATCTGTTTGAACCTATTTCTTTCTTTTCCGATGTATGTTTTTCTTGTAGTGGTATTCCATGATTCTGCCAGCAAAGAATGCAAGAGGAGAATGGGTGAAGCATATGCCTTGAACAAAAACTTGAATGGCTTGGTAAGTGAAGAAGAATTGAATAGCTTAAGGAGAAGACTGGAGGGAAATCAAAAACAGGAGGTGAAATCAAAAAGGCGAAAGATAATTGCTGATTGACTGAGTGCTAAATAGTGCCTAGTCTTGTTGGTATGTTGGTTCCATGATGATTTACATTATTACCAGGGTAGTGCTAGTATAAACTATCAAAGTATTAACCATATCAGTTAAACCGCTAATGTTAGGATTTGCTTCATTTAGTTAGTTGCCTCTCCTTACCCCACTTTTATCTTTTTGCTTATTTGTTTGTAATTTATGTACTGATTTTGTTTCCTATATAGCTACTGGCACAAATTCGTGTAATAACACTTGTTGCTTCCTTTATAAGCTGTGAATATGAAATTGGTGTGTCTTGGAATTGGGGGAAGTTGGTCTATAGTTTTAGTATCCCCTTGTGCGAAAACAGAGTTCGGACTTTGGTGTGTCGAGTACTGACTTTTTTCTGTCAACTTAGTTACTCAACACTATGTTTTGGTTTCGAGGAACTAACTGCCAGTACCAGCACGTGTATCGGCTGTTCTCGCATGCGAACTCCATCTCATCCTCTCCCTCTTTGACGGGAGATGACAAGTCAGAAAACCCACTTTGGAGTAATCGTGGTCAGTGTTCTCATCATCTAATCTGGCATATGCAATATCATATGTGGAAATGAAAATTCTACAAAATATAAAATGTGTATTTAGTATAAAAACAAGACTGAACGGCAAGCCATCTAATCCTTGTTCATTATTACGCTCATCTCTGCCTTACCATGGAGTATTTATAAGGAACGTTTTATGTTTGTAACAAAATATATTTACGCTGAACCATTTAAATGTAAAGTTATTATAGAGAGGATATATGAGATTTGATATCGTAAAAATGATAAATCCGCTCATTTTTGCTATTAAACTTATAATTGGATCAGATGTCAAAAAATGAGTTTTATGCTAATGTATAACATTGACTAAATCAATGCATATCTATTTTGGAGCTGTAAATTGGGTCAGTTTGACATGAAATAAAAAACAGGAGCATGTATTACAATAAAGCTTGAGAAAATGACATAGATAGGGCTTAATTTGAGCCACAATGACTTTTTTGTATAATTTTTCTGAAATGACATTTTTAGACTGTGTTAAAGATTTCTTGACTTATGATCAGGAAATTTTTAACCATAAAAAACTATTATTTATATCTTTTTCATGATAAAAATGCTAGGTCAAGTAGTTCTTAACACTACTAAAAATGTCATTTTTTAAAAAATGTACAAAAAAAAAAAAAAAATCATTTGGGCCCAAAGTTAGTCTTACTCATGTCTTTATCACATAAAGCTTTGCAAAAAAGGTATTTGGCTAAGCTCCTTAACAATAATCGGAGATGTTCCCCGAATAATCAGACATTTCAAAATAGGATAATTATTATACATAGCACTTTGTAGATGTGTTTGTTTACTTATAGGAGTGTCTTTTTACATTTTTACAATTATTCAAGTTTTTATAATGAATTTCCAAATCTACCCTTTCCTATCATTCCGGTTGATTATTGTTAACTAGTTTATTATTTTCTTTAGACTCAGTAACAAGTTGATTATTTTCACTATTAGTTGATTATCTTCCTTAGACTTTGTAATTTGTTGATTGTCTTTGTTAGATATAGTAATCGGTTAATTATTTTTATCAATTTGCAATTGATTTATTCTTCTTAGATTTAACCGGTTGATTATTTTTATCAAATTGGAACTAGTAAAACAAAATCAAAGAGTGTAATAAATTAGTCACTGTTGTGCGGTCTAAAATCCTAAGGTCGTATGAAGGTTATATGCGACCTCCTCTGTGATGGTTATATGTGACCTCTTCCACAGGTTTTGTGCGACCTTCTCCGTACAGTTTGCCTTGTCAAACAAGAAGCCTATAAGAAGAGGGAAACACGTAAATGCTATAAAGGAAACCTACAAGGAAAGGGAAACTGAAGTATCCTATTTGTGATCAGCTAGTTATCCGTTTTGAATGATTATCCAATTACATTATCCAGTTGTATAGTTACCCGTTTATACAATTAGAATCCTAGGGACATAAGATTACCTTTACCTATATAAAGGGGGCTCTATGTTCCGAAGGGGAGGGCCAAGTTTTGGGTAGAAAAAGTCTAAGTAATTCCACGTTTTGGGTATTCAAGCTTAGAGTATTCAAGCTTCGGGTAGTCTAAGTTTTTAATAGTTTTTGTCTTTCCAATTTCCAGACGTGATTGTAACCTTGAGTGTTCGTTATTCTTCATAAAAATAGTGAGAAAACAGTGGACGTAGGCTCATCTTTTTTGAGGCTGAACCACTATAAAATCCTCCCTCCTTTTTTGCTTTGATTATTAATTCAATTCACACAAGCCACATCTCTTGATTTTTTTTCTAAATTTATTGTTGATAAAACCTCCATCAATAATTGGCGCTAGAAGGAGGGCTATTCCGGCAGAAAAATTTATCAAATTCCACCTTTTCAATAATGGCAAACACTAGAATTACTACCAGAGTCACCGGAACTAGCCAAAATCAACCTCAAAGTACCGCTGCTACACAAGCGACTCCCGCTCCGGATCAGCCTACTATGACGGCAACAGAGAACCTTTCCCAGAGACAGGAGAACCTATCCCAGAGACAGAATCGCATGGAGGAAACGCTCGTGGACCTTCAGCAAGTCACTAACCAGATCAATGACACTCTGCGACGACTTGCTGAAGGGCAGAAGGTGACCCCACCACAACATGAACGTCCTGCTCAATTACTCGAGAAGGGAATACAGATTCTCGAGACGAGAAGACGCGACCAGCCAAGAACTCAGCAGGAGCGTCATGAAGAACGCATCTCCAAAGGGAAAGGCAAGGTCACAGACTTGCCTCTAGAATCTCGTACAGAGAGTTCAAGTACGAACCGTGGTCGTATACAACCTTCTCGTAAATCCACTAACAACTAGGATCGCTTGAGCAGTGAACAAGGACGATCATCGAGAAGTGTCTTCGAAAGAATCAGCAGGGAGTCAAGACAAGATCATGCAGACCTAAGACAGTATTTGGAGCGACGACGTGGTCATGATCGATCTGTATCACATCATAGCGACCACAGCCGATCTCGTCGCACTATGCCACTGGATTCCTCTCATAGGTCGTAGAAGACTCTGCCAGACCAGCCCGCTGTGAAACAGGATAACGAACAAAGGTCGCTTATACCACTAGCAAGGAATGATGCTTTCCCTCTGAACGTCGACGTTCACAATTTAAGGATCGCATTAGATGCACTTGCTGGATGGGACGATGAGCTCGCTGATGAGTATCACCAGTCGCCATTCAGCGAGGAGGTTCGAGCTGCAACCCTTCCCACCAGATTCAGACTTCCTACCATCAATACTTTTGATGGAAAGACTGATCCGCTGGACCATATGGATCACTTCAGTGACTTGATGGAACTTCATCGGGTTAGTGATCATGCACGCTGCAGATGTTTCGCTGTAACACTCTCAGGAGCGGCAAAGAAGTAGTTTCGAGGACTCAAACCCGGTTCGATTTCGTTCTGGCAATAACTACAAACGACGTTCTTGAGACAATTTCAGGCCGCGAAAAATTTCACTGTTCTGCTTGTCAGTTTGTCCGCAATCTGGCAAGGTCTAGAGGAGACTCTACGGTCTTATCTCAATCGATTCACTACAGAGCTAGCGAAGGTCAACAACTCCCCTGAAGGAGGAGTTCTTACTCTTATGATGGCTGGGGTGCGACCAGAAACAAAACTCTAGGAAGAATTGCTTGAACGAGAATGTAGGACTCTCGAAGACTTCTATCGAAGAGTCGATCGACATCTAAGGTTAGAATCTTCACGTGAGAAACTTCAAAAGGCTAAGAAAGGAGGAAAGATAGATGCGGCAAAAGTTGCAGTCATCACCAACAACAGCGGTAACAAGAAAAACAAGAGGAATAATGAACAGCCAAATAAGAATCAGCCTGGACCTAAAAGGCATGAGATTTCAAAAGCTCCCATGAGGTTTAATAATCACACTGAATTAAACGCACCCATAGATCATATCTATGCGGTCACAAATCAGAAGGAGCGATTCCGACAACCAGAACCAATGAAGCGTGACAGGGCAAAGCGCGACCCCAACAAGTTTTGCCGATATCACAATGATATTGGGCATGACACAAATAGTTGCTTCGCCCTGAAAGATGAAATCGAGAGGCTGATTAGAGAGGGACGATTGTGGCAGTATACCAGGCAAAGCGATGAAAGACGAGAAGAAGACCAACAGCGACCTCCAGAAATTCAGCGTGAGGTGCGAACTATTTTTGGAGGGCCGCATGTTGGAGGAGATTCCAAGTGAGCACAGGATAGATACGCGCGAGAAGCTCGATAGCAGCCGTTGACCAACGTCATGCATCTTGATCAGCGACCATGCAAGCTTCAGCGAGTACCAGAAATGGATATTACCTTCACAGAGCAAGATACAAGGGAAGTCCATTATCTGCATAATGACGCGCTGGTCATAAAAATTAACTGTGGAAGCACACAGTTATGGCGAGTATTGGTCGACAACGGAAGTGCTGTGGATATCCTATACTTCGATGCCTTCAAGAAGATGGGATTAAATGAGAGCGAACTGAAGCCTGCCGCCGCTCCACTCTATGGTTTTACTGGAGACAGCCTGATGCCTATGGGACATGATCGAACTGATGGTCAGCGTTGGGACCTTCCCAAGGGTTTCATTAATAATGACCCAGTTTTTGGTAGGAGATTGTCCATCTGCCTTTAACGCTGTGCTAGGAAGACCAACATTAAGGGAACTTCGAGCTATCACCTCGATCTATCATCTAACGATGAAGTTCCCGACCCAACATGGTGTAGGCGAGGTGCGAGGAAATCAGTATGATGCAAGGACTTGCTATAACAACTCGCTGAAACTCGCAGCAAAAGATGCGACGTCCCACACATTGATGGTCCACCTGCAAGAGGAAGCGATCGAAGTGTCGGTCGCAGCAGCAGGTGAAGCATCAATCGTGGTAGCGGATCAAGCATCAATCGTGGCCGCAGATGAAGCGTCAATCGTGGTAGCGGATCAAGCGTCAATCGTGGCCGCAGATGTAGCGTCAATCGTGGCAGCGGATCAAGCGTCAGTCATGGCCGCAGATAAAATGTCAGCTAAAGCAGCGAGCAAAGTATCAATCGAAACGACCAGTGAAGACTTCGATCCTCGAGAAATCGACGAAGTCAGAACTGGATCCGTTGAAGACCTGGAAGATATATCATTCGATCTATCTTCCAGGACTTTGAAGATTGGAATAGAGGTTCGTGGACCTGTGCGAGCTTCATTGATCGCTTTTCTGAGGACTAATCTGGATGTCTTTGCATGGCAGCATTCGGATATGGTAGGGATTGATTCAAGGATCATATCCCACCGTCTTAACATAGATCTGTCAAAAAAGCCTGTGCGACAAAAGAGAATGGCCATGAATCCAGAACGTTATGTCACACTAAAGGAAGAGGTGGAGAAATTGCTCGAGATTAGGTTCATAAGAGAATCCTTTTACCCTGACTGGCTTGCAAATCCAGTCTTGGTGAAAAAACCTAATGGGAAGTGGAGAACCTGTATTTACTTTACCGATCTCAATAAGGCATGTCCTAAAGACAGCTTCCCTCTTCTAAGAATTGATCAACTTGTAGATGCGACGTCGGGGTATGAACTTTTAAGCTTCATGGATGCGTATTCAGGATACAACCAAATCCCCATGTACGAGCTAGATGAAGAACACACCTTGTTCATCATTGATCGAGGGTTATACTGCTATAAAAAGATGCCCTTCGGACTTATCAATGCGGGAGCGACCTACCAACGTCTTGTCAATATGATGTTTGCAAAATAAATTGGTAAGACAATGGAGGTATATGTCGATGATATACTGGTCAAGTCAGAGAAAGCTGAAGATCACTTCAAACACCTTGATGAAATGTTCAAAATCCTCCGGAGACCAGATGAAGCTAAATCTCCAGAAATGTGCATTTGGAGTGGGATCTGGAAAATTTCTGGGCTTTATGGTCAACCAGCGAGGGATCGAAGCAAATCCTCAGAAAATATAAGCATTGATTGATATGCAGTCTCCTCGTAAACCCAAAGATGTGCAAAGCCTAGCAGGAAGAGTAGCTGCTCTCAGTCGGTTTGTATCCAGATCAACCGATAAATGCCAACTTTTCTTTGAGGTGTTGAAGGGATCAAAAAGGTTCGAGTGGACAGAGAAATACGAGTAGGCGTTCCAAGAATTGAAAAAACACTTGGGTTCCCCTCTACTCTTATCGAAGCCAAATTCGGGAGAAGAATTATACCTATATCTTGCTGTTTCAAAGTATGCGATGAGTGCCGCATTAATTCGCGAGGAGTCAAAAATTCAGCGACCTGTGTATTATGTGAGTAAGAGATTACTTGACGCTGAAACTAGGTATCCAGAGATGGAAAAATTGGCGCTGGCACTCGTCATTGCATCAAGAAAGCTTCGACCTTGCTTCCATGCTCATTCCATTCGAGTTTTCACGAATTTTCCATTGAGACAGGTCTTACAGAAACCTGAGACGTCAGGGCGGCTGCTTAAGTGGGCTGTTGAATTGAGTCAATTTGACATTAGTTTTCAACCTCGCACTGCTATAAAGAGGCAAGCCCTCACAAATTTTATCACAGAATTTACATACGACGTCAATCTTCCCACGGGAGTACTCGAGAAACCTGCTTCAGATATGTTAAAATTGTGGAAGCTTTATGTGGACGGGTCGTCAAATGAGAATGGAGCAAGTACGGGCATAGTTTTAATCAGTCCTGAAGGGCATAATATTCATTATGCGCTTCACTTCAAATTCCCATCTTCAAATAATGAAGCCGAATACGAAGCACTGATAGCTGGCCTAAAGCTCGCACAGGAAATGAAGGTCGAAGCAATCGAAGTGTATAGTGACTCCCAGCTGGTCGTCTGTCAGGTTAAGGGTGATTATCATGCGAGAGGAGAGAGAATGATAGCCTATTTGAAGAAGGTACAACAGTTGTTCTTAACGTTCAGCACGTATGACATACAGCATCTTCCTCGTATTAAAAACACCCGGGCAGATGCACTCGCTAAGCTCGCTTCAACGAAGGATGCATAGTTATTGAAAGTAGTTCCCGTTGAATTTCTTATCTCACCGAGCATCGAGGTCGAACCCCAAGTGATTATGCCAGTCGATGAGGAACCATCATGGATGGACCCCATAATGCGATATATACAAAACGGCGATCTCCCTGAAAATAAAGACGATACAAGGCGGCTTCGCATGAAAGCGGCTCGCTATATCATCCAGGATGAGCAACTTTATCGAAGGAGTTTCAGCTCGCCGTTATTATTATATGTCAATGATCAAAAAACACACTACATCATGAGGGAAATTCACGAAGGAATATGTGGGAATCATTCTGGGGGGCAGGCGCTCGCAAATAAGATTCTTCGACAAGGGTATTTTTGGCCGACTATGAAGAAGGATACATTGGAATTTGCTAGGAAATACGATAAATGTCAACGATTTGCGACCATTCCTAGAAAACCACATGTACCTTTAACTTCAATGACTCGTCCATGGCCATTTGCTGTGTGGGGAATTGATATTATCGGGATGCTTCCATTAGCGTGAGGTGGTTTGAAGTATGCGGTGGTCGCAGTCAATTACTTTACAAAATGGACGGAAGCTGAAGCCTTGAGTACCATCTCCGTGAAGAAAATGATAGATTTCGTTTATAAATCTATAATCTATCGTTATGGTATACCACATACCATAATTTCTGATAATGGAAAGCAGTTCAATTGCGACGAGTTCCGTGATTTCTGCAATAACTTGGGTATCAAAAAGAGCTTCTCCGCCGTTGTTCATCCACAGGCCAATGGGCAGGTCGAAGCGATAAACAAAATACTCAAGCAAAATATAAAGACAAAGCTGGAGGAGCATAAAGGAGCTTGGCCAGAAATACTTCCAGAAGTATTATGGGCTTATCGCANTGGTCGCAGTCAATTACTTTACAAAATGGACGGAAGCTGAAGCCTTGAGTACCATCTCCGTGAAGAAAATGATAGATTTCATTTATAAATCTATAATCTATCGTTATGGTATACCACATACCATAATTTCTGATAATGGAAAGCAGTTCAATTGCGACGAGTTCCGTGATTTCTGCAATAACTTGGGTATCAAAAAGAGCTTCTCCGCCGTTGTTCATCCACAGGCCAATGGGCAGGTCGAAGCGATAAACAAAATACTCAAGCAAAATATAAAGACAAAGCTGGAGGAGCATAAAGGAGCTTGGCCAGAAATACTTCCAGAAGTATTATGGGCTTATCGCACCACACAACGAACTACTACAGGAGAGAGTCCATTCTCCTTGGCTTATGGATATGAAGCGATGATTCCTGTTGAAATTAGTGCGGGCTCCCTGCGGCGATCTGTTTATGAGCAAAAACAGAATGATGTATTTCTGAGAGTTGAACTTGATCTTTTAGAAGAGTGACGTGAACAATCTCAGCTCCGAATTGCATCATACCAACGGCGCACTGCTCGATATTATAATTCCAGAGTAAAGGGTAGACATTTTGAAGTTAGAGATCTTGTCCTTCGACGTATTCTACCTAATAATAAAGAGCATGGTGCTGGTGTATTCGGTCCTTCTTGGGAAGGACCTTATGTTATTGATAATGTTATTCGACCTGGAACATATCATTTAGCTAGCATCGGTGGACAAAAGGTCAAGCATGCCTGGAATGCTGAACAGCTTCGTCGTTATTATCAATGATTTTAATGAATATCTTCATGTTTTCGTCATTCATCAATAAAGATACTTATTTATTGTTCGCCATTCATTGATCGTCATTCGATGAATGTCATTCGCTGATCGTCATTCACTGATCGTCATTCGCTGATCGTCATTCATTGTTCGTTGATCGTCATTCGTTGTTCGTCATTCGTTGTTCGTTGATCGTCATTCGTTGTTCGTCATTCGTTGATCGTCATTCGTTGTTCGTCATTCGTCGACCATCAACAATATTACTTCGGCTATTACTTCATCAACTCGGTTATTACTTCGGCTATTCTTCATTTATAGTTTTATGGTAGTTTTCGAACACCATAAAACTCGGGGGGCAGTGGGATTAGAGTTATCTCCTACTTGTTTCCTAAGGGACTATGCAAATGTCCATTTAGAGGAGATAGGGTTTTAGATCATCGAAGTGTCTGAATATCACTTCATCGACGTATCTAAATCTCCTTAAAATCCTAGGATTTTATCCTCACTTCATGCCTCAGCATGTTGTATTGTGCAATTTTCCTCCTCGAACAGAAAAGTAACTAAGCAAAACGTTCATTGTTCGAAGTGATATATTGCTATGTTTTATTTTGACATGGAACTTTTGAAATATAGTTAGAGTTTACATCACTCGTATTAACTGTTTTCTTAAGCGACCTAACCCATCGTAACACTTAAAACTCGTTTTAAGTTAGTCGGATTTAAATCGCTAAAAGCGTACTGATCGATCACTTGTGATTGACTACTTAGTTAAAATTACTATCGTTTCTTATTGCTATTTTGCAGGAGCATATAAGGAAGGAAGAATATTTATTAAAGCAAAAGAAGTCGTCTATACAGAAAGGGGGCAGCCCGCATTGTTTAAATTAAAAAAACAATAAAAAACAAAAAAGACCATTTCATGAGGAAGGGCTCGCGCCGTCATCGCCAGCTTTGTTTGTATCCTCCTTCCAGCTCTACATAAGCTCGACCACATCCTCGCCAAGGATGGAGAAGTCAAAGTCCGGATGCTCGCAGAATATGTTAAAGATGATGGTCGACGAGGCGATGTCACTAGCCTTATCTTCGAGTTCTTTGACCTCGGTCGCTTTGAACTCTTCGATGGCTTTGTGAACCGCCTCGGTAGTCGCTTCTCTCATACGGTCCGGATATTCAGAAACGACCTTCTCAAGCTCTTTGACCTTCTCCTCGAGATTTTTCTTGGCGAGTTTCTCCTTGTTTAGGTCCTCGAGCATATATTGCTTCTCAGAGTGGAAGTTTGCTCTCTCCTCCTCCCAAGCCTTTTCCGAGTTCTCGAATGCTTGACATATTTCATCGACCTTCTCAGCTTTCTCCAAACATTCGAGAACTGGATCGTGCATCAGGACAGCAGCAGCTGCAGTCTAAAAAAAAATAATAAAGTATTATGAAATTCTCCAAGTCAACATAAAAAGTGAGAATTAAGAAGCTTACGTTGGCCAGCATCCTCATCGCAGATCCGAAAGCGACCTTGGCGGAACATCGCTTCATTTGCTCCCAACCTTCTTCAGACGTGAAGCGGTCGATGAAGGCTGCGCTCATACCAGCCTTCTCTAGTAGTTGGTTAAGGAGCACGAAGAGTTCGTCGCCTGTATCCGTCAAGTTTGGTTCCAAAGAGGTAGCAGCCTCGGAAGGGGGTTCTGAAGTGCTCGCTGGCTGAGATAGTTGAGGAGGAGGCTAGCTCGCTGGGACGTCCTCGAAGGCGACTTTTCTCTTCTTCGAGTAGTCGACCTTCTCCTTCCCTTTTGATGGCGGCGTTCTCTCGGGTGTTCTGGTTTTTGCCATTGACTCGAGAGTTAATGGAGGAGCTCGCAGACCGCTTCTAATAACCATCTCTGTACAACAGAATATGTTAGTGAGCGAGGAAACGAAATAAAAAGGTAATTAGAATGAGCGTGTGATTACCTTCTTCCTGTGGAGCTGGTTGAGGAGCTAGTGAGGACACGGTCTCTGGAGATGAGGGCTCTGAGCGAGGTGGTGTGGTCGGTGCCTTTCTTTTTCTGATCCCGGAGGACGAGGCACCTAAGTCTGTCTTCAACCTGGGCTTCTTCTTCGAGCTCGCTGGTCTGGAGGAGATAATCGGGGGGTCTGGGAATGCGGCACCCTTCGGAATCAGGCCGCAAGCGACTAGGTTCTTCGATGTGCCTAGAACCTTCTAGTTACATTCTTCAACTGGAAGCTCGTTGATCGCACAAACTCAAGCGAGCTGATCACTAGAGAGTCCGGGTCGATCCCTATTATCTGTGATGACATTGGAATGCGATCAGTATAAAGAATAAATATATAAACAAGACAATAAATTGGAAGACTACCTACCGGAATTTTGGAAGAAGCCATTGGCTGCATTGTCAAAATAGAAAAATAGATTTTTCTATTTTCCTATGTTGTTGCGAACCCCGTAAATCGTTTTTATGGCTTGATTCGACCACTTGCTCGCATAAAAGAAGCCAAAATCTGACGGATTTGACTTTACTTGGTAGAACCAAGCAAATTCCTTAGGAGAAGGGGTTTCTAAACCTAATTTATGATACAGAATGTACAAACCTACCATATATCTATAAGTATTTGGGGTCAATTGAAAAGAGACGAACCTATAGTAATCGACGATTGATTTTATACAGATGGAGAGGGAGATGCACGCCGCACTTGAGGACTGCCTCAGAAAAGGAAGCGAGTCCATGTGGGGGAGTGTGTGGTCGGTTGAACTCCATCGGCAGACGAAGGGGGATGGCGATCTTATAGCTGCTCGCGATTTTCCTGAGTTTGTTCGATGTGCAGCTCGTTCGAACGTTGGTACATGACCAGTTCCCCTCTACGTACTGATAGCCAGAAGAAAATGCAGGAGCATCCCTAATGTGTTTGGGCCATTGATCCTGGGGAAGATCGCCTATTCGAGGGCTACTTTGTCTCGCCCCTGTTATTTCAATCTCGAGTTCGGGCTCGAGATAATGCTCAAGGTTAATGGAGCTAACACTTGAGTTAGATTCCCCAGAAAAAATATTTCCTTCCCTAAATAGTTCCTCACTACTAGACATCTGAAAAAAAATACGCATAGATTCAGATATTGAGGATTTCTACTATACTAACATTCTGGGTATTCATCCTAAAATTGCACTAAATAAGCAAATTTATTCCTAAATGGTCTACGAGTTCATCAGAAAGTGTTTGAGTAGTTCATCAGAAAGTATTCGAGCAGTTCATCAGTAAATGAACTGTCAGTTCAGTAAGAATAAGTTAGGGTATCATACCCTAAAAATTCTTTTCATAGGATCATTTCTAAGTGATATCTAGTAATTCTACTCTACAGACTGAAAAAGAGAAAGTATAAGAGAAAAAAATCTCTTGTTTCACTTCGGTGAAATGAGTTTATTCCCAGATTGAAGAATGAAAGAAATAAGAGAAGACATACTGACCTTTCTTCAGGAGAGGAAGGTTTGAGTCGATTCGAAACTTCGTCGGAGAAGAAGTGGTGATTGGAGCGACCTGGGAGATAGAACGGCGCTAGGGTTCTGAGGATTTCTGAAGTTTTCTGAGAGAAACAATAAAATGAAACAGGATGGGATGGTTTCTGATATTTATAACCTAAGTACCGTTAGATCGCAGCCGTAGATCAGAGAATTTGAATTTTATATCTGAAGGCTGGAGATTGCGCGGGATTTGATTCTATCCGAAAAGTCAGGGTTGTTTAAAATTTGAAAAGATTTGGTTTTAAAAGTGACGGATGATATCATTAGACTTCCTCGAATTTCGCTCTTAGCTACACGTGTTCCGTCCTGACACAAAAAAAAGATACGCGTGATCTTGAGAGATGAGATTTAGAATCTGACGGATTTTCGACTACTCAGACCACAAGTTTAAGTTATGGCGTCATAAGGTCGTACGGTAATTGGAAGCTCCATTTCATCCTAAAGAACTAATGGAGCTGGGGGGCAATTGTTCTGCAGTCTAAAATCCTAAGGTCGTATGAAGGTTATATGCGACCTCCTCCGTGAAGGTTATATGCGACCTCCTCTGTGAATGTTATATGCGACCTCCTCTGTGATGGTTATATGCGACCTCTTCCATAGGTTTTGTGCAACCTTCTCCGTGCAGTTTGCCTTGTCAAACAGGAAACCTATAAGAAGAGGGAAACATGTAAATGCTATAAAAGAAACCTACAAGGAAAAGGAAACTGAAGTATCCTATTTGTGATCAACTAGTCATCCGTTTTGAATGATTATCCAATTACATTATCCAGTTGTATAGTTACCTGTTTATACAATTAGAATCCTAGGGACATAAGGTTACCTTTACCTATATAAAGGGGGGCTCTATGTTCCAAAAGGGAGGGCCAAGTTCTGGGTAGAAAAAGTCTAAGTAATTCTACGTTTTGGGTATTCAAGCTTAGAGTATTCAAGCTTCGGGTAGTCTAAGTTTTTAGTAGCTTTTTAGTCTTTCCAATTTCCAGACGTGATTGTAACATTGAGTATTCGTTATTCTTCATAAACATAGTGAGAAAACAATGGACGTAGGCTCATCTTTTTTGGGGCTAAACCACTATAAAATCCTCTCTCCTTTTTTGCTTTGATTATTAATTCAATTCACACAAGCCACATCTCTTGATTTTTTCTAAATTTATTGTTGATAAAACCTCCATTAACAGTTACTAAAACAAGAACCTTATGAGTTAGGACTGGAATCGGTTGATTATTTTGCTTAGTGTTAGGATTGAAACTGGTTGATCATCTTGCTTAGTGTTGGGGAATGAAACTAGTTCTCCCCTTGGCTTAGTAACAAGTTGATCATCTTTATGAACGTGTTTTTTTTTTTTCAAAAAAACTAATTAATTATCTTTTAGCCAGTCGTTGGAGAATGTGCTCAATCTTTGCTCCAAGGTCCGAGAAAGGTTTTGTTTTTCGTTCTTGGCTTTCCCTATACCCCTTGTATCTTTTTGTTTTTTTTTTTTTTTTTAATTGGAAAGTAAGAGCGTCAAAGGTTGTTATAAGTTAATGAGAATAATCATGACCCTGTTTTCAATTATTATTATTTGGTCCATTCTTTTTACATTTAAAGAGCACAGGAGGAGTTAATTAAGATATGTACTTGATAATAAGTAATTGCTAGTTATTTTGGTATATATATATCTGAGAAATGAAGTAGACACCAAGTCTGTTAGAGTTTCAACTCAAAATTCCTTCATTTAAATGATTCTTCTCATGTCTTGTATCTTTGCATAAAGGAATTGGTATTTTATCTTTTGATTTTGATTTTCCCTAACTTGTTGCTTCTTTTATTCNGGGTATATTTAATAATTACTTCAAATTTTAGACAAATTATTAACTAAATCAAAAAGTTTTGACAGATCCTTTTTTTTTTTCCCTTATTCTGTTTTATTTTTGTTTAAGAAAAAGAAAAGGGCACCCTTCTTTAGCCCACACCAAGTTTCTCTTCTTCATCAACATTGACCAAAAGTATATGCCAATTCTTATCATCTTCTTTATCCCTCCCATCCACGCTCCCTTGATCTTCATCACTATTATTAACTAAGTGTGCAACCCTTGCAGCGTCACCTCATAGTTCCCCACTACAATTGCTACTTCTTGGCCAGAGCGTCTCCTTGCCTCATCGTATGCCTAAGCCATCTCAGATTCGCACCTCTACTTACCAGCAGCCGCTGTGATTTTTGGGATGTCACGGCTTCATTCAATCACCAATCACCAATCACCAATCACCAATCACCACCCAACAATCTCATAAATATCACCAGTCTTACAATAGGAATTGTAGCTTCATCACGGACGATGCCAACACCGACAAGTCCCATTTTGGCCACTCGAAGATGAGTTCGTTGCTCCAAATCAACCACTAAACGCCAATGCTCCTTGGCGTCTTCGATCTCCCAAATTTGGTTCCATAAACTCATTCCGTTATCGTTAGTGATCTTCTTAGACTAAAATGAGTCAGAATAATGGGTTATGGGTTCCAAAAATAACAAGAAAAATACAAATCAATTGAACAGATCAATATAATAGAGCGAAAATCAGATTATATTACAACAAAATATCCAAAAAATTGAATCAAACCAATCCATTCTAAAATTTCTTGAAGCAAAATAAAACAAAATGGATTAACACCGGCAAAATGACCATTGATGAAACACCAAACATCTGAATCTCTATCCTTTTTAAGGTTTCGTTTGGAACTTGAACTTTTAGAAGTTGTTTGGATTGAAACAAAAAATGTAAAACCAAAAATATGATTTGATGTTATTTTCTTTTGTATATAAAATATTTACACATTAATTAGTAAAACCAAAGTGTATAAAGTTTATATTTTTGTACCTTCTTCATTTTTCATGAATTTTTCTTTACAATTATTTTCCTTCAAAATTCGGGTACCTAAAACTCTAAACCTAAGAGCCCTAATTTTCTACAAACCAATCCACATTCCGAGCCCCAAGATAGAAGAGAATGTCAAAACTTGATCTCGATTAGAACGAAGAATTCTCGAGAGATGGGGATGGCAGTCGAAGCAAAAGCAAAATGATGTGGGGTATGAAGAGAGAAACAGTTTGTACGTCCATAGATAGGCGAGGCAAAGAACAAAGATTTGGAGGTGTAGAGAGTGATTGCGGCAAAACGATTTAGAGAGAAGTATGGAAAGATGGCATATAAAAACATTTGTCTAGAGCTCTTTTGGCCGAATTTGGAGGAGGAAGAAAAATGCCCCCCCTACATTGTTAAAAAAAAATGAAACTAGTTAAAAATCTCACTTTTTAGAATTTTCAATCAGTAGTGGGGTAGTTTCGTTAATTTATGATAATTGGGAATAACAAGGTATGATTTTGCAGAGATTTCTAATGCTAGGTATTAATTTGCAAACCTGAAAGTGAGGTTAATTTTTGCCAAAATCCCAAACTCCATTGTATTTTGGTGACATTAATCGTTCTAAATTTTTTTGATTTAGTAATTCATTTAATTTAGTTTAGGAATTTGAATAAATTTTTGATTATACATAAATGAACTTAAAAGGGTATTTTAGTAAATGAATCGATCAAAATTGGCCTTTGACTTGAGTTTGGTATAGATTTGAAAAAAATTTTGAAAAATGAAAGATAATGTTAATAATAACCAAAATAAAATATATGAATAGAATAAATAATGAAAATATAAAATATAAAAATGATAATATTCCTTAAAAAAAATTGTTAAATACATGTTTAAGATAACTTTTACTAAGTAAGAGAGTCTAAGAGGATCTTCCTAAAAAAAACTGGTAAGTTCATGTTTCATCAAAAATGTCCTGTAATTAAAAAAAATTTCTGATAATTTATTTAAACACTCCCAAAATTAATTTTTAGACTCTAAAAACTCTTTAAAAAACTATGCCAAACAATGCCAAACATGTATGAATTTTTAGGTATAAGCGGTAATATCTCTTTTGGGGGGTAAAATGGCCAGCAAAGGACCCATTTCGTAGGACGCACGTGTGGCACCCAAACCTCAATCAATCTAGCCTCAACTTGCGAGACCCAATCCCATCGCCACCATCGTTCCGTGTGAGGCCAGTCAGTTCCTCCTCATTTTCGAAGACATCTAAATAGAATAACAAATTCATTTTTTTTTTTTTTTTTTTTTTCACTTGTAGTGGCATTTCATCAAACAGTTTCTGGATACATAAAACAGACTGAGACAGGGCGTGACCTGAGATCAGAACACACACGCACCATTATTCCACACCCAGTTCTCTCTGACCCTATAATCCCTTAAGCCATGTGGCGGAGACTCCTTTCTTCTTCCCAACTCAAAACCCTAACCCTAGCGGCCTCCACCTCCTCCGCCGCCGGTCCCTGCCGATCCGCTGCCGGAGCCTCCAGATTCGTCCACCGGCTGCCTATTTCAGCCTCCGCTTCTCTCTTTTCGCGCAACTTCAGCGTTTCGGATTCAGGTACGCTTCGATCGAGTATTTCTGATTCATTATGTTGGGGTTTGGAATTTTGTGTGATATACATCATCAATGTGTTAGAGCTCTGTATTTATATGTTTTTATATATATATATATATATATATATGTATATGTATATTGTGGTGTTGTAGCGGATACTGCTATCAAGAAGAAGGTTGAGGATGTAATGCCAATTGCGACAGGACACGAGCGAGAGGAGATTGAAGCTGAAATTGAGGTTTTTTTTTTTTTTTTTTCAATTTGAATTTTGTTTTGGATGATGGGAATATGGAGTGAAAATGAATTGAATTGGTGGAAATTTTGAACGTGAACATGAATGTGAATGTAGGTGCCTGGATTTTATGAATTTGAGTTTTATATTTCGCCGAGTAATCAAAGCAAACCAACTTACTAGGTTTATGTATTTTTCCTGGTTTTGGAGGTAGATGCATTTAGCCGAGTAGAGATTATAAGGATTTGATTCGCTTGTTTCTTTGGCAGGGAAGAGATCTGCTGGAAATAAACTATCCTGTTGGTCCTTTTGGCACCAAGGTAAGTGTGATCCGCTATGCAGAATTGATTGTAAAACTTTAGTAGTTATGATTTTCACCATTTTATTATCATTCGTGGGCTGTTGATTATAACTTTGAATTTTAATTTGGAGAATTGGAGTTCAGATCTTTTATTACATTTACACTTGCCTCTTCTCCATATGAGTGTGGTGTTGAGTTTCATTACTGAACATGGGGATTTCATTATTGCTTAATCCTATGGTATCTCTATAATAGTATTGCATACAGTTTATTGTTTGTCACCAATCACCAAATTAGTTTATCCATCATGCCAGTTTTTGTTACATTCTTCAGCACAAAAAGATAAGGCAAATTAGAAACACTGTTGGGATTTATTTTTTCAGTTTTCACAATGCTATCAATTATCATCTTTGGCAGTCTGTTATAATCTTCTTCTCTATATTTCAAAATGTAAAAAGTCTTATCCATTCATTCTAATATTTTGGATAACATGATGTGATTTAATAGAATATATTGGGTTTTAACCTTATCCCAATCGTTGTCCCACCATCCAAACAAGGTGAAGTCAGGTCACATTTGATCTTGATTGAATTTTAATGGACAACTTAATGGGGTTCCTATTAGTTAGATATTTGAAAATTCAGTTTTGAAAGTTCTTCATCTTGTGCCTTTTATCTGGTATATTTTCTTCGTATGCTGGAAAGAAGATTTTATTTGCTGTTGGTTTTTAAACAAGTCTCTGTGCCTTTATTTTCTGGTTCTTTTTAAACCGTAGAGTTTTTTTCTCTGTGTGACTTGTAGGAAGCTCCTGCAATTGTTAAGTCCTATTATGACAAGAGAATAGTTGGATGCCCTGGAGGTGAAGGGGGTGAGTGCATTTTCTCTTTCATTGTTGTATTGTGTGTTTACATCCGTATAACTTATTCACTAACTTTAGTTGTTTATTTATTTTGATAAGCGACGAAATTTGTATTATCAAGATAAAATAATACAATAACAGTGGATAAGGGATCCACACAAAAACGAAATTTACAGCTGAGGACTCCAATCCCTAACCATAACAGAAAAGGAAAACTATTGAAATCCTTTTCATCATATAACTTATTTACTAATTGGATTTAAAAGAAATGATGTCATGTCACTTCTATAAAATTCTCTGGTGTGATCTTCTATCTTTCGTTATGCAGAGGATGAGCATGATGTAGTCTGGTTTTGGCTGGAGAAGGGCAAGCCACATGAGTGTCCAGTATGCTCACAGTGTTTTGAGGTAACTATTTCAAAGCCTCTTCTTTTATTATCATTATATTTTTGGTGATGCAGGGAAGGGGATTATCGGATTCTTGTGTCATATGCTTAGGTATTGAATGATCCAATTGGTTATCACGGGGTACTTTGGCTTCTTTGATTATTTGGTTTCACGAACTTGATTAGGTATATGCTAAACATGCTGTGGTCTTTAAATGTATATTATAGAACATAGCACTAAGTCAGGTTGATGCATCAAAAAAAGGATACTATTATCATTACAGGAGGGGTATGTTTACTAATCTGTAAAGGAGAGGAAAGGGAAAGGCTTTCTCTTTCATGTGTTAACATACTAATTAGTTACACATGAAAGGGAATCATACCCTTCCCCACTCATAGTTTCTTATTCCTCTCCATTCCATTTCCCCTTCATTCCCTTTCCACTTGTTCCCTTTACGGATTAGTAAACGTTGCCTAAATGTATACTTGTCCTCCTGCTGAACCCTACAATCTTTGGGAGGCAGGAAACTCTAGCAGATTACTAGGTAGGTCCCCATGAGGACTGCCAACTCTTTAAGTCGATTAGGGTCTTATAGAATAACAATTTTCAAATTTTGATTTCATCATGAATGCTACGTGTCTGATTCTGTGTTTCACATTCCATTTGATTTTATTTTGAGTGTATTACCTAAGGAAACACATAATAGAAATTTCATTGGCATTTGTTATTTAGGAAATGCTACTGACTCATTTGTGATTTGATCAATATGCTCTATTTTACCTGGTCATATATTTAGGAGTCATACCAACCCATTTTCTTCTCCCTAATCGAAGGGCTGAGTGTTGCATTGAGCTTTAGTTTCGTTCAGCAATGCAGAATTCTCTAATATTTGGTCTGATGTTCCACAGCTTGAAGTGGTGGGACCTGGGGGATCACCAGATGGACATGACGATGATGAACATCACTGATGACAATCTGCTGTTATCCTGCTGGAATAAAAGTCTAGGAAAATGATTTAGACAATTTTCAGTACACACTGCAGAGTTTCAAAATTCAAAAAGCTTGTGTTTGTTTGATTTTGGTCAGTCCTTGTTTTCATGTAATTGCTTTTGCAACATTTGAGACTCATCTTTTCTGGTAAAATTTAGACAAAGGCTGGTCGTCCGTTGGACCTGGAACAATGGAATTGTTCTATGATTTTGTCGAATAATCATCGATTCTTTACTTCAAGTTGGAACGGTAGAACCTGAGCTGCTTCGTTTGCCTCAAGGTGGACTTCATGAAAGCCTTATCATTTTTACCCTGTTTTTTGGGCTTTTTTTGATAAATTCTGTTAGCAGGTTGCTTCTAAATCATTGCTAGTGAGCTTCATATGCATCTATTGACTTACGGAAAATGCAGTTTGCAAAAAAGTGGGATAACGAAAGATACTATAGAAGGGTACCCATCACAGCAATTTGAAATGGTAGTGAGATCATCGAACTCCGTCATTTGTGTAACCTCTACTCTAGTATGACTCATTAGATGCTTTAAAGCAATTGAAGAATCCAAAAGAATTAGAGGGAGTTTACGTGGAAGGGGCCACTTATATAATAGTATTCTTATATTAAATACTATTTTATAGTAATTTAATTAAATTTTATGAAAACTTGTTGGTTTAGTAAAGTTCACTATTGGTACAATGTTTTATATTCTATCAACAGAATTTCCACAAATGTGATGGAGAAAACTGAGAAGTATAGGATGGAATTGCAGATTTGAGTAGATATACCATTTTTAGAACATATTCGAATAGGCTTTCCTATAATTTTTGGCTCTCGAAAATGCTGAAGAAAATTCAGGAGAGGGAAATAAATATTACATTGCGAGAATGTGAAAGGAAATGGGAATCAAAATCGAATCGATTCAAAGGCTCACATCACAATCTTACCAATAACGAGAAGGAATAACATCAGCTTTTGTTCCACCGAAACAACGAGAGACAAATGCCTGGACACAAACTTGGACGTCTACCAACAATCCTATCTTCTGCCAAAATTAACTTTTGAATTCATATCAACTTATTTATCAGAAACAGAAAGAAAAAGAAAAAGAAAAAGTAAAAGTAAAAAAAGCAACACACTCACTTTATAAGAAGTCCATGAAAAAAACCCAAACGAAGATGGTTTCTCTTTGTTTTCCAATATGTAACACAGAATCTTATTACTAAGTATCTTTTTAGAGTTTATCATAGTCACTTATCCTGCATCTTTGGTATTATAAAAAGAAGGGCATTACTGATTGTGATTCCACGATGGAATCACGCGATGCAGAAATGGGGATGAAATTAAAAGAAAATTTTGGAAATTTGTAAGGCACAAATTTGCAAGAATTTTTTTTTTTTTTTCACTATTAGGTACTAGTAGATACTAGATGTTATATTGACTATCAATAGACAATTCTGCTAGTGTGCTATAACAGTGATAACATTAATCACAATAAAAGAGAAATAATGTTAGGACTCTCTCTTTCTGTCCAAATACATAGTCATTAGAAAATGAGGAAATAAAATTAGAGTACCTCTATTATATATTTATTATGTACCTATTTTATAGTAAAATTATGCAAAATGCTTCATGGTTGAACCTTATCCTAACCTTTTTTTCCCATCTAATAACTAGTGATTCTTACTCATTCTATCACATCCGACAAGACCTATTGCCCTTATATAAATTTTTATTTACTTTCCCAGCCTACACTTAACTAATTAATTATTTAATTCACTATCAAAGAAAAATACCCCCTAATTAAAAGACATAGTATGGTTCACAAATGTCTAGTCAATAGATCAGAGCTAGCTTGCATCTAGCTAATATATTGCTACTGCTTTTTGCATGATAATGTTGATTTTAGATCGCTTGATGTTTCTGTAGAGTAGACTTTTGAGTGTGCGCAACAGCTTGCATATGAAGTGAACAAAATTACCCAAAAAAAAAAAGGAGATAGGTTGCATATGAGCAATAAAAACGTATATCTATACATATATGAAACAAGTGATAATTTTATCTTATTTTGGAAAAATAACTATTGCTCTCTTACTTGGAGAAAAACATTTTATACGTAACATTACCAACCGAAACCATAACTGGATATTGACATATTGGAGTATCTTAATATCTAATTGCAAACTAGTGACAACAGCATATTTTGTCTCCTATTAAACAAACCCACAAAATAGTACCTATCTAATTATTCTAATTAAAACTGAGATTGATTCTTTCCTTTACTAAGTGTGGTGGGGTAAGAAATGAGTTGACAAACAAAAAGAAGACCTAATATTTTCCACGAAGAAGGGAAATTTTTTTTTGCTAATGTTGACCTTGTAAGTTGTAAGGAGATCAGATACTGCCAATTGGTATATTAACCAGTAATAATGTGCCATGTCAGCCTTGTATTATAAGTGTTAAGTCAACTGGTTTTAATACATTGAATTACCTACTCAAAATGTATTAGTTTTTCTAACTTTAGCGAGTATTATTGCAGTCCAGCAGTGTAAGCAATGAGCATTCTCTAAAAACCGCTAATAAAAAACTACACAAATAGAAAGTCAGTGTTCAAGGATAAACTTATATAGTTCTTGTTCCAAACATGGAAGAAGGCAATATATTACTTTTGTTGAGCAAAGAATGCAAGAACTTGCTTTATTCTCTTCATGGTTCTTTAATTTCATAATAGTGCTGCATTTGAAAACTTGTAACATAAAGTTTGACAAGAAAAAAAATTGTAATTTAATTAGAGAATTGATCTTCAAATCCACTACTACTAAAAATGACACCCCCAAAAAAATAGCTTTAATTTAGTTTGAAGAATGGGTTGTCACAATTATCATTAATGAGAATTGAGGTCTAGTTTTTGGTTTGTTATATGTTCTAACTTCTAATTATCGATTGTGTCTGTATTGAGCATAAACAAACAAATATTTTTTGGGGTGGGGCTTGAGTGAGCAACCAAAATATAAGTGGCAAGCAAGAAAGCAAAGAAAAAGGACGGAAGGAAAGAAAAAAGTTCACTTACTTTTTTTGTTGTCTCTTCCACATGATAAATCCAGGTTGGTGACTTTACACAAATATAAATTATTAAAAGAATATCTAAGCAAAGATATCATTAAAAAGCATATGAAATATGAAGTTAAATAAAATCACCAAAAAAATAATGGCAAGAGAGAAACCTCAGACCCCATTTCTCATGCCCTCCATCAGTTCTAGATTATTCCATTGTTCATATATAAATTTTTTTCCCTTTATTATATCATCAAAGAAAAATTATATATATGAAGTCTCAAAACTATACTTTTTCAGTTAATGGGTATCTGTCAATCATCAGAAATTCATAAACTAATGATTGATAAAAGATATTTTCTTTTGCAAATTTAGATTACCCTTTTCTTGTTTTCAGCAATATTCTTAGGTTGTTTGGGCTTTGCTTTATTTTCTGGCCACTGCCAAAGCATAAATTCCCCCGTTATGCAAAATCCAGCTGAGACTCTCTCTCTCTCTCTCTCTCTCTGAAAGGCTGAGTGGCTTGGCAATGGATGAATATGACCTGCTCTGCTTTGATTCTCTCAGCTCATTAAAAAGATTTCCTGCTTTTGTCCTTGTCTTCACCTCTCCTTTTCATTGATGCCCTTCTCTTCTCTTCCCACTTTTTTGAGTTTCTAGGCGGTTTTAGGAGCAGTACGTAGCTGGTGTACACAATACTCTTACGAGTGATGCATATTCACAAGTTTTATTCCCTTTTCTCACTACCCTTTTGGTTATAAATACAACATTCTCATTCACAGTTTTCTTCATTGTACTCCTACACAGTTCTCTTCACTCATTCCTATAGCTAGCCTGCTTAGCTTAGTTGCCCGAAAGGCGAAGATGAGCTATGCACATTCTAGCATGAGCTCTGGTTTGTTTCTTCACCTCCTTCTTTAGTTGCCTAAAGCTCACAAGAACTCTCTTATTGGATTCTTATTTTGTACAAATGGTCAATCTTTTAAGTAAACAAGATTATGTTTTTCTATATTTCTTTCAAGTCAAGTTACATAAGTTCTTTTGTGATAGTTTTCTATTGTATGGTTTCTGACTGGTGATTTGTTTTTGTGGAGTTTCAGGTAGTAGAACTGCTAGAAGGACACTTGAGTTCGGAAGGACTCATGTGGTGAAGCCAAAAGGAAAGCATCAGGCAACAATAATCTGGCTACATGGACTCAGTGATAATGGCTTAAGGTATTGTAGTTGCTTTCCCATTGTAGTAGTCCTTGATAACATTGTCACTATAGATATGTACTGATGTGTTGTCGTTTAATCTTTAAGAAGATTGTTTTGGAAATATTCTTGTTTGCAAAGCAGGAAAGCTTTGTTTTGCTACTTCAGTATTGTACTAGTTGTCGATGACAACAGTCTATAATTGAGTTTATCTTAGCATAAAAGTAATGGAGCATGATCATCTTTAAGAGAATCAAAGCAGGTACCTGTTTTCATTAGTGAACTTAAATTTGAGAAGGGTAGGTGAGAACTCAAATAATGATAATCGTCGTTTTGCTCTTATATTCCCTCACTTGTCATCTACAGTTGATGCAATTGCATTCTTTTCTTTTGTTTTATGTACATGTACCGTATTAGGAGGGCGCACTTAGTGTTTTGTAAGATAAGAAAAGGAAGGGAGCTTGAGAGTGTCAACATCTTTGTGTGCTCTATAGTGGCGGGCCCATATGATAAACTTTTCCATGTCATGCTGAGCTTCTTTTTAAGTCAGATTCTCATTCGAAAATTTGTATGGGAGAGAGCTGTGCCCCGTCGATACATACATCCTTCAATTACCTTTTACTTTTCATTTCTTCTCAAGCTCAATTTCCAAAGATTGATTCAGAAAAATAGTATATGCCAAATTTGTGTCAGGAGACCATTAGTTCATTTGGTTTTCCAACTGTACTAGAAATGACCCTCCCAATGGAAGGCATTTTTCTTATATGATAGTTAGGATTTTTCTTGGACCCCAAATTTGCAGGGTGGAAATGCATACTCTTACATGTTTTTTATTCTTTTTAGTACTATCCTTTTTTCTTGTTCAGGAATTTACCAGTATCAGCAGATTTGTATTTTTCTGCTTCTGTAATTCTACTTTTGATCAACTACGTGGCTCCTATGTTTAGCAAACATACTAATTAGGATTAGATATTCTGGTTTAAGTTGTGATAAAGTTGTCAACGGTTAAAAGGCTTTAGATATTCCTACTGAAAATGATTTTCCTTTTTTTATTTTCTGAAGATTAATGTTAGAATTACTAGTCAAACATACTCGTGTTTGTCTCATTCACTGTTCCATCTGGTTGCAGCTCATCTCAGCTCTTGGAATCTCTTCCTCTCCCAAATGTAAGTATATATATGTTCTCAACTACATTTGCTTTATATAAAATATTTGTCTTACTTGCATAAGTTGCTTCATCTGACCCGTTTCTGTGTGTATGTCAACTTTGTTTCAGATCAAATGGATATGTCCAACAGCTCCTACCCGCCCTGTCACAGTCCTTGGTGGTTTTCCATGCACTGCATGTAAGATCAGTCACCTTTCTGTAGTTCTCCTCTTATAAGAAACCATGTGAGGCTTTGATGTTGATTAGAACCACATACATCTGAAATTTATGTCAGGGTTTGATGTTGGCGAGCTTTCAGAAGACGGTCCTGATGATTCGGAGGGTTTAGATGCTTCAGCAGCACATATTGCAAACTTGTTGTCAACTGAGCCACCTGATGGTAACCGCTAACTCACAATGGAAAGTTTTATACCAACATGACAACATATATTACTCGACAATATTCTTGGATATCCACGTTGAATCCATGAACCATGTTTCTCAGCCTGTTCTAAAAGTGATTAATGTCTAGCTGAGATCAAATTCATAATTATAATCTTCATTCGATGCTAAGTTTTAGAATATAAAAGTTAGTTAGCACCTTGTTCTGGCTCTTTCGTTCAAGTTTTGGCATATTGTTATCAAGGAGCATTTAGGGTGTATATGTTATTTTATGAAAAGCTATCAATCAGTTTGATTAAAGAAACCTTCATTATTATCATTTTTTGGTAACAGTTAAAGTTGGCATTGGAGGCTTCAGTATGGGTGCTGCAATGGCCCTATATTCTGCAACTTGTTTCGCTATGGGAAGGTACGGAAATGGCAACCTATACCCTGTCAACCTAAGGGCAGTCATCGGTCTAAGTGGCTGGCTTCCAGGATCAAGGTATGACTTGATGAAAGAGGCTTCTGCCATCCTCATAACCCTCCTTTTCTAAATTGGCAATTAGTTTCATGAAGAATTTTCCCTAGGAAACAATAATTTGAGGACTTATTGAATCAGCTTGATATGACTATTCAAGTGTAGTTATACAGACCATTGTAAGAATTCATTTCAAGTATTAAAACAAGTATGCATCTTCGTAGAAATCATTCTACTGCCAGTCTGCTATATCTATAGAATACTAATTAAATTTGCTAGGAAGATTTTAAGGGATTTCTATATTAAATGATAGAATGTAACTGTCATGCAGGAGCTTGGTAAACAAAATAGAAGGGTCGCATGAGGCTGCGAGACGTGCTGCATCATTGCCCATTTTTCTTTGTCATGGAAGCTGTACGTTTATTTATCTCTTCTACACTAATGTCGCAACTTGCATTCACTAGGAATCACTGTTTTGATTATTATATTAGATATCTGGCATTAAACTCTGCATTTTAAGAGCTAGTAGAATTAGAGGATTTCAACCGTTAATTTATGAAACTGATACTTTAGTCAATGGCAGACTAAGAATTGACTATGCTGTTGAGAAATTCATCTTTACTTCTTTAGCTTATAGTTCTGCTCATTTTCTCATAGACAGATTTTCATTTAACAATTAAAGACATAAAAGCTGACCAATAAAAAGTAAAATAAAATTAAAGACGTGATCTTTTGCTTGAATTCTTATTGATTTTTCATATATTAGTGTGTGTATGCCTTGACAATATTGACAAGTACCAAACAAAAATAGATTTATTTGGCAGGATGTTCTTCAACAATCATTTATTAAAACAGTTTTTAGTGTAAAACAGATTTGGCAAGTCCACTTTTGTGCCTCAGGCTGTGTACTTCAACGTGTAGATGGCCCTCATGCAGTTTGGCATTTTGATGATGTTTTGTAGTTGACATGAAACTTTTCTTAATTCGGTGGGACTGCACTAACCTTTAACATTTTTATTGTAGGCGATGATGTAGTTCCCTACAAGTATGGAGAAAAATCAGCACAATCTTTGAGTTCAGCCGGATTCCGATACCTTACATTGAAACCTTTTGAGGGGTAACGTGAATCAAATCGTTTCTTTGTTTTGTACATTATTTTCTTTTACTCTAAATGGCCAGTAAGCCATGATTAACAGAAGAGGCATAAGCAGCTTCTCTAAATGTTCCCTCTTAACCACACAGGCTTGGTCATTACACAATTCCTAGAGAAATGGACGAAGTTTGCAATTGGCTTATTGCTAGGCTTGGGCTCGAGGGGTCCCGTTAAGAATTTTTGGTCAAGAGGTTGTAGTTGGAGCTGTTGAGGGAATAATAGTTAACACAATAAAAGGCATATATATAAATCGGTGGTTTATAGAATGGGGCATGGGCTAGATGATGCTATAGGAAAACTAACCATAGTTTCCCTTTGTCTTTCTTGTCTGTCTGTCCTGAAAAATAAAGTTTTGGATCTGTTGTTGTTGTTGTTTTGATTTCACTTGTAGAAACTACATAGTATAACTATTCTTAGTCTTTGATGTATTTGGTATCTGTTCCTTAATATGATCCTTTTACTAGTCGGACTTAAGATGCAATATTTTTTCTTTTCTTTTTAACATAACTGCTTCCCCATTTGATACACGCTACTATTATTTACATTAATTTTCTTTCTCAGTAACAAAGTTATTAAGTAAATTCTTAGCAAACCGCTAAAAGAATTGTTGTTGGCAAAAAGTGTACTACAAAAGATGGGAAATAAAAATATTACTGATCTGAGGAAATATTTCAAGGAGAAAAAATCGTCTTTCAACAAAATGGAGAAATTTTGAGTAACCACTTAATAGGAACGCATAGAAAAAGATCAACCAGACACCAAAAATGTGTTTAATACCTTTCAACTTTACTCGCACCATCCATTAAACTTGCTGCCAAATAATCACCAAAAAAAATGACGAACGAATAGACTGATGTATCAAAAAGTTCAAAAAAACTGACAGAATCGGAAGAAGGCTTGAAAAATGGAGACATGCTTGTACATGTACTTACATGAGCGCTCTTTCTCTCTCTTACCATAGACGGACTTTGCTCACTCTTCCAATCCTTGCTAGATATGATAATTAATGAATCCTACTGAACTTCTGGAAATATAAAGGTCCTTCTTCAACATAGATCACAAAGTTAGAAACAAGGACCAGACCAGCCTATGTAACACATAACATAAAAATTGCAATTCCAATTGAAAAAGAAAACCCATTCGTCTGTTGATCAAAAGGAAACTCCAACTCCAAGTAATTAAGCTTTTTACTTGTTTGAGTTTCGTTTATGTCAACCAACTTATCCAGTGTTTGTAATCAAGTGTTGACTTCATCTCCAACTTACTAACTTAAACAAGTTATTCATCAACCAATGATGGCCAGTAACAGAGCTTAATTATCGCCTCTCATTTGATAGATACATCCAGTAGAAAAGCTTATGGCGTAAGTGAACCGAAAGGAGGAACGTTCTTCAAAACGAGCTTGCGTTGAGTTCTTGAATGTGGGAGCGGCGAGCTTGAGCTTGGTCTTGGTCTGTTGGATTGCAATTGTTGAGATGAGAATACCTGCCTCTGGTTTGGTGGGATAGCTTGCACCGCGTTGATTGGGTTAGAAATATGCTCAGGCTGATCAATAGCATTATGCATAATGTCCTGAAGCCCACCATAGACACCGAAAGAGGTGTTACTCCTGTTGGACTGTGGGGTAAGACTGTGAAGTCGAGAACGCTGATGGGCAAAACTCGTAGCCGATGGCTCATGAACGTGATTTCCTGGATGCCATTTGGACCTTGAAACTGTTGAAAAGTCTCTTCCATCAGATGGAGAAGAAGTTGTTTCAACAGAGGTCTTATAGATTGGTGTGGTAAAACAGCTCATGGCTTCAACTTCCCGTGTTGAAGACTGATTAGTATTCCTCGTTCTAGTTTCAGTGACATCAATTTGATCCATTAGAGAATACATGTTCTCATTTGAAGGGTTGTTCTGCACTTCGGCTCTGCAGTTCACGGTTTCTGCAATGGTTGCATTTCGATGACGTAAGTATGCAGGTAAAAATGAAAGGAAATATGAAGTTCGATTCCATTAAGATAATGAATAATCACTACTCTATCTATAGTCGTAGCAGAAGGGCTATACTCAATACTTTTCATTCATGCATGTATGTGCAATACATAAAGGGTCACAATTGGATTACCATCGTCTGAATTGGTTTGGACCTTAACTACATTGTCACTCAGAAATAAAATAAGCTGAAGCATAGAGCTAGAAATCTAACCTGGTCTCTTGCCAAACTTATTTTCGCAACCCTCACACCGGCATCTATTAGAACATCCAACGTTAGCCTTGAAAAGAGACAAATGGAGTCCAATCAGAATGAATCCGGAGCAAATTATGTTCATTAGTAGCATTGTCAAGAATTCCATGAAGCATCACTTTGGTTATTGGATGTTAGAAGAAATGGCATCCTATGCTCTAAATGGAAGCAGGTTAACATGAACCTTACGAAATAAAAGCCATTGGTAAATTTTTCACCTGGAAGCATTCACAATATTTTTTTTCACATTTTGACCTCTTGCAATAGCAACCTCTTTTGTGCCTCTTTCGTGCAATAGCAACCTCTTTTACAATAGCTTTGGTCCCTTCTTCCTGCAGAGAGTTCCCATTGTCAAAATATTTCTACGCGGTAACGTTAAGGAAGTGAAAGATTGCTTTGAGGGACTACCCTAGTATTGGCTGGAGAATCAGTGCCATCCATAACGACCTTTGGAACAAAGGCCTGAGGATTGCGAGCTTGAACATGAGCTTTTTCTTCGATAATCTCCATAGCGTACTCACCATGGTTACGGCAGTCTTCGCATGCACAGTCTTCAGAACAATATTCTCCGGCTCCATAGCACTCGCAATATCTGCCAATGAAGAACATAATTGAGAGGAATGGAAATAATAATCAATATCTTCTTAAGGTGCATATGAATAAAAAAGAAAAAAAACCCGAGAAGATTAATTAACATCTTTTTAAAGGTAACTTGAGAATACTAGTTATTGTTGTTTATGTTTTTCCTTTATGCTATGTAGATTTTCGCAGCAGAAATCATCTTACTTCAACATCAGGGGAAGCCTCTAAGAAATACACCAATACCAGTGGACTGCTCCATAGGGACAATAAAATTTGGCGTTATGACTTGCTTTGTTAAAATATTTTTGTTCGCAAATCTGTTCGGCTTGACATTTTTGGATACTTATATCGACTTTCCTATTTCTCCATCTAGAGATTGTTTCAATGTTTTCCCTCATAATTTCATAGGAAGGTTTTGTCCTTTGAACTTGTACAAAGGGAAATGTTAACCGAAATGCAATCCCAGAACAATTCATACAGGATTGTGCATGCCCCAAAATTAATTCCAATAAAATAGTAAAAGATTATGTGCCAGAAAGGGCTTCTGATGGATCACTTACAATCTTCTGCATCCGGACTTCTTACATTTGCAACCTTTACCGCCTGTCGTGTTTGTAGCTCTCAACCTGGATGCATCTCAAATAAAATGCCATGTTAAAAAGGAAGTAAAAATATCGGTATTTACACATGCAGTACGTACCTTTTCCTTTTGGACCTCTCTTGATATGATTCTTCGACCCTATCAATGTCCTGCAAAGGCAGCATACTTCCACAAGGAAGTATCGGTTGTTCATTGATCATTAAATGCAGAGGGCCAACATAAGGATGAGGCGTCGTCGTCGTCGTCGTCGTCGTCGTCGTCGTCGTACTGCGAACAGGATGAAAGGGAATAGAACCCTCGATAACAGCTGAACGTTTTTGTTGACAATTGTTCACATGATTAGAAGTCTCCCCACATACAGCTGAACTGAAACTAGTGTTTGAGTCCTCTGCGAAACACCCACCTCGATGCCTGCTTCCGTACACATCTGAGCTCGTGTTCATGGTTCTGCGAAATGATATACTTAGATGCAAGTTCAATACCAAAAGTTAAAAATGACTTTTATTAAGAGGTGAGAAAGAAGCTTCACTCACTGTGAATGTGTGTACTGGACACTGCTCGAGGCTCTCCCGTCACCAACATTAGGGGATAACAGGCTAGAGAAATTTGCTACTCTAATATGTGGTCTGACATTGATGGTATTACGTGACAGACCATTCGAATTATTTCTCGCCTCGGGCGTTGCGGTCCCAAATTGGAGCTGTCTGCGTGTGCCATGATTGTGCTACGTTCGAAAAAATAAAATACGCTCAAGAGAAGGGAAGACAAATCAAATTTATGACCATAACATATGTCACCATAACTCAACTGTGCATATTTTAATAAGAAAAAATGTTGAGAGTGATAAAACTATATGACTACATTTGTCACAGACATAATCCAAAGTAAGAAACCTTCGTATTATACCTGAAATGTCCCGGAAGCAAAATCTCCACTTGTACCGGACCACTGGGCTCTCTGAAAGGTCGACGACTCTTGTTCGAACCCGGAATTTGTATTCTGATTATTATACGTACCATCCACTACGGGTGGGCTTAAAGGCATATTCGGAAGCCGAGTTCGAATGTTGCGATCGAAAGCGTCAAGATCGTTTGGATCCGTGTAGTGTCCGTACAAGTAAGTTTGGTTGTCTAGAGCAGGAGTTTCCAACATGCTTGGTGAAGTATCGAACCCTCTACTCCTGCTTGAAATGCATGTATGTATTTATGTATTTATTGGTTTTGTATAGTTCAATTCAGGTAAAAGACTATGCTCCAATGATTAATATATGTTTATAGTAAGCGTGGCCTAAATGTAACCAAAATAGATTATGTATATAAGAAAACATCGACGACGATGACGTGGTCTCTCAGGTCAAACCTTGAGTCTTGGTGAGGAAATAGTGGGTCTGTATAGGAGGAGGGATGAGACGTAAACAGGTAGTCTGGTGAGTTTAACATGGCGTTGAATCTTGACCCTTCTCTCGTCTCTAAAGGAGAGAGATTTCTGAAGAATTCGGAAGCAGGGGATTCCTGCGTAGCCTCCCAAAAATTTTAAAAAATAAAATAAAAATTCAAATTAAAAAACTCTATATACAAATATATATATATATATGTTTATTAACACAAAAGCAGCATTCAAGGTTTCTTGTTTAATCGATCGTATATATCTTGATTAATTCTTTGTCTTTGAAAATCCTTATTTGGTTCATTATCCCGGGAAGGAAAAAAAAATAAAATAAAATAAAAGAAAGAAGAAGAAAGAGTTTTTATTTTATTTATTTATTTATTTTTATAGTGTCAGGGTTTAGTTATAGGCTTACATTAGCAGTAGAAGTCGGAGAAATGAAACTCGATAATGACGATGAAGATGACGACGATGGAGGAGGAGGAGGAGGAGCCCCATTACGATTTGGGTCCATTTGTTCCCCCCTAGAGAGAGAGAGAGAGAGAGAGAGAGAGGTGATTGTAAGGCTATATGGCTATATGGGTACGGGTTTGGTGGGTTTGGGTTTAGATTTTTTCCGGAGGAGTGAGTTTTGGGAGGGAAAGAGGAGAGAGAGAGAGAGAGAGGTGATTGTAAGGCTATATGGCTATATGGGTACGGGTTTGGTGGGTTTGGGTTTAGATTTTTTCCGGAGGAGTGAGTTTTGGGAGGGAAAGAGACGAAAAGATTTTCTCGCAGATTTTCTCTGTCATCCAAACAAACCAAAACGTATTGCTTTTAAACTTTCGTCCGAGCGGGAGGGGAGATTTGCCGTACTCTCTCCTATCTGGCAAATCTCCCACGTGTTTCTTTCACTTGGTTATGTTATGTTATGAACTTATATGGCCTTCTTTTTTTTTTATTTTTTTATTTTCATTTCTCTTGCCTCAGATGTGATGAATTATTATTCTTTCTTTTTTCATTGGATCATAAAAAAGCGGTAAAACTCCAACTGAGATAATTATAGATTTTTTTTGGGAGAAAAGATAATCATAGAGTTATAAATTATCAAAAAAAAATAGTTATGATTTCCTTTTAAAAAATGCAACTAACGAGCAATTGTCGTGAATTGTCCATTGCCTATTTTTTCTAGTGAACATTATTTTCCTTGAGATTCTTTTTTTTTTGGTGGGTGTTTGAGTAATATTTGTGTGCGAATTCACCCCCTTTTTTTTTTCCCATTTCTAATTTTATTTTGGGAAAATACCATTACATGTATACCTGAGTTTTGACCAAATAATACAGTTGTAACCCTTGATCTTTAAAAAACAATAATAATGAAAAAGATAAAAAAATTCATTTTTTTTTTCAAAAAATTTTGCAAATCGCAGAAAAAGTATTCATCGTTAAGCATTTTGTCAAGTTAAATACCTGAAATGAGTTTCCTACTCTTTAGTTAATTGTTTGGTCACTTTGGAAGGATGCTGACGTTAGACAATAAATATGTAACCCAAAACTTTAGAATGTTGTTTAAAAAAAAAAACTTAAAGAAAACAGAAAACTTATAAATGTCAAAAAAATATGTTTTATTTTTTATTTTTCGTGAGGGTTCTATTCATTTATTTATCGGTGATGATATTGATACTTTTTATTTTTTTTATATAATATCTTTATAATAACAGACTGTTTTTGAATAAAAAATTTCCTCCAACACATAACCTAATTCCCTATTCCTAAGATTATTTTAGCCGAACAAATCGTAAATAATTGATAACGACATCGGACATCATAATAAAAAGAGTGAAAAAAAAAAAATTGAAGCTAAATGCATACAACAAGCGACAGAGGAAATAGTGTTATAATCTTTATGAGAATCTTACGGATATTTGTAGTGTTTAAATTTGATATAGATACAGTCTATAGATATGGTGCCCTTTTATTTTGGTAACAAAATGTTAGTTTTATCTTTTACGAAGAAAAAAATAATAATAACAAACAAACTAAAATAACAATAAAATAATGAAGCGGTTATTCTGGGCCATAGGGAGAGGACTTCAATTTGAACCGGGCTTCTTGATGGCCAGATGGGCCTCTCAACCCTCATTTCTCACATGGGCCTTCTTGAATTTGGGCCCGTTAACACGAACCGTTAACCACTTAAAGCTTATTCAATTCAATTAAACCCCTCAATAAACCCTAGCTCTGAACTCTGAAGACGAAGATTTGGTCTCGCGTTTTTCACATGTTTGGTTGCTGAGAAAATTTTTCCCCTCTTCCTCTTTCCCGGAATCTTTCCTGATAGTAATTAGCTCAATCAAACATGAACTACAGATTCCAGAACCTCCTTGGAGCTCCTTACAGAGGAGGCAATGCGATAGTCACCAACAACACTGAGCTGATCTCCCCCGTCGGTAACCGAGTCTCCGTCACCGACCTCATCAAATCCCAAACCCTAACCTTACCAGTTCAGTCGTCTTCGAATATATCCCGAATCGCCGCCTCGCCCGACGGAGTGTTCCTCCTCACCGTGGACGAGAATCGCCGGTGCCTTTTCATAAACCTCCGGCGCCGAGTTGTGCTCCATCGCATTTCGTTCAAGCACCCCGTAAATGCCGTCAAATTCAGCCCCGATGGTGCCTTCATCGCCGTCGCCACCGGTAAATTGCTCCAAATCTGGCGGTCTCCTGGTTTTAAGAAAGAGTTTTATCCCTTTGAATTGGTCAGGACTTTCGCTGATTGTGATGAGAAGATTACCGCATTGGATTGGAGCCCGGGCTCGAGTTATTTGCTTGCTGGGTCGAAAGATTTGACTGCGAGACTGTTTTGTATGGAGAAGTTGAAAAGTAACAAGGTTAGGGATAAGCCATTTATGTTTCTGGGTCATAGAGATACTGTTATGGGTGTGTTTTTTGGTGTTGATAAGAAAACCAGTCGGGTCTGCAAAGTTTATACGATTGCACGGGATTGCTTTATGTTTAGTTGGGCTTTTAAGGCTAGTGAAGTTGAATTTGATGAAATGAAAGTGGAAACTTCCGAGCCACCCTCGCCTGGTACGCCGGATAGGGATAGTGAAGGGAATTTAGAAGGTGATGATACTGGTTTTTTGAAGAAGAGAAAGGATTATGACGGAAAAGAAAGTAATTTGGATGAAGAGGGTGGGTATTTGCGGAAACGGAAATGGGAATTGTTAAGGAAGGATAATTTCGGTCAGGCCCAGGCAAAGCTGACGGCCTGTGATTATCATCGAGGGCTTGATATGGTAGTTGTGGGGTTCTCAAATGGTGTGTTTGGGCTGTATCAGATGCCTGATTTTGTGTGCATTCACTTGTTATCAATATCAAGAGAAAAGATCACTACTGCGGTTTTTAATGAGCTTGGAAATTGGTTGACATTTGGGTGTGCAAAGTTAGGACAGCTGCTTGTATGGGAGTGGCGGTCAGAGACGTATATAGTGAAGCAGCAGGGGCATTACTTTGATGTAAATTGCCTTGCATATTCACCAGATTCACAACTCTTAGCGACCGGAGCAGATGATAACAAAGTCAAGGTAAATGAGTATCCAGAAAATGCAAGTTTTAGTTCTGATGTATACTTTACGTCCTTGTACTGTAATTAGCTCAACAATCTATTAGTAACATCCATTTTATTCTTTGCTTTATACAGGTGTGGACTGTTTCCTCAGGCTTTTGCTTTGTAACGTTTACTGAGCATACCAATGCTGTCACTGCTCTTCATTTTATGGGCAATAACCATAGTCTCTTAAGTGCTTCTCTGGACGGAACTGTCCGTGCGTGGGATTTATTCCGCTATCGAAATTTTCGGACATTTACAACCCCTTCTGCGAGACAATTTGTTTCTTTGGCAGCAGATCTGAGTGGAGAAGTGATATGTGCTGGAACTTTGGATTCATTTGAGGTATTTTTCTAATAGCTCTAGGGTTTTCAACCTTATTGGACTGTCTTAGACCTTAGCGAATTTTATGTTTTCTGTTACGTATGACAGATTTTTGTGTGGTCAATGAAGACTGGACGTTTATTGGATATTCTTAGTGGTCATGAAGGTCCTGTTCATGGACTGATGTTTTCTCCTTCAAATGTGAGTTATAATATTCTTTATTTGTAGTTTATTCTTTGGGGTGTTTTTCTGATCTTGTTACCATCAACGCTTGAATTCATTCTGCCATGATTTTANAATTGGTTATATTTGTAATGTATTTAACTGGAAGTTTACCAATGCTATTTCTGCTAGCATGTTTAACTTAATTTTTATGTTGTGTTTCCAATGTAGGCTGTCTTAGCTTCATCCTCATGGGACAGAACTGTTCGGTTATGGGACCTTTTTGAAGGAAAAGGTGCTGTTGAATCATTTACTCACACACATGATGTTCTCACTGTGGTTTATCGCCCAGATGGAAGGCAGTTGGCTTGTAGTACGTTAGATGGACAAATTCATTTTTGGGACCCAATTGATGGCATATTAATGTACACCATTGAGGGGCGTAGGGATATTGCTGGAGGGCGTCTCATGACAGATCGTAGATCAGCAGCTAACTCGAGTTCAGGAAAGTGCTTCACAACTTTATGTTATTCTGCTGATGGGAGTTACATTTTAGCTGGGGGAAGTAGTAAATACATCTGTATGTATGATGTTGCTGATCAGGTTAGTGTTGTTGCATCTAGGTGTTATTTGGAAATAACTGTTGACACTTGAAGAAATATTGTATGCCTAGACTAGTCTAATTAGTTCTTTGTTGAATAGGTGTTGCTCCGACGGTTTCAAATAACTCACAATCTTTCTTTAGATGGTGTACTTGATTTCTTAAACTCAAAGAACATGACAGAAGCTGGACCACTAGATCTAATCAATGATGACGACAGTGATGTTGAAGAAGGTGTTGACAAACAAACCCGAGGAAATTTGGGTCATGATTTACCAGGATCCATGCCTAACAATGGAAGGCCAGTTGTTCGGACAAAATGCCTAAGACTTGCACCTACTGGTCGAAGTTTTGCAGCATCAACTACGGAGGGGGTTCTTGTTTATTCGATTGATGATACTTTCATATTTGACCCAACGGATCTTGACATAGATGTTACACCTGAGGTATTTAGTGGAATTTTGAACAAAAATCAGCTTTGAATTCCTGTTATTACCATTGTGAGAATATTCACAAAGAGTAGCTCCCATGAAGTAAAGTTGAATATTGACAAAGAGTAGTTTAGATGGAGTAAAGTTAATAAATCCGCTGCTAGCTTGGCCTAGCTTAAAAATGGTAGGTTATAGAATTCACAAGATATGTTCTTGTGCATATATATATATATATATATATATATATATACAATGGCAGCAGACAAGGTCGTTTATATTTTATTTTTCTCTAGAGAGATAAGGTAATTATTTACTCCACTTATCTCAATTTGCAACTACAAATTCAAATAAAGTCAAAAGGGGATCTATAGTTAGATGACCAAATTACAAATTCAAATAGTTAAATGACTTGGCAGATTTTTTTGGTATTTGAATTTGTGGAATCGTAACACGTCTATTAATTTTATTGCAATGTGACAGGCAGTAGAGGCGGCACTGAATGAAGATCAGCCAAGCAGAGCTTTACTTCTTAGCCTTCGCTTAAATGCCGACAATTTAATCAAGAAGAGCATTTTTGCTGTCAGTCCAGTGGATATCCCTGCCGTTGCCTCATCCGTCCCCCAAAGATATTTGCAGAGATTAATCGATGCACTTGCAGATCTTTTAGAAAGTTGCGCTCATCTGGAATTCATACTTCGGTGGTGTCAGGTAATTTCTTTCGATTTCCCTTTTTTGGAGCAAAGCTGTCTATTTTGGCTGTTGATCAAGGTGGCCATCAGACTAAAACCAATGCTTTGTGCATTTTTTGTGGCAGGAGCTTTGTAAAGTTCATGGTAACTCTATACAACAAAATTCCCGAAATCTGCTTCCTGCTTTAAAATCCTTACAGAAAGCAATCACCAGAATTCATCAGGATTTGTCAGATACTTGTTCTTCGAATGAATACATGCTTCGATATTTATGTTCCACAAGCTCCAAGAAATAGACCATATCCACCACTTTGCAAGCACTCGGCAAAGGTTTATGGAGATTTAAGAGAAACATGTGCCATTTGATATATGGCTGTGCCAGCCAAAGCAAGACACCTCATTCAGCTTCTTACGGCAACGAGCTTTAGTGAGATAAAAATTACGCATGTGGTGTCTTGGAGGACATGCGGTGTTTCGGTGTCCACATGTCCTTGTCTGTGCCAATTGGCCCGATTTTACTATAATGTTATTGGTGCTAAGATTGCATGTATTTTAGAGAAAAGATGTATCAAAAGAAACTAAAGGGAAAATTTTGATCTTCAACTTATTGTGTTGAGATACTTTTATTTTGCCGAGTTTTGAAATCATAATCATAATTGAGTTGATAACTAGAGGAAAGAATACTATATATACATTCAGGAACCTACTACCCGTACTCAGTATGGGGCAGTCACATAACTGTTGGTTGAAGTAATCAAATTCAAAATTTCTAATAAGATCTAAAAAGAATACGTGAATTAATTTCATTTTCAACGCCCGAGATCAACCATAGAACTTCACTAATAAATTGCATTTTGTACATATGTGTCAAATGAACCACCGTCGAGAATATCCATTACTTCCATTGAAACCAATTCTCAGATATTGGCACGTCCTGATGGTCATATAACGTTACTGACATTTTGATCAAGCAAACTCGTTTTAGGACCCCTGTTTCCATGGTAGAGTGACCTTTTTCTCTTTTTTAAGATAAATAAATAGTGAGCTTAAAAATGTAAAACTCTTGAACCACAAAAGGTCAGAATGCAGAGTATGAAAGCGAACAAAGAGCTTTTCTCTATTGCTCTACAAACACGAGAAACGTTCTAAGGTTTTAGGGGCATATTTTCATAAAACCAGAGTATATAATCAAATATCTTCTCGCCTTTGTAATGATAAAACGTTCGACATTGATGAAGCGTTTCCTCTCTCCTAGATTTAACAACTTATTCAGACTTTTCCTGGTTGGCCACGATATCTTTAAGTTTTTCCTTTAGTTCACCGTTCTGTGATATTGACAAATAGTTTCGAAGCAATGCATTCATATTTCAGATGCGAACTAGATAAAGAATACTAAAATCTATTATTAGTTACAACTAACCTGGTGCAAATTGAGAATAATATCTGAACCACCTATGAACTCTCCCTTGATGAATACATGTGGAAATGTTAGCCAGTGACTGCATAGCAAATCGTGTTACTAAATCAAAATGCGTACAGTTTTCTTCCCCATTTCAAATCAAAATTACTAAGAGAAAAACATAAACAACCAGGACCCAGCACTTTGGGGTGATAGAGTAAATGCACCAATATGAAAACAAATATAAGAATCAAAACAATTTGGTAGCTCAACAGCACCTAAAAGAGACCAAATTTTTATGCTCAACAAATAGTAGCAGAGTAGAAGCTGACTAATTCAATGAAAACACGACCAGATAAAATCTGAGCCCATAACCAATGCGAATAATCATAACATTCTTTACCTGAAGGCTTTTATGGTATTTTTCAACTCAGGATCTACCAAAATATTTCTAGCACTCAAAAGAATATTTGCAACGGCCAAAATCTGTGTGAGAAAACCGTAAGTAGTAAGCTTTTCAAAAGTGAATATTGCTACTGCTATGATGAAATATAGGTTAGACAAGAACAGCAGCCCACACAATAATGAGATACAAAAAGACTATTTTGCAAAGAGTTTTAAAATATAAGTTTTTGTCAAAAATCGCTTACAAAGGGTTCATTTCACATAATTTCTCTTTAAGGTAATATATGAATCTTTGATTCATCTTTAAATTGTGTTGAATATCCTATAAAATAAATTGCTTAACAGAGAGAGAGAGAGTAGGAAATAAAGAGGCTAAATACATTTGATAAATACTAGAGAGAAATCATTTACCCAATTGTTTAACATACGAAAAAAACTATATATATATATTCCGAAAGCCAACACAGCCGAATCAATAGCCTCTTAAAACTAAGCATTCTAATAAAAAATAGTCCCATAGAATGACTCGGTCCTTTTTGTTTCAATTTAATTTGTCATTATTAAAGATAGATAAAGAATGCGAGATTAACACATCACAATCTCCGTATCACGTGACTAACAACTTTTAAGTAATAATCAAGACATTTGTTCTTACCGTATAGTTTTAACACCCTTACTACTAGTGAGCTAAAACCACATTAAGGAAGATCAGGCACCCCTTTCATGTAAATCATTACAGGGTTATCCTTGACATCCTGTAAAATAAACAAATCACAATATTTAATAGTAGATCTTATCCAAAAAAATTCTTCAAAAAGATACTATAACATCATCATAGATCTTCACGTCATTACAGAGATATCTACGAGGATTTACTTGAAATATATATATATCTATCTGCACAACAACGTCCTTCAACGAAAGACATAGAGCTTTCGAACTTGCTAGTAGGTTTAAAATCTTCATGCGTGTCAGGGTCATTAAGTGGAGTAGATAAGTACCTCGTCCCTTACTGGACGAAAGATCTAGTATCACAATAGAAGCATTCAACTACTGCCCTGGATGATGGAATAATACTTATATCATGGATGTAACAATCATATCACACGAAATAAAGTATAGAACCTTATAATTCTAGCAGAATTAGCACTTGGGAGACCTGAAATTCCCTTCAAGATCATGTTTGACAATAACCTTTGTTGAACAAATCAACAATTATGGCATCACCAACCACATTGTTGCAGTTGTTGTTCACATTATAGGGAAAAAAAAAAATGCTCACTAACCAACCACAATAGCAACAGTGAAAAGGACAACCGTAATAGTAATAGTAAAAAAGTGGTACTCTCACCATCTTTCAAGTTCTATAAATACAGAGGCTTCATTACTTGTTTTGTATCCTATTCTAAAATCATCTTCCTTTCTAAGAGAGAATTCAAGTCTAGGAATTTCTCTTAGTGTCCCACTTGTTTTCTCCTAAATTGTTTAGAGAGAGTGTTTTCTCCTATTTCAAGAGAGAGAGAGAGGTTCATTTGTTCTTTCTTTGTATTTAGAGAGAAGTAAGTTGTAATCTCCTTTTCATAGTGAAATTCTTCACAGTCTTGTCTGTGGATATAGCCTAAATTGGATAAACTACGTTAAATCTTTTATGTGCCTTATCTTTATCATTTCACCTATATTTTCTCAACTCGTATTTTAGTTGTATGTTATTGCTTCCGCAAAACAAATCTCCTAATAGTGGTAACAAAGTCATTAGTTGGAGTACTGTTCACGTATACGGTACTATTCACATACAATGAAATGGTAATAACTGAACAAATTATGGTGAACAACAATAGCGATGAAATTCGATATTGAGAAGTTCAATGAAAATAATTTCTCTCTATGGAAAATGAAGATAAAAATAATTTTGAGAAAAGATAATTGCCGAACAGCAATTGAAGAAAGGCCTGCTAAGATCACTAATGATAAAAAATGGGACGAGATGGATGACAATGTTATTGCTAACTTGCACGTGACACTAGCAGATGGAGTTCTATCAATCATTGAAGAGAAAAAGTCAGCCAAAGAGATATAAGATACACTAACAAATTTGTATCAGACTAAGTCGCTTCACAACAAAATTTTCTTAAAGAGAAGATTTTACACCCTTCAGATGGGGGAATCAACAACAATGATTGACCACATCAATACCTTTAACACTTTATTTTTACGGCTCATAACAATGGAACATAAAATATGGGATAATGAATGTGCAAAAATCTTACTTCAGAATCCACCTGATTTATATGTTCAACTCATCATAAATGTGACCAGCAATGCTACAACTCTAGTTTTCAACGATCTTACATCTACTGTTCTTGAAGAAGAAAATCGACATAAGAATAAGAAAGATAAATTGACAAGTTCATAGTGAGTAGAGGCTTTGATAATGAGAGGAAGATTAATAGAATGTAGCCCTAGTAGGAGTCAGAGTCATGGTAGATTAAAGTCAAGAAGTAAGAAAAATATCAAGTATTATTAGAAAAATATCAAGTATTATCATGGTGGCAAAAAAGTGTTCGTCAAAAAGGAGTATTGGTAACTTTGAGTCATCAAATGCTTAGGGGAATATTGCAAGTATTTCAAATAATGGAGAAATCATGTACAACAAAGTAACAATATTTTCTAAGGACAGAAGGCAACTCATTGATGTTTGGTTAGTAGATTTGGGAGCAACATGGCACATGATTTCACACAGAGAATAGTTTTACACATATGAACCTGTCTTTGAAGAAACTATGTTCATAGGTAATGATTATGCCTTAGAGGTTACTGAGATTAGTGCCATCAAGATGAAGATGCACGATGGCACTATTTGAACTATTCAAGAAGTGCAGCATGTAAAGGGTTTGAAGAAAAATCTATTATCTTTGGGACAATTAGATAACCTTGGTTGCATAACTCGTGTCGAGAATGAGATCATGAAAATTAGGAAGGGCACGCTTATAGTAATAAAGGCAGAGAAGATCGCAATGAATTTATACATGCTTAAAGAAGATACACTGATAGAAGCAGATGCATCAATTGCTTTAACAAATTCTGGAGAAGAATCAATGATGATGTGGTATTGTAAGTTCGATTATATGTCAGAATGAGGCTTGAAGATTCTCTCTGAACAGAGATTGCTTCCTACTTCTATAAAGGTATCTTTACCATTTTGTGAGCATTGTGTCACAAGCAAGCAACATAGACTAAAGTTCAGCACATTCGGTTCTAAAAGTAAAAGGGTACCAGACTTGGTTCATTCTGATATTTGGCAAGCACCGATGATGTCCCTAGGAAGAGCTAGATACTTTGTATCTTTCATTAATGATTACTCCTAGAGATATTGGGTGTATCCTATCAAGAGGAAGGTGGATGTATTTTTAGACTTCAAAATATTCAAAGCGCACTTAGAGCTTGAATTTAGAGAGAAGAGCAAGTGTTTGAGGACGGACAATGGAGGAAAATATACCAGTGAGAAATTTGATAACTTCTGTCAACAAGAAGGTATTAAAAGATAGTTAATAGTGTCGTATACCCCTCAACAAAATGGAGTGATAGAGTAGATGAACAGAACCTTGTTGAAAAGGATAAGAGCAATATTGAGAGCTGCAAGTTTACCCAAGATATTTTGGGCAGAAGTATTCAAAACCGCCTATTATATAATCAATCAATCTACATCAACAATGATTGATCAGAAGATACTAATGGAGATATGGACTGGTAAGTCAGCTGATTGTTCTCGCTTATATACATTTAGAAGTCTTGTGTACGTGATGTACAATGCTCAAGAAATCACAAAACTAGATTCAAAGTCCAGAAGGTATAGATTCTTGGGATATGCTGATAGAGTCAAGGGGTATCGCTTATGGGATCCCACTACTTATAAGGTTATCATCAGTAGAGATATAATATTTGCAGAGAATAAACTATAAGAGAAGAAAGACGATAGTAGACCAGAAACTACTACAATTCAAGTGGAAAAGAAAGCTGAAAATTTAGAGTCTTCAGAAGCCTTACCAGAGCACGAAATAGAAGAACCAGTTAAGGAAGAGGTTTTTGAAATCCGTCGGTCAACTCGTGAGAGAAAACCACCAGCATGATACTTGGATTATGTCATTGAGAGCAACATTGCATACTGCCTTATAATAGAGGATGGAGATGTAATGCCTAAGATTCTTACATGCATAATAGGCCAATAATAAATATATTCATATTATATAATAGACATATCATGAAACTAGTGTTAATTTTATGATAAATTGCTCATTTGATCGTTAAATTCTTTTAATATATATTATTATACTAATGGTTGTCGAAGTGTTCCCATGCAGTGTAAAGGCTCAGTACCCTCAAAGAGAGAGCTTGGTGTGTGAAAAGAACAAAGAATATATTCATGAATAATAATACTATATGCACATGCATTAAAAATCATGTCTATTGATAACTTAGTAATATAGTAGTTTTTTCGATAAAATGCATCTTTCACGTTTTTTAGAACCAAATTCACTGTGCATTTAGTACACCAAATAGCTTTAATTTAATGTTTAGGACTCATTTCTAGTATTTTAAAAAAATATTCATTCCAGGTAAGCACGAGATGACAGTCACTATACTGAACTGTATTTAATTACACTAAGTTAGCTTAGATTCAGCTTAATCGCGTAATATCATCTTTGTGCATTCTATGAATTGGGCAATTATACTATATTTGCATTATCAATTAGAGTCTAATGGAATTTTTTTTTTATGTTCAATGATTGGTTATGGGGCTAGGTGCCATCAAATTAGAATAAGATTGGCCATATAGGATCATAAGTCAAAGTATGATTAGATTTCACTTTCTAAGCTAGGTTTCACTATTTTGGTCTACACTTGAGTATATAGGATTGACCAGTAATGTGGTGAGTATACTAAGGATGTTTTAGGGCTTGACACATGGAAGGAATGAGAAAAATACCTAAAATACCCCTTAGAATTTAAGTTATGTCATTCTTAGCCTTTAAGTATTGATTTTTGACCAAATCTGGTCATTTCTTTCCTTTTCCTCCCCAGCCATGACTTGAACTACTCCAGCCACTTTCTATATTTCTCTCAACTCCTCTTATCCATATCTACGAGTTTCTAAGTGGTAAAACTCAATTTGGAGCTCAAGAAAGCAAGATAGATTCAAACTAATCAAGGTAATTCTACTTGTTCTTCTTCCTAGGTTTTGTGTTGTTAGTTCAATTCTCTAATTGATACTACTTTAGTAATATTTCCTCTAGGTCCTCTTGAGTCCTAAGATCAATTTTAAAGCCTTAGAAATCAGTTTTGTGGAAGTAGAAGGCAAGAGCTTCAACAAAAGTTCAAACTAGTCAAGGTGAGTTTTTTTTTTTTTTTTTTNGTATAAGGAAACCTTATATATGGCTGGAAACACAGAATTTAAGTAGAAGATTAAAGTTAGTCTTAAAGCCCCAAAGTTTGCTACTTGTGGATTCAAGTATTTTCAAGTGTTTCCATTGTTAGAATAAGCTCCCCATACTTGTAATTTGTTTTTATAAAATTGAAATGTATATTTTGTTGATCTCATGATGTAAATATATTTGTTTCGTTGCTGTTTGTGACAATAGAAAAGTGTAAAAGTGGTTTTAAACTTTGTTTAAAATAAAAGGAATTCAAGTATACATAGGTTGCTCTAAATGATCCTCTTTGAGTTATATATGTAGGAATTGGCTTGTTGATTGTTATTACAGGTCTTAAACCATGATTTCAATCATGTGGAGATGTCCTCAAAATAGGAGAAGTGCTGTCCAAATATTTTTAGAACCAAATGGTGCCATTTAGAAGCTAATGGACTAGTTTTTATGAAAGTAGATGACATTTTGGTTCATTTTGTGATTAGGGTTCCTTCTTTTGTAAAAGCTGTGATTCGGTCTTATACTTGTTTTCTTTAAGTATTTTACATTATAGTAATAATGTTAGTAATAAAATTGACATCAGATCTTCCACACACCTTGCCACAGAGGATACTGACCCTTTCCACTATCTTTTCTACCGGACACAAGGTAAGTAAAGATTTATTTTAATTGCATCACAAGAACAATAGTAGATACAAGATGTTTTCTTACATACTTATGTGTATTATTTCAATTATATGTTATTTATATTAATGTTGTAAAGTTTACAAAAACATAAGTATGGCATTATCATTTAAGTATAATTTTCAAAGAAGTGAAGGTTTCCATACATTGGATTTAAAGTAGCACCATTGTACTAATTTTACGAGATATGTTTTAAGTATAGTGTTTAGTCTATCTGCATTGGATAAGTATAGTTTGCACAGACATCCTTCCCGCATAGGTGGGCACAGCTTACTGACTGCTAGGACTGAGCATTATACTATGAGATTTATCAGGTGTATTACTTAGTCGGTCTGTGTTGGGTAGGTATGGTTCATATTGGCTATGTGTTTCCTTCCCGCATAGGTGGGCACGGCCTACTAACTGCCGCGACTTTGTAATGTACTCAAAGGCCCTATAAAAAAATGTTTTCTAAGAAAAGTGTATCAAAATGAAAAGTTATGAAAGAAAGAGTACAATGAGAATTTCAATAAAGTTTATGCATGAAACATGTTCACGAGCATGCATGGTCTTTACTTACTGAGCATTAGCTCATTTAGTTCCTGTGATGCAGTTGAGGACGTTTTTGATGTATAGAGCTGCTAGTTGGCTAGCATACTTTCTTATCGCTATGATCATACTGATGTAGACGAGCTTGATTTGTGAGCGTTGTTTTATTTGTATTTTGTTATTCTAGTGTGTTGTAAATATTACTACTAATGGCAAGATAAACAGATATGAAGTTTTTAGTTGTATATTTTGTAAAGACACTTTCAAAGAGTAATACCACATAGTTTCTTTTGTTTTAGAGTTTGAAAAGTTTAAATTTGGCCCACTTTTTTTTGCAAAACTAAAAATATGGTTTATAAAAGAATAATGCATCCTAGTTTAACATACATAGTCATATAGTTAAGCCAAGGGGGCATAACAGTATTGGTATCAGAGCGGAGGTTTAGACGTTTCTGAAGACTGCCTACATATGTATGATCATATGACAGAAAGCTTAGTCAACCAGTAAGTCTAATTAATTGCATATGTGCACTTTATTTTATTATATAAATTTGATGCACACATTATTATTGGCTATTATGTTTGTTTGTAAGTAAGGGCCATTGTACAG
>JXTB01000239.1:520422-549416 GCA_002914805.1 Parasponia andersonii | reverse complement strand
CTACTGACTGCCGCGACTTTGTAATGTACTCAAGGACCCTATAAAAAAATGTTTTCTAAGAAAAGTACATCAAAATGAAAAGTTATGAAAGAAAGAGTACAATGGGAATTTCAATAAAGTTTATGCATGAAATATGTTCACGAGCATGCATGATCTTTACTTACTGAATATTAGCTCATTTAGTTCCTGTGATGCAGGTGAGGACGTTTTTGATGTATAGAGTTGCTAGTTAGCTAGCATGCTTTCTTGTCGCTATGATCATACCGATGTAGACGAGCTTGACTTGTGAGCAGTATTTTATTTGTATTTTGTTATTCTAGTGTGTCGTAAATATTACTACTGATGGCAAGATAAATAGATATGGAGTTTTTAGTTGTATATATTGTAAAGATATTTTCAAAAAGTAATGCCACATAGTTTCTTTTGTTTTAGAGCTCGAAAAGTTTAAATTTGGCCCACCTTTTTTTGCAAAACTAAAAATATGGTTTATAAAAGAATAATGCATCCTAGTTTAACCTATATAGTCATATAGTTAAGCCAAGGGAGCATAACAGGAGAGCCAACAGCTTTCAATAAGGCTACTAAAATCTGGGATGTATTCCTATAGATGAAAGCAATGCAAGAAGAGATTGAAATCTTTTACTGAACAAGACATGGGATCTTGTTTTACTATCATAAGGAAGGAAGGCCATTGGTAACAAATAGGTCTATAAGATGAAGTATGATAGTAATGATTAAGTAGAACAGTATTGTACGAAATTGGTTGTAAAGAGATAAGCTCAGAAAGAATGTATTGACTTGAACAAGATATTTTCACCTGTGGTTTGACTGATAATAGTTAGAATGGTTCTGATGATGTGTGCTACGTTTGATCTACATCTAGAGCAGCTAGATGTGAAAACTTCTTTTTTTCATAGAGAACTTGAAGAGAAAATTTATATGCCCCAATCAATAGGTTTTACTAAAATAGGCAAGGAGAACTTAGTTTGTAGGTTCAACAAATGTTTATACAGTCTTAAACAAGTCCAGAGGTGTTGGTAGAAGAGATTTGATTCCTTCATTATAAGCCTTGGGTACAACAGTCTTAGTTCAGATCACTACATATACTTCAGAGGGTTTGATAAAAATAGTGATTTTATTATCTTATTATTGTACTGGATGACATGTTCGTAGTAGTCCCCAACAAAGGTAAAATCCAAGAATTGAAGGCACAGTTGGCTAGGGAATTTTATACAAAGGACTTGGGACCAGCAAATTAGATTCTAGAGATGCAAATTCTACAAGATAGAGGTAACATGAAGATTTTGCTTTCTCAGAAGAATTATGTGAAGAAAATCTTACGGCGCTTCAATATGCAAGATTGCAAACCGATTTCTATCTCAATTCCTGTTTTCAAGCTATCCTTTGAGATGTGTCCTGGCAATGAAGTAGAAAAGATGGAGATATCTCGAGTACCGTATACATCAGCAATGGGAAGACCTAATATTTGCAATGATATGTATAAGACCAGACATTGCACAAGCAGTAGGAGGGTTAGTTGGTATGTGGTGAATCCTGATAAAGAGCATTAGAATGCTGTGAATAGGATTCTGAGGTACATCAAAGAATCTCAGATATTGCATTATATTACGAAGGATCAGAATTTACTATCAGAGGATATATTAATTCGAATTTTGTGAGTGATCTTGACAAACAAAAATCTACTACAGGCTATGTATTTACTCTTGCAGAAAGAGCTATAAGCTAGGTTCGAAACTGCAATCTGTTGTGGCTTTATCTACAACAGAAGTAGAATACATGATGGCTACACAAACTTGCAAATAAGCTATTTGGGTTCAAACGTTATTGGAGGAGCTCGAGTACAAATAAGAAAAGATTCCTCTATTTTGTGATAGTCAGAGTACCTTGAACACTACAAAGAATCCAGACTTTCATACGAGGACAAAGCATATAGGTATTCAATATCACTATTTTCGAGAAGTAATAGAAGATAGAAGTGTGGACATGAAGAAGATTCATACTAAAGAGAACCTAAAAGATGCTTTAACTAAACCAATTAACACTGATAAGTTCCAATAGTGTATATCCTCATATGGTTAAGCAGATACGTAAGCAATATGAAGAATTGACAAGCAAAGAAAAGAGAGATTTATCAAGTGTGAAAATATGATTAAAATCAAATCTTCAAGTGGAAGAATGTTGAACAACTCAAAACCACCAACTGCATTGTTTTAGTTATTGTTCATATTATAGGAAGAAAAAAAAATGTTCACCAACCAGCCGTAATAACAACAGTAAAAAGGGTAGCCATAATAGCAATAGTAAAAAAGTGGATTCTCATCACCTTTCAAGTTCTATAAATACGAGGGTTTCATCACTTGTTTTGTATTCCATTCTAAAATCATCTTCTTTTTTAAGAGAGAATTTAAGTATAGGAATTCCTCTTGGTGTTCTACTTATTTTCTCTTAAATTATTTAAAGAGAGCGTTTTCTCCTATTTCAAGATAGAGAGGTTTATTTGTTCTCTCCTGTATTTAGAGAAAAGTAAGTTGTAATCTCATTTTCATAGTGAAATTCTTCATAGCCTTATCCATAGACGTAACCTAAATTAATGAACTACGTTAAATCTTTTATGTGCCTTATCTTTTTCATTTTACCCAAATTTTCTCAACTCGTATTTTAGCTATATGTTGTCACTTTTGCAAAGCTGATCTCCGAACAACCTTGCCATGATTATAAAGACACCCCTCACTTATAAACATGCCGTCAATTGTAGATAAATTTCTAAAAGAATTTGCCAGTTCAAGTTCCATGACTTAAATCTAAGGGGTCAATGAATTGAGATGAAAGCGTGGAAAATATATATTTTTTAAAATTGTGAAAAAAAACTAAATGCACATTTGTAAGTATTACAATAATTTATTTATAGGAAAAGTATCAAATAGTATAGAAAGATTGTTCTTTTCAAGTTATCTATGGGAAAAGGAGATAATTTTGACGAAAGAATGAAAAATGGAGAGTGAATCAATCACAATCTATTCCATATAGGAACTTATTCGAGGGTTTATTTAGAACACTAAAACCCTAAACCCTACAATACACATATACATAAACATATATGTATAATACCCAAGCCCTAAAATGCAGAGGAATGAATATAAGACAATAAATTATAAACGTGTCATAAAATATTTTTAGGATGATTTTAATTTACCTGAGGAAATCTCAAACTTGTTAGGGGTCTCCATTGTTCTCTCTCTCTTCTCTTTCTCTGCCTCGTCTCTCCCTCTTGATTTTACTTAGCTCAATGACCTTTACTAGGTCGATACGGAAATCTAATCCCCCGCCCCCCATTTTTTTTTTCTTCTGACTTGGCAAATGAAAAACTCATTATGCCCCTAATTAAATTTCAATAATGTGTTTAAAAATCTGAAAGAAAAAAAAAACTCCCGTGGACAGACTTTTCCTTATCTTTTTAAACGCTCTACTTCTTCTTCTCAATGATTAATCAAACAAGCATCAAGCCTGAACTAGAAAATGAGGTGGTTAAAAATATGCACTTTGCTAGTATTTTGTTGTTTGATTAAAAATGGGGATATTGGTGTTTAATTTGGTACTAAAAATTGGAAGTTATAACTTTGATTGGTTTGAAGTTTTCTTGTTACTGTCTAACAAATATTACTTTAATAGTAACCAATGCTAAGCTTTTTTTAAAGCAGATAATTTTAGATCTAAAATTTATTTGTTAGTCTCTTACAAAGATCATTTATGTTCTCTGACTGATTGTCGAAGATGAAGTTGTTTCCATGATTTTGAGGTCCATGCATGCCGTGTAATGTATTTGTTAATGAATGAATTGATGGGGAATGGCAGCTATGTCAATTGTTATATGATTTTGAGACTATTTATAGGCATATGCGGTGAAGGTTCAGCTGCCAACTCCGTGGAATTGTGACACAGATGCTCGGTACCTTTCATTCTAGGTGTTACATGAAGAATGGCAATTTGTTTTATTTTTTCTTATTTTTTGACTTTGAAACATCAATTATACAAACACTTTCAAGGCATTATTTCTTGAGAAAACTCCTTCCAATAAGAACCTAGCACACGACTACTTTTAATAGTCTAATGAAATATTGACACTTGTTTTGGAGTGTCAAATTCCTTATTTTATCAGATATAATTTTGACATATCTTATTTTCCTAATTGATCACATATTGCGTAATCATAATAATTTTGTGACTTAATATTTTCGTTAGTGACTAATTATAAAAATTTGGCTCTATCCCAAAAAAAAAGTGTAACATTGTTTATTTACTCATAAAATAAAAGGAAACAAGGAATTCAATAAGTAAAAACCCAATTTTACACTAAAACAAATTGGCTTGTTTGACAAACCAAACCCAAAAAACGTATTCATATATGTTCATATATTTGAATTAAAAAAAGAATCCTCCTTTTTTAAATCCTAAATTTTAGTTGAATAGTTTTATTGCTATTGGATAAACATCTCAAATATAATCCTTATCCCCCATTTCCTAAGAACCCAAATAAATCCAACATATTAAAACAATAAAACCCCACAATCCAATAAACTCAAGAATCACAAACCATTATAAGTACAAAAAAAAAAAAAACTAAAAAACTATAATTGTGGAGAGACAATTTAAAAAGAAAACAAAAATATAAGGAAGGGAGACTAAGAGAAAGAAAGGGAAATACCAAATAATTTATCTGAAATTACTATCAGAATAGTTTCAAACTAGCTAAATACTCATCTAATGAGAAGAAGAGAACGACTACCTTTGCTATATAACTTCCAGTATGATATTTATTTTTACTATTCTTTAAAACTAGAGTGCAAATTATGTATGGGTTTGTCAAAAGCTTCAAAGACAAGAGGATAGAATTTGGTAAAGTTAAATTTGATATTTTGGGTTGATAGATAGCTTTTTTATGATTCCTGCCTGGAGAGATTCGGTAAGAGTAATATACCTTCTAAGTGGCAATTGTGTAATATTTTATAAAAGTAACATTTATTTTTAAGTTATAGCATCAGCCTTTTTCAAAAAGCAAAAAGTACAAACACGTGTCAACTGCAGAATGAGAAAGTGAGTGAGTGAATGGGCAAGAGAGTGCCCTTAGTATCCCTCTACGCCCAAATATTATTGTACAAAATTCCATCCTATTTGAATATTTATTTTTTTTGGCTTTCCGTAAGGTTTCTCTTTGGATAATCTTTTTCTTTCTTTAGAAAAATTATTTAAACTACAGTTGAAGTATTGAAAGCCTTTTTTCATGTAGGTTTGGCTACATTAAAAAACATGAAGGGTATTATGGTAATTTAATCTATTGGTATACTTTTGACTTTTTTGTAGTTTGTAAAATAATAGTGCGTATAGAATGGATGATTGGATAAATTTATTGCATGGGAAAGAATTGGGATAAACCTTAATACTATTATATATATATATATATATATATTTGTGTTATATTAGTTACTAACACTCGGAGGATCACCAAAGTCCTCGTCGTGAAAAAAAGAATTCATTAATGAATGTGTTCAAAATTAATTTTTATTATCATATCACACATAAAATTACTTAGGTACTATGTTCTTTAATAAACTCTAAAATACATTCTTCTTCTAGTAAACTCCAAATTATTTCTGTCACCACTGCCATGTTTAGTGGCTACTATCAGTCGATTCTTATTTCGGTCTCACCTCCTTTCAACTGCCAATCAGGTTATTGTTGACCAATTTTCAACCGATGGCTCAACTATAGTTGAAAATGTTTTGACTACAATCGAACATGATCGATTGTTTTCCCGATGTCGTCTCCTTCACTTTTAGTTGAAAATTTTAAACCGCAATCGAGTTGAGGGTGATTTTGGAATTCTGAAATTTTTCATTTAATGAAAATTTTAATTTTATAAATGATTTATAATTTATTCATTTTTTTTATCACGTGCTTTAAAAAAAGGTCAAAATTACTAGTAACCATTAATATTATTTTTACACTATGTTTGTAAAGAAGGGAGAGGATACAAAGGAAAGAAAAAAAGCAAAGGAGGGTAGTAACTTTTTAAGTTGTTTGGTAGAAAGAATGGAGAGTAGAAAATATTGAGAGTATTTATTTATAAAATATTGTATTATCCATTTTATTATTTTTTTAATAATTTCATTGGAGGGTAAAAATTTCAATTGCCTACCTTTTTTTTCACCCATTTCTTCCTCCCACTCCCCTCCCAAATAAGAGATCCTAGTTCTCCTTTCCCTTCTCAATCGTTTCAAAAATCCCACGTACCAACCATAGCCTTAATGGTGTCAAAATAGGTCGGCACTAATGAGCCAGCATGAGTACGACACAATTAGTAATAGTGTCTGCCATAACACAATTAGTAATAGTATTTGGCACGACTAAATTAGTAACCATACCTAGTAGGAGTACAAGCACTACATGTGGTATGACAGACACGATTAAGAAAATAACTCGTTTGAAAATTATATTCAAATTAAACTTATATAAAAAAATTTTTGGCATAATTTGAATTCGATAAAGGTAAAAACAAATAAGAAAAAATAAAAAAATATATTTTCAAGGTAAAAATAATATACATTTCTATAAATATTATGTTAATTTATAATTTTTTGAAGAAAAAAATTAATACATCTGGGCTAAAAAGTTAAAGAATATTAAAAGATATAAAGGCAAAACTCACTTCTAATATAAAATCCTTAGAAGGGTAAGAAAGAAAAGTATAATTTAGGTAGGTGCTAATCATAACTTTTGAGTGATGTACCTTAATATAATTTGAGTAGGCACTAATCTAGTTAAGATGTACTTAAATAATAGAAATTCAAATTAATTATCATTTATCATATATACTTATAATATTTTAATTTAGATTTGTTTGTATATAAAAGTTATCTCAATTTTTCAAATAATTTTTTTATTATGGAACAATTAACCATTAATGATTTATATAACCTAAAATAGACATTTTTTTTTGGTAAACAACTTAAAAATAAACATGTACTATAGTATCAAACAAACTAAATTTGAAAAAACTAAATAAATCACTAATGAGCACAATTATGTCATAAGAACAATAATAGTTGGAAAATAGAAATTATTAGGTATAAAATCATATATGATATGAAAAACAAACAAACTTAAACGCAACGATAGCATAATATCAATAATAAGTACGATTAGGCACAACAATGATATAGTATCTAAAATGGGTACGATTAGACACGGAAATAACCCTATCGGAAACGAGCACAATTAGGAACATAATAGCACAATATCGAAAACAAGCACGATAATAGTATAATACCGAAAATAAAAATAATTAGGCATCAAAACAGATAAACTTAATAACGAAAATGTGCCATAGCAGCATAGCTCAATATGTCTAGACCGACGTGGCATGGCCTAATTAAGAACTCTGATTACTTTTTATAAAGTAGGATCTACTAATATTGGAATATGTAAGTAAACGTATTTTAAGTGACTATAAATCTAAAAATAAAAAATATATATTTTAAATATAAGACCCACTATATTAGAGTATGTAATAGACATTGGTCCCGTTAACAATAAAATGAACCTTCAGCCTTTGGGGTGGTTGGACTCACTTCTTAAGATTCTCATTGAAGGAGACTTCATCGGTTCGAATCTCCATCCCACCCAAGGGTGGTTGGAGGATGGGTTATCAAATTTAGAAAGTAACACATCACTTCTGTTTATATTTAAAAAAAAAAACACTAAAATAATATAGGGTGGGATTAGTACTCCCATAGTTTTAAATGAGATAAGTTATCCTATATGTAAATGGGACTAATTTTAGGGTATGAACCAATTATCCTAATCTTAAGTTGACATAAAAAATGAGACTGAACCAAATCATTGTGCCATTGTATAAAACCAATACAAGTAGTACCTATATATTACTCTTTTGTTTTCAAGAAATTAAAACTAACTTGAAATTAACATGAATATAAAATATTGGAGAATTCTAATGTAAGAGGGATAAAATCACTCCTACATGTAGGAGCAGTTTTTAAACCATAAGATAGAAATGAGTGGTGATCAGTAAATTGAGTGTACAACGAATTCTATACATTGCAATACATGGATACTAAACTCAAAAAAAAAAAAAGTTCTTCTTTCTATATCCTCGCTTCTCCAAGCCTCTTCTCTCCACTTTTTATTCTTTACTCATTACTCCAGCCGCAAGTTGATATTCAACTTTAGAAACTATAGAAACTTTACCATCTTTCAATTCCCAAAATAAATATTGAGCTGGGTATTGATACAAGTTCTCCTAAGTCTAAAAATTAGTTAGAAATACTACTTTTTTTTATCCATATGTTAGAATATTTTTGTATGGACTAGCATATTTATTAGCTACTCACTAAAATGTCACGATTGAAGCATGTTGAGGACAATATGTGTATAATTGATAGTGCATAGTATTATATATAGGCTATAATGGGATATATACTTTTTGACTAACTAGCAAAAAATTCATGAGCTTCCTCACTCCCGATGTCATGGTCAGCCCATTGGGCCATGACATCTCCTTATACCACAATTGCTTATATAGACACATGTGTATGTTTAGTGTGGTATATGGCATCATTATGAGATAGTGAAAGAGATGAAGTGAGAAGAGCTCATAAGCCCTCTTGCACTCATAATTTTGTTGATCTTGTAGGCTTGATTGAGAAGAAGATGAAATATGGAAACTCAATGGAAATCTTGAGAGGTAACTTTCTAATCCTCTCTTGGTTGATATGCTTCAAATTAAATGGATTTTGTCTAATGTTTTATTCGATATTCGATATTGTTGATGAGCTATATAGTATATTAATGCGAGTTTTGATTCACTAATTTGTATCACACATGATTATTATTTTCAATACTATATCCACACTCACAAAGTTCTACCCATTAACTAAATGAGGAAAATATTGAAAACTATGAATGATTAAAATCTGATTGTTCAAATCTGCATCTTCTACCCAAAGCCACACCCATAAATTTTATTTAAAACATTTAAACTTAAATAAAATCTCATTAGAAGACCTAAGAAAAATCAGCTTGCAAAAGAAATCGAACCAAAACTCAAAAAAATAGAAAGTGGAAAGAATTCAGTCAACAATTCATTGGCTTTGAAATCAACGTATAGTCTACTTTGGTCTCTGAGAATCCTTCGTTGTCCAGAGTTGGAACATTTTTTTTCTTTCTTCTTTGTTTCTTTTTGGGGTCCTGTTTAAAGCAACACAACTTCTTTATTTTTTCCTTGTTTATTTCTTTTCCATGTTTAATGGAAATTATGGGATGAGTTGAAGTTGAACATCAAGATGAGTAGATCACAATTGTGTGTGCTAAGCTACACCTTTTATTGTATAGACTTTCTATCTTATCTTGATAGCTCGGTTTAAAAACTGCACCTATAATAGGAGTGGTTTTGCCCTATTACAGTAACATTCTCCTTTAATATTTGTTTAATTTAAAACATTAAAACTTTAAATTAAACTTTTTTGGGGGGGGTTTTAAATCAGAGCAAAACCTGGAATTCTGTGTCTTCTAAAATATAAAGAGTGAAAAAATATGAAAAAATCTTTCTTTTTTCTTTTTTCTTTTTAATGAAATAATGAACAAGACATGTGAAACCAAAATGTCGACATTTCACGAGTGTTACAAAGTAATATAAGAACAAGTCGAACAACCTTAATACCTTATCTGATATTGTTAATGATACAATTTTTTTTCTTCATTTTTATACCTACAACCTCAAGGAGATAATTCTTCGTTTTAAATTAATCTTCGAACTAGAAATTAGGTGAACTACACCTCTTCTATGGTCAACTTTAGAAAATATACCCCTCCTAATAATTTTAAGGTAACTACACCCTTCTTTAAAAAAAAAAATTCTAAAGGATTTATATACCCTTAAGTTGAAAGTGCTAGATATGGTATTGAGTGCTAAATAAAGGTGCCTAGTAACTCTACTGAAAAAAAAAGTTCGAATATTTAGCCCTAAACCTGTCAAGTGCACTAGACACGAATATTGAGATATATTAGACAAAATGTCTAGCAACTCAACCCTTCTTATCTAGTTAAATTTGAATCCTCGTTTGAATATTATGAACTAGACATAGTGTCAAGAGCACTAGACATGATTGTTGAGAGGTGCTAGACAATGTGTCTAGCAATTGGACCTTCCCTATCTAGCTAGAGTATTGAGAGGCACTAGATAAGAGAATTGCTAGGGGTATTTTTGTATTTAAAATAATTTAAAACTTAATAAGGTTTATTCATGAAAAAATTATTAAGAGGGGTATATTTCCTAAAATATACTATAACAAAGTTGTATTTTGCAAAGAACCTCGATTAAATATTGAGTAGATATAGTAAGATCTCGATAAATGAATGTTTAATAAATTAATAATCACGGTTTAATAATAACATCCTCCGATCTTAATTCGGGCCAATGTACTAAATTAATATTCTTGCTTAAAACATATAGATAGATGTAGATATACCTAGGAATGGATACAAGTGTAGATTTCCAAACTTAGATGAAAATATGTGTAGAGATGTAAATACTAAAAACTTATTGACCAAGTCTTAAATATGCATGGATACATATAATGATATAAGATGAACGGAGTAGATGAAAGTGTGAGAACCCATGACTTATAAAAGGTGTAAAATGAGATGCAAAGATGTGTATATATATATATATATATATATAGTTGTCAATCCAGTAGGATTTTTTTTTTTTTTTATCTATGTGTAAGCATTTTTAATTACCCATTGGATCATAATATAATAGTGATCCAACGGCTATTATGAAGTGTACGAAAAAATATGCATTATTAACGTTATTTCTATCTCTTATTTTTTAATATAAAAAAAATATGCAAGAAAGATTTTCAGTAGCCAAAATAATACCTATATATAAGTAAAAAAAAAATGCCTACTAGATTGGTGCCCTATGATTGCCAATCTAGTAGGTATTTCTTTTTTTGTGTAAGTATTTATGAGAATGAAATGAGAAAGCCAAGAGTTGGTCACGACTTGAAGACAAATTCTAAGGGATGATGTTGGTGTAGTCACAAAGTGAAGAAAATGATGCAATAATGGTAATGGCCTTGATAATAGAAGAGATATGATGATGTTGGAGAACTTAATAACTATAGTAAATACATGAACTTATGTAAATAAAAGACTTGGTGAACAAGTCTTGTGCAAAGGTGAGTGGGATGAAGATATATATATAAATTGAGACTCGCTGGCGTTGACGATTGGAAGGTACGAAGCGCTCTAAGTTTCAGATGAGAGAAAGAACCAGAGAGAATATAAATAAAAGAGCTTGTATTGATCTATCAATCAATCAATATTACATGACCATAAGCCTTTATTTATAGGCAAGAAGGATGTAAGGTAATAAGTAGTGGTAAATACACCTTGTGGGGGTAAAATCTGGTTTACACATCTTAGAGTTTAAGTCTTTAAGAGATGATATGTCAATCCCTTATTCTTCTTTGATCACCAAGTTAATGAGGTGGTGACCTTGGATCGAATAAGAGCTTGTCTTTCATGCTAAGTATTTTCTAGATAGCTCTAGAATATTATTGAGATGTCAAACTCTGATAGGAAAGCTTTGCTTCTTGCCCAAGAATTAAAGGTGTCTTCGTAGCATTGGATGGTTCACCTTTTAAGCTAAGAGATAGTCATGTGTTAGGGCTTGAAGTCTTGACTAATGAGATCTTGCCAAGTAGAGGTGCCAATTATCTTGATTATGGCTTAACCCAAATTATGTTAGGCACATAATTAATTAGGACTAGAGTATGTATTTAGATTAATCTAAAAATTAGACTAATACCCAAAACAAACATTTACAATATTAATGAGTTTTTTTTCTAGATAATTTCTACTTTCTTAATTATGTTATTTTTTAAAATACATCTAAAGTTTTTTACTTATTGTTTGTATTTAAATTGAACTCAGTTTCGTCCTCTAATTTTTACAATGGATACATTGCATTTGGTATATGATTTGAAACCTATTTATAATGTTTTGTATTATTGAAGTAAAATTAGTGACCATTAATTATTATTATTATGTTCAATATACATGAAACATCTTGAAATATTACATTTTATAAGGTATTAAATTTTAAATCTATATTTATGATTATATGTATATATATTTCTTAACTTTTTTATGTACACTCAAAATGAACTTTTAAAATTTTATTTATGTACAAGCGGTAGATAAGAACTTTTGTGTATATATATAATATTGACTTTTAGCTGTAGATAAGAACTTTTGTGTATATATATAATATTGACTTTTAGCTTCTTTGTATGCACACATTAAATTTGAATATATCTAAATATTTATTATTAAAGGTCATACAGGTATCTTGGAAGAAAAAAAAGTGCAAGTACACTTTTAAATTAGTAAGTATTTATTTATCGATAAATTAATAAATTATTTATTTACCGATAAATAAATAATTTCTATAAATTAATAATTTCTCTTGGTCCTTCTCAACAGTAGTAATTAATGAAATGAAATCACCTGTCCCAATTTGCTATCTGAAAGGTTATCTCACTCACTGAGATATTGACAAATTAACAACTACTTTTTAAAAAAAGTTAGAAAAATAATTGTTAAATAGGATTTTTATATTTTTGTTAATTTGTCAGCATGTAAGGTAACAGGACAGATGAGACAATCTTTTAGATAACAAATCTCAGTCCATTAATTTATAGATATTTTACTGTAATCCAAATTTTTAGGTTAATACTTTTAAGAAAAAAGGGTGAGAGGGGGAATAAAAAATCGTCTGTAGTCTAGTCTTGTTCTCAAAACACTACATATTATCCCTATTTTCTCCATAACAATAGAAAACAAAAAGAAAAAAGAGGGTAACAATCCATTTTTGGTCAAATTTGGACTAAATTTCTTTTTATTTATACTAAATTTCTTTTTATTTATATTATCCCTATTTAATCGTAAGATTCTTAATTATTAATTTTTCTCGGTAAAAAAAATATTAAATTTAAATTTAAACTCTATAAAATAACATGAGATTAAAAATCTCAGAAAATTAATATCATAGACTACTTTTTTAAAACTAATTTTAATTAAAAAAAATTATTCAATTTTAATAATAAAAGAACAATAATTCGCTGCACTAAAACTGGAATAATCCTTGTTATTATCCTTAATAGATGCTATTTTGCAGAATTGAAGCTTCACCGCACACTCAAATCTCAATTCTTTTTAAACAGTTTACCTTTTTTTTTAATTAAAAATAATGTTTGGTAACAGATCCAAGTAACAACTTCAGACAAAACGGTACAGAAAAGCGCATATCGTGAAATAAAATAAAATTTATGATAGCGTTATGAATTATTGACAATAGGCACACACTTCTCACGATTAAATTGCCATAATACATAAGGCAATAAATAACAAATAAAAACAATAGTTTTGCCAAAGATCGAATCAAATTAGAAATGTCTACATGATTGACAAGAACGAAAAATCCCAAAGTCAACTGAATAAGTCGGTATCTTTGTTCTCCCAATCTAAAGCCACATTTTCAACCTTTATCCGCAACCTAAATAAATTGAACTTGAAACCTTGGCTGCACTTCATCTGGAAAGCAGAAATCAGAAGTTAATAATAACCGAAGAATTAAAAACCCCTCACTTAAAAGTAAAGTTCATTGATAACTTACAAGATATGAAGGTAACTCTGCATTACAAGCAAGTAACTCGCACTGCGCTGCAGTCATCGCTGGTTACTGTACCATCTATGATTTCGCCAATTTAGTCGTCTGCCATGCGGCGCTCTATCTTGAAAGGAATTACCATAAGGCGCCCTATCTTGAAAGGAATTACTGTTCCGTCCGGTGGTAGGAATAGTTCCTGCCTCATAGTTTGGTCGGGTTGGAGGAATAGTCTCTGCATCACTGTCTGGTCGCCATGACCGCCATCGCAATCGTCTGGCATGGGGATTACTCTCATGAAAATTATTGCTCCGTCTAGTGCCCGAGCTAGTACCAATGTCGTTGTATGACCTTGACATTCTATCTGATCTTCTATTATGCGACTGCTCTCTATCTCGTGAAGCATCCAATAAACGGGTAAAAAAAACAATCTCAATAGAATGAAACATGGTAGAGAAAAAAGACGCCATCAAGGAATCAAAATCATCCGATGGGTCTTCAATACTCCCTTCTGAAAACCCTGGTTGCACTAAGCTTAGGACGTCATCCAAATCCCTTTCTTGTTCCAACCTTGTCCAATCACGCTGCCGTGATGGATCCACCTCTGATGGCCGGACAGAAGGGTGTTCAGATCTTGCATGTTTTCTAAGTTCTGAGTAGGTTCCACTAAAATCACACGTCTCAGAAGAACAACTTCTTACTTTAGTGTTCATGTACTGACGAGCAGGCCCTATTACAATATATCCAAAGACATCTCCACGACAAAGAGGGCAGGCTAGATTTGCTACCATTGGGCTTCCGCAAGGCCTGGTTTGCCCAGGCAGTGCTTGTTCTGCACTTATTCTGCGAGAGGCATTGCTTGTGAGAGGAATTTCTTGCAGCAATGCTGTTGAGGAGTAAGGCTCAGATGACTTACAAAACTGGTCAAGGCAATTTGAGTGCCGGTAGCTCGTATTGCACATGTAAGGCCGGCAGCCCTTCTCATAAGAAGAACATTTTAAGAGGACAGCATTGTGTGGGTGTTCCATGCAGATAGGACACCTAGTTTCTTCCCATTCTTTCACATCATCGACTGATCCCAATGGACTTCTAGGTTTGTCTGCATCTTCATCCTTAGATGTACAAGGGTAAGGTGAAGCTCTAGATTGATCAAAAGACAAAGATCGTACTCTTCTAACCTTTGGCATTTTTTAATTAAGACAGCACCAGAATACTAAATCTGTCTAATTTCAACACAAGACATCAGGAAGCATTAAAACATAATATGTTCAAAATAAGTCTATAAGTAATTCAGTCATATGAATAAGCAAAACATAAAAGTAGAAAGAAGAAAGGATTGCAATTCACAAATCCAAGAAAAGTAAAAGTTTGAACTGGAACTCAGAATAAGAGCACATGTGTGTGCACGTGCGTGTGAAAGATGTGTGCTGTTGTACATTAGTGATCTCTGATCATCACTATTATTAAGTCATGCAGTTACAGAACACAGAACACCTTTACAATCTCAGTGGGAATCACGAGACTCCAACTCTTAACAAACTCAACCATAGCAAAATACATATATTTTGCATCATACAACCTAAAAACACAAACTGAACAAGAAAAGCAAAGCCCTTCTCATGAGTGTGAAACCCACAGCGAGACTGATGATAGACAAACGACCAGCAAATCTCCAAAAATCCAGATACCTGTGGTCTTATTTGCTTCGCTAAATGCTCACCAGAGACTTTCTGGTCGCCTCATATCTTGTTACCCCAGAACCAGCATCGGAAGCGGATCTCAAATCCAGGGCATATTCTAATTCAGTTCCAAGATACTGGACACTGCCATACGTATGTATCACACTTCTAAAGATAAGGATAGAAAAATTATAACTGTCCAAAATTGAAAATAAATTCAAGCCCTTTGTATCACTTGATACTTACAAAATTAAAATCCAAAAAGACTTTCTACTCGTCTCAACTAAAATATGAGATATAAATTCTTTCTACTCGTCTCAACTAAAATATGACATATAAATTCTGACCTACCAATCAAGTAACCTTGAAAATCATCCATAAAAAAAGCTCTAATCTTTAAGACAGTACATTCTATATAAAAAAAAAAAAAAAAAAAAAAAAAACTTTAATATATTTCTAGGCAGTTCCAATTTAAAATGTTGAAGTTAGCAACAGAGAAAGGGCTATTGAGGCTTTCCTGTCTATATAAACATATTTACAAATTATTCAATCAATTCCCTCACCTGGGTTTTTTTTCCACCAGTAATAGACACCCCCACCCAACCGCGAAAATGAATAAAAAATAAAAACTTCTTTTTTTTCCTCAATTTGACAAACCATGTAAGATCATAATATAATTTAGGAATAGACAGGTGAGACTAGCATCAATATTAACAAGACCCATCAGCACCTCAATTTGCAAAAACTACTCGCACAATCTATGAATTCAATTACCAAAAGATCAGATACTAATCATATCCTCGCAGCTAACTGCTAACCCTTATGGAAACACAGGGAGGACTTTTAAATACCACGAACCCAGAAGCATAAACAAATTACAATAACCACAATTAGAGTAATAAACAAAAGAATACACAAAGAAGTTAAAAAAATATACTTATATAAAAAGAAAAAAGGGATCTTTGGTGATTAATAACACGATTCCAAGCAATAAAAAACGAAGGGGTTTTCGAATTCAGAAATATGAAATTGATCAAAACCCAGATAAGGATTAGGATCGAAAATAACAATTTAAAAAACATTTGGGGTAAAATTGCAAAAGCAGAGGAGAAAATGGAGGTGATCTAGGGTGAAAGAGTTTACCAGAGCTTTGTTTGGGAGACTTTGGAAAACTTCTAGAAAAGCGTTTAAGCAGAATGGGAAGGAGGAGGAGACAAAGGACATTGACAAGAGACTTGTATGCTCTTATAATTATATTGCTTTTTTTTTTTTTATATTGCTTTTTTTTTTTGTGATACTATAATTATATGCTCTTAAAATTATAGGATAATATTGTATATCTTAATTTCGTATCAAATTTTTTATATTAATTATATAATTAATTATTAATTAATTAATGTATTAAAATTTATTATAAATAAATTAAATATTGTTATTAATAAATTAATAATAAAATATATATTATTTTAATATTAAAATTTTGATAAAAAATTGATATTTTAGTATTATCTTATATTATATTGCTTACAAGAGTACCGTCTACCACGTAATATGATAATGAAAGTACCATAATGCCCCTGACTCTGTTGCCTATTTCAAAATAGGCCCATTTAGCCCAACTTGATTCGTACGCGTATATACGCTGTGATTTTAACTTTTAAGGTAGCATTTTATACTACAAAGGAATGCCGTTTCAAGCTAAATTGATTTTTTTTTTTTTTTGGAGGAGAAGCAAAATTTTGAAGTTAAAACGACAAGAAACTTGCAAAAAGAATGACACGTCGTTTGATCCCCTTATTTTAACAATGTTTTTTCTAGGAAATTTTTTAAATAATGTTTTTTTTTTTGGGAAGGAATAAATAATGTTTCGTTAGTTTGCACGAATATACTACACGATTCTTCCAGGAGAAAACAAACGAAAAAAAAGAGAGGGATAATGGATTCACCACAATTATTTTTTTAATAAAAAAATAGGGTTTTTTTTCCAGTACTTCTCAAAAAAAATAAATAAATATATAAAATGACGTTTGGTAAATGTTTTCAAATATGAAACTGAGGAGTAGAATAACAATACACATCTTAACTTTTATATTAAATTTTTTGTACCAACGTGGCATGTAACTTATCATTGGTGTGTTAAAATTTATCACAAATAAATTAAGTATTATCACCAATTGAGTGGTAACAAATCACATGTCACATGTATTAGTATATTAAATTAAATATTATCATCAATTAAGTAGTAACAAATCACATGTCATATGTATTGGTATTAAAAATTTGATACAAAATTAATACCTCAAGTATTATCCTTTTCTCTAACCTCTGAAAAACCAAAAAAAAAAAATTAGTAGTTTAATTAAAAAGAAAAAGGAAATAGATTTTCTCTAAATTTGCAAAGAAAGTCCTTAATTTGCATTAACTTTTTATTTTTGGCCCATTTCTTTCCGTTGGTTACTTTTATGCTCTCTCCTGTGGAGAGGGAAAAGACTCAGAGTGATTCTATTTCTTCAAGCACGCCTCGTTCGTCTCTCTTAGCCTCAGCAGGCGCCACTCTCGTTTCTCCCCTAGTTCAATCGCCCTCTCTCTCTCTCTCTCTCTCTATATATATATATATATATATATAGATCCCTCCGGAACTCCTCGAGCTTACCCAAGTACGTTATCGAATTTGTTTTCATTGTTTCCATAATTTTTTAAGAGAAAAGCAAGTAAACCCAAAATTTTATGCTAGTATTGTGTTGCTGTACGTGAACGTAAACGTGCGTACATATGTGAACATATGCATACGAACAGATAGAAATAGTGTGTAAACCGTATATAAAGCACATACAATCTGTGTGAGCAGATAGATGATATCTTCGTATATATGTCAAAAAATATATAAGGTATAGTTGGTACAAAATGCATATTTTCTATGTACAAACAGTGTATTATATCTGGTAATAATGTGAAAATTTGGAGAAAAGATTAGTGAACCTGAGCCTATAAATAGATGCTTAATTCTCTTCATTTCTTTATCATAGAATATGTAGTAGAATGTCAAGTATTTTCATCGTACGGGGAAATTCATGTTCTATTCTCTTTATGTATCTTTTCTTTCAAGATTAAGGAGGCGAGAGTTTTCTTATTTTCTTGTATAAGAGTGATGAATGTTCAAATAGATTAGACTTAGGTGTATGTGGGATCAAGCTTGTGAGTGAGTATTTGTAAATACTTACAAGAAACTTTCTTCTTCCAGTCAAAGATTTAAGATCTATAGTAGTTTCATAAACACAATCAAATTGGATAAATTAGGTAAATTTTAATTTTGTGTCTTATTGATTCATATATTTATTTCTCTGCTATTTTTTTTTTACATTTCTTTGAACCAGCATCTTGGCATAACGAGTCTAGTGGTGGTAAAATTCCTAACATATTGGAAATTATCCATGTGGGTTTTGAACTTTTGATTGAGGAAGTATTTTGAGGAGAAAATAGGGGTTTTTGAAAGAGGAGTACTAGATAAAACTTATGGAAAAAAAAAAAAAAAGAATAAAAGAAGAAAATTTGATTTGTTAACTGATAATGCGGACATATGGGTGTGTATGGAAGCTAAATTATGCTTTATACACAAGAGTTGGTTTGGGTGTATATTTCATCACTCTAGTCTTTCTCTCTGTATCTGAAAGGCTTTGGAAGATGCTAAAGGAGCAAATAAAGGCCCGGGTGATTTCCTCGTCTTTTCGTCCTCTAACGGAGCTGTGAAGGCAAGATCTTATTCACCCTCAATGCACATCTATGCGATTTATTTTTATATGTTTCGTATTTAAGGAGACAAGTAATAAAAATATTACAATGTGAATGTCTTTACAAAAAAAAATTGGAGTTGAAGGTTAGAAAGTTAAATTTTTTATTGTATTTATTTTCTGGACAAAACCATTAAAAGTGTGTGTCTTTGAAGAGAATATAGTGAGGAAATTGGTGGCATTTCTTTGTTTAAAATTTGTAAACATGTGCCGACATTGATTTCAAATATAATCTTGTATGGCATGCAGGTTTGTTGGGCTGAAGCTAGTTTTAGACTGAAGGAACCCTTGTTATTGATATTTTCTTACGACTTTTTATTAATATTGTCGTTTCAGCGATTGAAAAATAAACTATGTGGACAAAAAGTACATTTTTTTTTTTATTTGATTGTTTCTACTTTTGACTTTTAGCCTAAAAACCAACGGGGTACTTGCTTGTTAGTTCTTTGCACAAATAATGGGGATATATTGGCTATTGATGTGTTATCTGTTGATAGGAAGTGGAAAGTTGTTGGTTCATTTCCTGGGTATGATAGTTATTCTTTCATATTATATGATATTTTCTATTTCATTTTTGTTTATTCGTTGACATTGTGCCAATAACTTAAGCATGAAGAGAATCATGGAATTGAATTTTAAAGTCGAGTATGTAAGGTTGTTTTCCAGCTTTCGTCTGTGACAGTCTTTTGGATAGTTGGATGCTGATATAAGCGATGGCTTATCCATAGAAATGAAATACTCTTGTAATAGCTCTATAGTCTCTCTACTAGAGGGATATTGTAACTAGAAGCAAACAATCGGGATGTTTAGATTTAAGCACTTGAGATTCTAATTACTATGAATCTGATAGCAATTACTTTAAGTTTACAACGTTGACCCAAGTTTATTATGAAAATGATATGCTCATATATTACTCTGTTTGTTGGGGGAAAAAGTATATACACTGAAATTGATGTAAGAATGAGAGTCAATTACAAATATATTCCATCTAGTTTTTTACTTTTAAATATTCAACCAGTCATTCTTGTAGACTAGATTCCATTCCTTGGCATTGCAACGTGGAAAAATTTTGCTGATGAAAAATACCCTTCTTCATTACTTTGAAAACCGAAACTATTTCCAAATATCTACTAAATTAGTAGAAAGTCATCGTGTATTTTGAATTTTGAATTGTTTACTAATTGACTTCTATTAATTTAGAAGAAGTCGTTTGGAAACAACTTATATTTCAGAACACTGAAGGAGGAGGGTGTTTTCATTAATAAAACTTCATGTTGCAATCCCAAGGGGTGAAAGCGTAGTTTCCAAAAATTTAAGGTTAAATGTTTCTAAATAAAAATAATGGAAACTCTGTTATAATAATAGAGAAAATGAAGTTGCACCCGTACCTCAGAAATTATTTTCCTCGTTACATTTTGCTTCTGTAGTTTAAAGGGAGCTTTTAAAAGCATGTAATGCCATTGGGTCTTATGAGGGAAGAATGGTAGTTTCATTTCTTTTTCTTGACGTGTCATCATCACACGTAACATTATGTAGAATGATGTGTTCAAAATGGTAAGCATTCAGATGAGCTAATTTGATATTACTTATTTGTCTATTTTTTTTATTTTTATTTTTTTCAAAATACAGTGGAGTTGCCGGTCTCTCTTTTGTTGATCAAGGCCGAAGACTGCTTGTGGTTGGAACTAATGGATTGTGCTCTAAGATGGACTCAGAAACTGGAACTTGTGCAGAAAGGTACAAAGCTTCAAAAGAACAAATATCTACTGTAGCTTTATCAAGTGGTTAGTGATCAATTCATCTTGTATTTTATCCTAAACATTCACTTTCTTTTCTGACTTCATGTCATTTCATTGATGTGTCAAATAAGAGATTTTTAGCTGCATCTGATGGTAAATTATGTGTTTTTGGTTTGGATGAGGGGACAAAAATTTTAAAGTTCCCCATAAGTTGGTGAGGTTCCTAAATGCTCCTATGTAATGGATACTTTCTTTCATAATTTTTAGTATGTTTCAAGAACCAAGAGTTAGTTTCCTAGATTTTTTGGGAATTTTATTTTCCTTTTTGCAATTAGGCTTGTTATAAATCACTCATTTTCTATCTTTTTCTCTCTCTAGTTCATCATATTTTCTGCATTTTTTTTTCTCTCCCTAGATTTCTCTATGTTCTTTTTCTCTTCTTCTATCTTCTATTTCTCTACCTACATGTTCACTTTTACAAATTTGTGTGTTTGTCTTCTTATCTTGTATGATTCTTGTTGTGCAACGGAACTATAACTACTCTAAATGTTTATATTTAATACTAAAATAATATTAAATATAAACTATCAACTAGTTACTAAAATTAATAAAAACAAAAAACGCGCAGAAAATATTAAATGTAAAAATAAAGAAGAACACCAAATTTAGCGAGGTTTAGTAAATTACCTACGTCATCGAGACGTTGCTAACCATTTCATTAATTTCAAATAAAAGGAAATACAAAATCTAGGCTATAATACAAAAACCCATAAACAAATGGGAAAATGGGAGAAAACAAAACTATGGAGGTCCTTAGGAATAAAGTTCTTCACCAATAGGAAACTAATTTTAAAATGATAAAAACCAGTTACAGAAGGCTTTATTTATAGTCAATTGTAGACCCCAAATATTCATATAAAAGCAACGTGAGACAAAGTACAAAACAATTACAAAAACTAACAAGCTAAATTATAGCAATCTCCACGTGGCAAGTTAGCAAGTCCCACCCAAATTTTCTCTTTTTCCATATCCTCTATCTATTATAACAATACCACTTTATGCGCCAAAAAGTGACATCAAATTTGTAGGATGTTGATCAAGTCTAAACAATGATTGAACTTGATCGATGTCACGATCTTGATCATCATATTTGTAGGATTTTCAACAATCCTAATCTTTTGAGCAATATCTTTCCTTCATCAGTAATCTCTCACATAAAGTGATGTCACACATTAATATACTTCGTATGTACATGGCATACTAGATTCTTCGCTAAGTGAATGATACTCTGACTATCAGAATAAATATAGACATATTCCTGAATAACTCCTAGTATTTCTAGTAATCCTTGTAACCAAATAGCTTCATTCACAGTCTTTGTAATTGTCATGTACTCTGTCTCTGTAGTAGACAAAACAATTATAGACTACAAAGTAGACTTTCAATTGATTGGTACTCTTGCAAATTTGAATACATATCTAGTAGTTGAAAAATATTTATCTAAATCATCAGTGTAATCAGAATCAATATAACTAACCACATACTGACCAAGTCTATCATCCCGGTCAAAAATCAAACCAATATCTACTGTCTTTAATAAGTATCATAGAATCTATTTCACAGCTTGCCAATGATCTTTCCTCGGATCATGCATATACCTACTTATAACTCCAAGTGTATGTGAAATGTCGGGTCATCTTTCTCCGGATCATGCATATACCTACTCACAACTCCAAATGTATGTGAAATATTGGGTTATATACATACCATCGCATACATCAAGTTACTAACTGCATTTGAATAAAGAACTTATGACATGTACTCTTGCTCTGCATAGATATCGGAGACAAAGACGTACTAAACTTCAAATGAGGAGCAAGCAGTGTACTGATAGATTTTGATTATTCAGTCATATCAAAAAGTTGTAATACTTTCCTTAGATATTATTTCTAAGTCAAACTAACCTTGTTTCTCACTCTATCTCTACTAATCTCTATACCAAGAATCTTCTTCGCTTCACCGAGATCCTTCATCTCAAACTCCTGATTCAACTGTGCCTTCAACTTCTCAATTTCTTCTTGATTTTTTAAAGCTATCAATATATCATCAACATACAAGAGTAAATAAATGAAAGACCTACCTCAGAGCCTGCGAAAATAAACACAACTATCAAACTTGCTTCTTATGTAGTTCTGACTCATCATAAACCGATCAAATTGTTTGTACCACTGCCTTGGCGATTATTTTAGCCTATAAAGAAATTTTTTCAGTTTGCAAACCCAATTTTTTTTCCAGTAACCTTGAATCCTTCTGGCTAAGACATATATATTTTCTCTTCTAAATCATCGTGTAAAAATATGATTTTTATATCCAATTGAACTAGTTCAAGATCCAACTGTGCTACCAAGTCTAACAAAATTCTAATGGTGGAGTGTTTAATAACTGGAGAAAATACCTCATTGTAATCAATTCCCTCCAACTGAGCATAGTCTTTTACTACCATTCTTGCCTTGAAGCGAACATTATTCTTATCAATAAATCCTTCTTTCTTTGTATATACCCATTTGCACCCAATTGCCTTCTTATACTTCGGTAGTTGAGCTAGCTCCGAAGTTTCATTCTTCCGAATAGATTGTATTTCTTTCTCTTTTGCTTTCTCCCACTATTCAGTTTTTGAACTTTTGTCTGCATCTTTATATATGGAAGAAACATCATTATCTACAATAGGAAGTGTGTAGGCCACCATATCAATAAATCGAGTGGGTTTACGAATTTCACGTCTTGGCCTATTATGTATAATTGATTCTTACTATTATTGAGGCTCTTGGGTTGGAACATCTTCATCATCTTCACTATCCCCCTCTGTTAATGGAGTGTCACCATTATTTTCAACAACATTAGCTAAGACTACTGTTATTACTTTCTCAAATTCCACATGCTGTCAACTAGGCTCCACCTGATGCGGAATACTAAAAGTCTTCTCTTAGTCTTCAGTTACCTTTTTCAACATGGCAAACTCATCAAAAATAGCATCCCTACTAAATAAAATTTTCCTTGAGCTTAGACACCAAAGTCGATAGCCCTTTATACCTGAGATGATACCCATAAATAATATTTTTTTGGCTCTTGGATCTAACTTGGATTCTTTCACATAATAATAGCAGTGGAACCAAATACATGTAAAGAATCATAATCACTAGAAAGTTTTTCAGACCATACCTCAAGAGGAGTTTTGCCTCTAATTACAGTCGATGGTAAATGATTAACGAGATGACATGCATATGTAATTGCCTCAGCCCAAAAAGCTTTCCCCAGCCTAGCATTGGACAACATATACCAAACCTTCTCTAGTAAAGTCCAATTCATGCGTTCTACATCCCATTCTATAGTGGTATTTTTCGGACTGTAAAGTGATGCATAATATCTTCAGACTAAAAAACTTCCAAAAATGGATCACTCTTATATTCTTTGATATTGTCTGATCAAAATTGTTTGATTTTTTTGTCCGTCTGAGTCTCAATCATCTTTCTCCATTTAAGGAAAACTTCAAGTACGTCATCCTTAGTCTTCATTACATACACTCAAACTCTTCTAGAAAAGTCGTCAACAAAAGTAATAAAATAATGCATATCTCCCAAAGAAGCTGTCTTGGTAGGTCTCCATACATCAGAATGAATATAATCTAGAATACCTTCAGTATTGTGAATTGCTGTACTGAACTTTACTCTTGTCAGTTTTCTCAGAACATAATATTTACAAAAGTTCAACTTGAAGGTCTTCACTCTTTTAAGTAAGTCTTGCTTCACTAAACTAAAGAAAGTTTTTTCCCATGCATGTCCCAAACGCATATGCCATAACCTAGTAATTTCTGAAGCTTCATCATCCTCAGAAACTGTAGCAATTGATCCAATAACTATACTACCATTATAGTAATACAAGTTATTTCTTCCTGTACCTTTCATTATCACTAAAAAACCTGAAGTAACTTTCAAAATTCCATCTCGTATAGACATAGCGAAGCCTTTAGATTCTAAAGCTCCCAATGAGATCAGATTCTTCTTCAATTTTAGTACATACTGAACATATTTAAAACTCTATTTAATCCATCATGATTCCTCAATCAAATTAAATCTATACAGTTGTTTTATATGATTTATTATTACCCATATAAATAACTTCATCATTTAGCTCTTCAAAGTTGAAAAATTACTCCTTGTGAGGACACATATGGTAAGTACAACCTGAATCTAAAATCTATTCATCATATTATGACGTCAAAGATTGACTAACTAGAACAAAATCTAACCCATCATCTTCGACTTCAGCTATATATGCATCAGAAGTAGCCTTGTCCTTGCCTTTATTCTATAACTTCAGACAATCTTTCTTCCAATGCCCTTTTTCATGACAAAAAGTACATTCATCCTTATTAGGTCTTCCCTTCAAACAAGATTTACCCCTCTTCTCCTACTTACAGCTTTGACTACGCCCCTTTATTGTAAGCGCTTCTACTGAAATATCCTTATTCTCCTTCTGATCTTTTTTTTGAATCTTATGATTGTACAATGCAACATTCACTTCATCGAAGAATAATTTTTCCTTGATATAAAGCAACGTAATATAGAGATGATCTAACTTATCAAAAAGGGACCCAATCAATAATATTGTTTTATCTTTATCTTTGAAGGTTTCATCCAAATTCAACAAATATGTTATCAACTGGTTGAAAGTATCAATTTCGTCACCAATAGTCACATCAGGTTTCAACTAGAAGCAAAAAAGTTTCTTCTTCAAGTATAACTGATTCTTATTATTCTTCTTCATATAGTTGTTCTCAAGTACCTTCTACAACTTACAACTTACTTGCAGAAGTCTTTCTCATGAATGGATACTTCTGTTCTCTACAAAAACATGAGCGGATCATACTCTAAGCTTGACGATTGATCCTCTCTTATTCTTTATCATCCATTTTTTCTGATTTCGTCTCCTCCAGAGTAATATCCTGATCTTGTTGACATAAACCATCCAATACCTCATACTACCACAAGCTGAAGTTATTTCAACCATCAAAGTTCTCCATATCGATTTTTGCACTAGTCACAGTCTTTGTCTTTGTCAGCATTGATAAAGATTCTGACATTTCTGATAATATTTCAAACAGCTACTAAACAAAGTGTAGGGCGAACCTATTGCTCTAATAACACTTGTTGTGTAGCGAAAGCACAACTACTCCAAATATTTATATTTAATACTATGACAATATTAAATATAAACTACTAACTAGCTAAAATTAACGAAAGCAGAAAATTCTTAATACAAAAATAAAAGAGAATACAAAATTTAACGAGGTTCGGCAAATTACCTACGTCTTCGGGGCTTTGCTAACCACTTCATTAACTTCAAATAAAAGAAAATATAAAATTTAGGCTATAATGTAAAAAATTAGAAACAAAAGGCAAAAAAAGATAATAAAAAAAAATAAAATCATAAAGGTCCTTAAGAATAAAGGTCTTTACCAATAAGGAACTAATTTTGAGATGATAAAAACCAATTATAGAAGACTTTATTTATAACTAACTGTAAACCTCAAATATTTATACACAGACAATGTGAAACAAAGTGCAAAATAATTACAAAAACTAACAAGCTAAATTCTGATAATTTTATCATCATCCTAGTTTAAGTTGACTTTTATGAGGAGTGATATGTAATTTATGTTCGGTTCCTAGTCATTGATCTTTCTTGCATTCTGAAAAAATAAAAAGGTGTTACACTTCCCGTGTAATTGTTGCATTGAAAGTGGATTGCAGGGGTGTCTCATGATAATTCCTCTTCTTTTTTTTTTTTTTTGCATATGATTGCTTATTCATGTAAGTTTAAATTGTTTTATTACAAGTAATTGTAGTGAAAGAAATGTATTTGAGAGTATTTGTGGAATTTATTTGGCTGGTTTTTTTTTTTCTAATGTGCATTTGTATATGGATCACAAGTTGAATTATAAGATCATTGTTTTAACTAATTCTAGTGTATAGAAGCAAAATCTGATCTCTTTCATATGACAATTATCTAGCTGAGCTTGGATTTATGGGAATATTTTGTTATGTTCGCTTACTTGCTGAAAACATTGTGGAATGCTTTATCATAAATCACCATGATTTGGAGTTAGATGCAACCATTTCACCGAAGAAAAATAAAAAAGCAAATAAGAAGCGTACGGCATCTGGCCCAAATCATTGGAATTCGAGAGATATGAGAGATACTGGTAAGAATTTACTTACTTGGACAAAACACTGAAGCATACTAGCAATTTTGCAGAATATCTCCATATTCCCACCTCCCTCTAAAAACATTTTAGAAAGCTGAAACACTATGAGCTTCACAAATTTGAGTAGTTACTAAGGTTACTTCTCAGTTCTGATTTGCCTGAAACTTGTGTGCACAGTTGATGAAGAATAGCGAAGAATGAGAAAAATGTAATAATTGAGGAACAAAATGCAAAAAGTTTTGATTGATTGACAATTGGGCCCTGCTTAATGCAGGTCATGGAGAAGCTTCTTGATGGTGTCCTTGTCGATGATGATCTAAATGAGCCTATCACGGGTGATAAACTGGCATGTTTAAATTTATTAGAAAAGGATAGAGTGAAGAGCAACAAAAATAATGAGTCTTCTCTCACTGCAAATCCTTCTAGCATAGAATATGTTCATGTTCTACTTAAGCTAGCGCTACATGCTGATGATCGTGTCATTCTGTTGGATTGCTTGTATACCCAAGATGAGAAGGTGTCTCTTATCATTGATGAATGGTAATATTTTCATTCATAATTTTAACAGAACAAGTACAAAAGATTTATAGAGACTAAAGACCTTAAAACTGACAAACAATCTGCCATAAATCCCGCAACAGTTTCCAGAAAATATTCCTAAAAACAGATAAACTAATTCAACACTCCTATTAAATTGGTACATACCAATTTGCGCATAAATTTTAGAACAATGTTAGAAATCTCTCGTGATAAACACAAATTTATGTGAATTTTACAGTAGATCGATTAATAGAATTTTATATGACAGATTCAAATTCACATGAATTTCACAGAATTATAATAAATTTCAGAAACTTCACATGTCAAGTTCACACAATTATAAACTTCACAACATAAACTTCAATTTCAAAAAAACCTCACATGCCAAATTCACACCATCATAAGCTTCGCAACATAAGCTTTAATTTAATTCAATACCATAAGAAATCATTTACAGTTGTTGTCAATGCTGAAACATTTTTATCTTTTTCATCTTGTGTTTTCTTTTCAACGACTACATAAGTGGAAGTCTCTTTGAAATTCTCATTCCATGGATCATGATATGATTCCACCATTCTTGACTGAGATATTTTTATGAGTGATAATTATGAATTGAATTATTATCACTCATTTTTCTTTGATTAATTTCCTTTTTTTGGGGTTTTTTTAATAGTTTATAAACGATGAATAATCAAAAATAGGAAAATGGGTTGTGGTTTGACAACAACAAGCCTTGATAAACTCAGCCCATAAAGCCCGTGGTAATAACAACAAGAAAGTCATAAATATATATATATTTATATATGGTTGCCAATCCAATAGGTATTTTTTTTCTTTACTTATGGGTAGGTATTTTTTTTTTAGCCATTGGATCACCATCTAATGATGATTCAATGGCTATAATGAAGTGCATGAAAAAACGTACATCATTAATGCTCTTTCTCTCTCTTACTTTTTACAATAAAAAAATATACCTGCTAAATTTTCATTGGCCAAATTGATACCTATCTATAGGTAAAAAAAAAAAAATATCCACTGGATTGGTGCCCTATATATATCTATATATATATATATATTGCCAATCTAATAGGTATTTTTTTTTAGCCTTTAGATCACCATCTAATGGTAATCCAATGATTATAATGAAATGCATGAAAATACGTGCATCATTTATGCTCTTTCTCTCTCTTACTTTTTACAATAAAAAAATGTGCA